>CM050326.1:41058118-41326885 GCA_027475135.1 Bactrocera correcta
GCCTATACACAACTTTGTATGTAAATGTGTACATTTATTGCTTCATGCGAAATCTCTGTTATCACGGAACTGACGCGACGACCAAGCGTTACAACATTGTGTTGTTGGTAGAAAATCCGAGCTGTGCAGAAAACACATACGAACGATCGCCAATTGCCCCGCTTCTCTTGCCGCTGTAACAGCTTCTCCAACAAACCAGCGCAAATATGTATGTTTATGTATGAGCTTGCATACATATCGACACAGATTTTTGCAAGCCGCGTAAATATATACATATACTAGCTGACCCGGCAAACTTCGTTCTGCCCAAAATAGATTTTTTTTTTTTCGTTTCAAAAACTACACCGGTATTGGTTTTAATAGAATATGAACGATTTTTCCTTATTTCATTGTGTATACTTTAAATACCGCCTTTTCTGTCCTTGACAAATTCCCAATATTGAAAAATAGTGAAGAAAAAATTATTGCTGAGTTTTTTGAACTGTTTTTGATAAAAAATTTAAATAAAAAAACATGATATACAGGCAGGTTCTGCAATTTACTTCCGAGTGAAATTTTGTGGGAAATACCTTCGGTACTTAATTTGACAAAATTTTTACAAATTTTTCTCGGAAGTGACTTGCCAGAACCTGCCTGATGAACATTTTTTTCGAGGGTACATTAATGCTTTTTGAATTTAATTGCTTGAAAAATGCTACCCTTTTCAATAATGCTGACACATCGCGTCCAGGATTTGTTGACAATTTAATAAAATTAAGTTTGTACTATTCTCATTCAATTTTATTAGTTTTAATCGAGTTTCGAAAATATATAATTTTAGTACATATTTAGTTTAGGGCTGCACGGTACACGATATTTTTGGTTTTCTGTTCCGCGGCGTAAATAAACAGTGAGGAAGTTTTTCCAAAACGGGAACACGCCACAAAGAGCTGGCCATGTAAAAAGCAAGACATTTCCAAATTTATGCCGTATACTTCCAGCGACAGTGACTTGTTTATTGTCATCGCAAATGCAAGTTTCACTGGGAACTGCAAACGTCTGAATTGGAATGGCAAATCTGTTGAAGTTAATGGAATTCGGGGAAGTAAGCATTCCTCTCCCTTGAACGGGCCTTTCAAAATGCTTGCCACTATTAAATTGTCCATTAGCTTGGTCACAATCAGTCGAGTACCATTGCACAGTTTAGGAGCATGAAGATTCCGTAGCATAATAACTACAGACCCACCTTTGAGACGCAAATTATGAGGCGACGTTCCAGGCGGCATCAAAGAGTTTAAGCACTCCACTGGGTAATTTACTACCTCGTCTTCATTTTCAACGCAATCGATTGATTTATATGACCGCAGATCTCCCGAAATTTGATTTTGAATCGTCCAATTCAAGTCGTTGACATCCATATTTTTTGCTGCTAAAATTGCGCGCGTGCTTAACCAATCGTAGTTACCATAATTTTGAGCAATATTTGCATATACACTACTGTTTAGTTCATATTTATTAGATGTGAATTGGCAAATCGTAGTTGGAATCGATATTAATCCACTGCAAGGATCTATCGGAACTTCTCCATTTCCGATTCGCAGCAGCTCTTTTGAAAAAACCTCCGCAGTTCTATCGTTTTGCAGCAAAACTCGCATATTCATGGTCAATGAAATGGTTTTAAAAAACCTCCGCAAATGCGATGGCTTCAGACATGCGTTTCCGCCGCTGTTGACTTTGGAATCACGGGAAGTGTATGTCTAACGTCGCCCGACAGCAATATCATCACTCCTCCAAAGCAACGATTATTGTTGCGCAAATCTCTCAGTGTTCGGTCGAGTGCTTCTAATGATCGTTTGTGGGCCATTGTGCATTCATCCCATATAATTAACTTACATTTTTTTAAAACTTGTGTGATTGCTGATTGCTTTGAAGTATTGCAAACAGGACTTTCGTGTATATGCAAGTTTAATGGAAGCTTTAATGCTGAATGTGCCGTTCTTTCACCTTCTAACAGTGTTGCAGCAATCCCGGTAGATGCAAGAGCTAATGCAATACCACCTTGACCACGTATTGCTGCTGGTATTAAAGACAATTGGAACGTTTTGCCAGTCCCGCCGGGCGCATCGAGGAAAAATATGCCACCGTTTCCAATATCTACAGCATTTATTAGCTGATTGTACGCACTGTTTTGCTGTTCATTCAAAAGTGGAACATTTGTTTGTACTTGTTGTTGCAAGTGAGTTATATCGTAAGCACGCTCGCGTTCCAATTCGCGACTCACTAAATCCCTTGTTTGACGACTTGGTGCCGGCATATGAACTCTAATCAATAGTTTTCCACTCATAAGTAAACATAAATATTCAATAAGGACTAATGCTTCATTGTAGATGTCAGCGTTCATTTGTAAGTCGACATTTCTCGTCGCTAATCGCAGGCCATGTCATCTTTATACGTATCCCATAATAGACGCGGGTTTGAAGGCTGACATGTCGAAATTATAATAGCGAAAAGTGTACAAACTGCAGTGGCTGGCGAAGAAGCTATTGCATCCGGTAGCGTTTGATTCCAGTGACCATCGTGTTCAAGCAATTGCAATTGTTGACATGCTTCTCGAAATGTTGCACAAATGGTACCATCTACAGTCCTCAATGATTCAAATGAAGTTGAACCGCGTACATTAATCAAAAGAAAACGTAGGTAAAAGCAATCATCGTTCTTTGGATGGATTGTGTAAATTCTTCCCAATGCATCAGTTGAAAAAGCACCTGGATAACCATCTACCGGATGGCCGTTCTTCCTGCGCAACCATTTCTTCGACGATGCATTCCATTCATAATACCGAGGCATCTCCGAGTAAAGCAATGTTCTCGCGAACGGACCACTGGCGCAAGTTGCAAAGAAACTTGTTAAAGTGGTTGCTGGTGGTATTTCCGTTCGCTGTACTATGTTCTCTGCGTTGAAATAAACTCACTGGCCATTCTCCAAATGAGCTGCGAGATGCACAACAGTAAGATGGCGTTCATGAATTGCAAATGAAAATATTCTCCAGATTGCTTCATTGCTGTTCACATATCTGCCCATTTGAAATTTGCTAATTTCATCTCGTTCAACGCCAATAACCGCCATATCGCTTCCTTTGGTGACATATTTGCAAACATACTAAATTGATTTTATTGAACTGCAATACTCAACATTTATATGTGTTTTGAATGCCTTAGACAAAATTGGCGAATATGAAACGATCCATGTGTTATTAACCACGAAATTCTTTCATTTCAATTGAGTGATGAATGTTCTGCCATTGTCAGCGGGTGAGCGACGCCGATGGAGAGGGTATCCGTCGTTTCCAGTTTGAGTTTCCGAAATAAAAGCATGGGGATAGCGTTTTTTGCATTTACTGTCCGACATACAAACCGAAGATGGATCGTGTTCTCCGCATGGCCCATGAACCATATTGGCCATCACCATTTCGTGCAACTCTGGATCTATTTCAACATCAGGAATTTCGCCGGAAATGATGTCATCAATTTGGTCAGGTGTAATTTTCTCCACCATCTAAAGAAGAATGTGTGCGTGGGGCAAACCTCTCTTCTGCCACTCCACTGAGTACATCCAGCATCGAACAGTGCCATATATACGTTGTTTCGTAATAAAGTCCATCAAACATCTGAGTTTTTGTTTAAACACGCGATGCAATAGATTCGTAATGTCTGGCCATTTTGGATTGCAAGTAAATGTAACAAAAAAATCCGGCCGTCCATAATTGCGCACGTTAGTCATCGCATCCTAGGAGTACTCATGCATGTGTCTAGGTCTGCCAATATATGTCGATGGCAAAATATAGAATCGACCAATATCTGTGATATCCGCATCACCATTCATTGCATCTCTTAAGTGAATATACTCTTCAGATCACAACTTCGACTGATTGTATTGCATGTAATTAAGTCGTTCTGTCTCAACTTTAACGTACATGTCAACTGCATACTGTTAAAATAACCGTCCATATCTCAGTAAGTGGTTGTCATAGTTTTGGCGAATCATCATTCGATATGCGTAAAACTTCATTGAACTGACTTTTTTATTTGTCTCGACACCTAAAAGCTTAAATTACCTATATTAAATAGCAAACAAAAATTTTGTTTTACTAAACATTCACCGGATTTATCATCCTATATCCTAAGTGATACCGATGTGTCTCACTTATCAATTTTAGTGCGTTTTGATTTCTACGTCTGATGACAATATCACGCGACTGCAAATTTTCTCCAACAACAACAACTGATATTTCGCTAACTGTAGGTGCATTATATTGTCTTTCATGTGTCCCTGTTGGTCGTTTGTCCGCTTGTATGATTATACTATGATCATCTGTTGGCATACGTTCCAACGAAATCGTAAACAGTTTAATGAGGCCATTGTGTTCGTGTAACATTTGCTGCAATTGTTCGATTATTTCTCATTTCCTTGTATTGAAGATAGCACAACGCCGATTTACTTTATCATGTGAATCTCCAAGAAAGTAAATTTGGAGATATTTCTGTTCTTGATCTGGATGCCGCAACAGCGATCCAGCGAGATGAAAAATTTGCCCATGAACCTGTATAATTGGAGGAAAGCTCTGTAGTTTCTGTCGAATATTGTTTGGCAAAAATACCTTAAACGTTGGATTGTAGTTTTGTTCATTTACAATTTCACCGCCAAACGACGTCATTTGAAAACAATCGTTGTACATTTTAGTGTGCTTTAAGAAATGGCTCGAGTGAGGAGATTCACCGTAAAACAGCTGGAACAATGGCTGTGGGGGTGGAAGCAATTCTGGCAACTTAGCCTTTCCCCCGGCGCAATATAACCCTGGCGGTTCATTTTTAAATTTGACTGCATTGCAATATTGACAAACTACTGACATCTGACCGATTTGAACAGATGCGCTATATTGAATGTTTGGATCATATCGAAAACCTGTCCTTTACAAAAGAAAGATTTTGCCGCTGTTGTTGTCGAATAATCGCATGTTGTGATCTTACTTCTTTTTTCCACTTTGGCGAGCACGAACTTCCCTTCTTCTCGATGGTTGTTGCTGATTGTGAACTTCCCTTCTTCTCAATCGTTCTTGCTGATTGTATGTTTGGTTGACATCTTCTAACTGGTGCGTGCTATTCTCCAGCAGTCTATTTCGTGGTGATACCCTCTCAATAACACTTTCACTTTGACGTGCTCTGCTATTTCGTGTTCTCCTTGCGCCCTGGGAACTCCGAGAAGTGTAACCAAACGTACTGATTCTTGGCATCGTAACAAATATCTAATTGGAAATGATCATTCATTTCCATAAAGTTCATATAAGGTTTTACGGACCAATAACTTACCTTTGAAAACTCCAAAAAAAAAAAAAATGAATTAAACTAAGGAAGCAGATCAATTGAATGATAAATTCATTCAAAATCACTTCCACTAAATAACTCACTTTTTAAAACAAAATATATCTATATATCAGTAAAGCAAGGCGCATTTTTATTGCCCTCTAAATTTTGCGTGTTCGATTGCAAAGCAAAATTGACGTTTAATTTAATTTGTGTTTGTTTCATAAAACTGCCATTTCCATAAACCAAAAATAGCACGTAACACAACCAAAATGTCGTGCTAGGTGGAAAATGAGATAAATATATGGTGGATTAACAACCAAAATAATTAAATATTGTGGTGGGAGGTACCACCTATACCAATTTTCAGGTCCCTACCTTGAACCCTTTCACAGAAATTCTGCTTAAAAAATTTAGTTTGTATGGGAGGTGCCACGCCCCCTTTTTCAATAGTCCCCGGTTTTATAGGTGAGAATGGTGTTGTTATCCTGTAGCTCTGTACCAATTTTCATGTTCCTACCTTAAACACTTCTGAAGATATTCGACTTGAAAAATTCAATTTGTATGGGAGGTGCCACGCCCCCTTAATATTTTGTTCTGATTTTAAGACATGACCTGCGCGTGGTAATAACCAACAAATCCCCCAAAGAAAGTATTTCATTTGGTTCAGTCGTTTTCGAGTTTTAGCGTTACAACTATACACCATTTCATTTTTATATATATAGATATTAGGCCGGGACGATTTGTGGGGAGGCAAAAAAATCGCCCATTGCTCTATGAAAATCATATTCTAGGGATCAAAATAAGAAACTTTGCCGAAGGAACCATACCTCTGAAACAAATTCTGATGTCCCCCAATTTGGGTCGAACTTTTGGGTAGGGGCAAATTTTGAAATGGAATTGAAATTACCATTTCATTCTTATTACCTCTGAAAGTGAGGAGAACTAAAGCAATAACCACTATGGTATTTCAAAAAAAATAATAAGTGAAGTCACCATTCCAAATCAAAAAGTTTACAATGAATCCACCATCCTCTACACCGCAAGATGAAGCAACTATATCAACAACTATCGAAAACCCAATGAGTCATATACCCAAGCATGATGTTACTGTTTTTGGTGTGTCTACTGATTTGACTGATCTTAATTTACCAACCCATCTGGATATCTTGAGATATTATTTTTACTTAAGCGAACGTGCTAAAACAGAACAAAAAAAGTTTTCCCATAAATCATTCACTATTCAAGTACAAGATAAGTTGATTGGAATTTGGGAAAAACTTGGTATGGAAATAATACTGAAAAAAGTGTATGTAATAAATTGCATAAATTGCTTGACAAATATCAAGAGCAAATCAAGAGAAGAAACAACACCCAACAATTTACCGAGTATGTAAAATCTGTGCAAACAATTTTTTTACATTGGAACATGTAAATGCGATTTGAAGGCAGCTCCAAGTGCATGCGGCTGGGTTCCCGAACGCCTCAAAGAGTTCATGTACAATCAACATAATCAGAGAAGACTAACAATGAATGCATTTATGATGGAAACTGAAGAGCAAGGAGCAACGTCTAGTCATCAATGCCAACATACCAAGATCCCGATGATTCAACATACGCACAGCCACAAGTTCAAGAAGATATCGATAGAAGCACAAGTTCACAATACACAGAGGGATACGATTGTTTTAACTTTGCCTTGGTATGTGACAAATTTGGTGTGCCTGACAGAGGCAAGATTTTAAAATTAAAGATAAGCATGGGAAACCTCTCATCATGGATAAATCGAAAGTTCGCAGAGAAAAAGAGAAATGCAGACAAGAAGTGCTTCGCAAACGGTTAGATGATACCAATTTGTTAGCGTTTTCATTCGATGGCAGAAAAGATAACACTTTAACGATAAATAAAATTGATGAGAATTATCATACTAGGATGGTAAAAGAACCTCATCTTGTTATTTTGAGAGAACCCAATTCTGAATTGATTGGTTATTTAAGACTGGAACATGAAACAGGTGAATACAAAACAACCAAATTAAATGGTTTTTTCAACGATAAAAATATATCTCTGGATACATTAATTGGAATATGCACTGACGGCGAGCCAACAAACACTGGCCCACACGGTGGAATTATACGACCATTCGAATTGCTGTTAAAAAGACCATTGCATTGGTTTGTTTGCCTTCTACACTTCAACGAACTACCGTTTCGGCATTTGTTTGAAGCTTTGGATAAATCAACCAGCACTGGACCAAGATCGGCAACCGGAAAACTGAGCCGTCAAATCGAAACTTGTGAAACTCTTCCGGTAAGTTATTGCTCTCACTCATTTATTACAATTGTCAACCATTTTTAATTATTTTATTATTATATATTTTTAGGTAGTGGACGGCTTCCAGAAAATTGAGTTGCAAAATGTGCCCCCTGCTCCAGAAAAAAAAGAATTTTCAACCGATTCGAAGTACTTATACGACATGGCCCATGCAATTTCTAGCGGCGTGGTTCCGGTGGATCTGGCTAACATCAAACCAGGGAAAATTGTACATTCTCGGTGGCTAACCAAGGCCGCTAAATTATTGCGATTATATGTGACAACGGAAAATCGAGATGCAAATTTAAGAATTCTGATTGAATTTATAATTAAATGTTATATGCCAATGTACTTCAATATCAAGTATTACAGCTCTGTCGTGCACGGCAGTGCATTAATTTTCAAGTTCATTGGTTGGTCACGATTTCTAGAACCCCGCTTACGCAAAATTGTCAATCAAGTAATTAATGATAATTCATATTATGCGCATTCGGAAAGAAAGAAAAGCGCGACTGTGCCATCAAGAAAACTCTACGCTATCGAACCGATGTTGACGAGCCAATGGAACTTAGAGTTTATAAAAAAACCAGATATAAACTTTAATTGCACAAGTTATACGAAAATGATCAATTTGAATGATATAAATATCTCTGATATTTACTTCGGAATTCACGCGAAGTATTCCGTACGATACATTGAAAGAATATTTAAATCAAGATGATCCACCGTTTAATGATCCAAAAATTCCATCACATATACAAGGAACGGAGCGACATGTTCAATTGCTAGCTAGCGTTTCCAAACGGGTTATACCGGAAAATGTAGAGGCTGTTATGGCGACGACATTAGAGAGCCGTGCGAAATTGCCCAGACTTGAAAGTAAAACAGACTTCAAACAATAATTTTTTTTAGTTTCTTTTCTATAACTCACTTAAATTAATTTTTTCATTTACATATGTTCTGACTAAATAAATTTCTTAAGAGAAAAAATAGATATTATTATAAATAAATAAATAAAAATAAAGAAAAAAACATAGCCATTTTGCTGATTTTTTCATGTAAAGGCCAAAAATGGTGATTTTTTTAAACGATTGTATGGGGAACCCCCCAGGGGGTGTGCCACTGGCATGGGCGGATCGGCCGTCCAAAGTTAGTGGGGGTCGGTCATACATTTGGACTCGATTGGAGCATTCTAAATGGGTCAAAGTGGGATTTTTCAAAATTTGCCCCTACCCAAAAGTTCGACCCAAATTGGGGGACATCAAAATTCGTTTTAGAGGTATGGTTCCTTCGGCAAAGTTTCTTATTTTGATCCCCAGAATACGGTTTTCACAGAGCAATGAGCGATTTTTAAATCGACCCGCCCTCATATATATATATGCTACATATAGACGCGTGGCGATCGCCACGGCGACAATCATGTTTACCCGCGCCTATAGATGTTTCACATCAAAAACTACAAGTGCGAAACACACAAAAGTTTATTTTTAAAATTGGGTAGAGATAAATCATTATTGAAAAAATTTTATACAAAATAAATTCTAATTCTAATAAATAGAGCAATAACTTCCTTTGGTTCATAGTCTTCCCTAAACAAAAAGGCCTAATCTCTTCTTATTAGGTAAAAAGATTTTCTCCTACACCTATTTAATGACAATTTCTGTCAAATTCCTTAAAAATTTAACATCTAAATTATTAATAAATGCAACCAATTCTTCATGAATTCATCTGAAGGAACTTCATCTCCCAAATAAGGTAAATAGCAGAAGGCATGCATTTTAAAAATTTTCAAAAAAAGAAAGCCGCAAAAATAATGAAAAACATTTTCTTTTAAAAATTTTATTTCGAAACTACTAGCGAAAGTAATGGATCTAAAGCTTACTATCCAGCTCTCAAGAAATGTAAAAACTTCATATAAAAAAACGCTTAAGAAATGGACAAGAAACTTTCCTGCGATAAATTTTCTTGTGCTAGTATGCCGCTTTAAAGTAATCTAGTACTAATTTTTAATATTTTTTTTCAATAAAATGCGAATATGGCAAACCTGGCTTTACGAAGAAACATCAAATCAACAATTGTTTCTTGGAGGAAACTCAAAGTAATCGCTAAATTCGTCCTAAATTAGTTAGAATCATTATTAGGGGTATTCAGACCAGCCTTGTTAATTCGTTAGTCGTTATTCGGTAGTTTTTTACATGTATTTTGTTTTTGTAAAATTAACAGACTATGGTTCTACCGAGTAACGAACTATCCATCTGGCAAGCTTGATAATTGAGTCGTTACTCGGTAATATCACATCAGCTGTTCACCTGCTCCTCTGTACATTAATTTAAAGTACTTACCAGTAATAAATTTGATCTGCTTCACATAATTTTCAATAAAATGACTGACAATTTTTGATTTTGCACTTTGTTGAGGCATTTTTATTCTTTAATAAAATTGAATCAGCTGTTTCGGAATAAAATTTACCATACTACAGAGGTAGAACTAAAAGTATGTTCATAGTTAAGCTTTTTAACGAAGTATCAACTAACGAATTACCAAATTAACAGGCTTCGGTCTGAATACCCCTATTATGAAGTATATTTCATTTGGAAATGTATAAAACTTTCCAATCATCAACAACATTCCTTAAATCGCAAGGAAACTACACACATGCATACATATATATTACGCACAAAGTTTATTTTCTTTGTTTATTCTCTCTTGCTCTTCTTATGTGGATCATTCACAATGTATAACCAGCTGTCAGAACTACTTGAAGAAATAATGTATTTTTTTCGTGAGCAATGGCGTGTTCGGGCCGTGGTAAACCTTGGAAATCCTGCCTAGAAAGGTCACAAGAATAACATTATGGCTATGTTCTGAAATGACAGCTTACAGTTACATTTTGTTACGATATTTACGTAACGTAAAATCCAAATTTACCGCAGGAAATTTTCTTGACCATTTCTTAAGCGTTTTTTTTATATGAAGTTTTTACATTCCTTGAGAGCTGGATACTAAGCTTTACCGTTTACCGATTTCGCCTGCACACAGAAATAGCACACTTCCGGAATTCTATTAAAAAAACATGTATAAAAACTACTGTTTTACTCATTATCAGGTTAATACTTTTTTAATAGCTCCGATTTTTCAAGAGCCTGGCATCTGTGAAATAGACTGCCCACCAGTCTTAGGCATCTACTCCGCGAAATTTAATACCACGCTTTCTTAATTCCAGCGCAAAATCCACCCGATGTTAACTTTTACATCATTCCAGAGAATTCTTACAAGTATAAGGCTAAGATCAGGACTTTACGCTAGCAATTTTAATTTATCAATATTTTCTGTAGATAACTAATACTTTACTGCAGTCACTATCATGCATAAATATCGAATTTGAAGGCATTAATTCGAATGAAAATGATTCCATTGTGTGATGTTTGTTTTTTCTTTTTTACCTAATGGTTTAAATTATTACTATATTCAATTACTTTGCTAATTTTTTCTTTAATACTTAGGGTATATTGTTCTATCATCAAAGCTCTAAAATTTTCGCCTTCCCTAAATTAAGATATATATTTTTTGTTTTTAAATAACTTTTTATGTTTACACTTTTGAATTCATTATCGCATATTAGTTTAATGTAATACTCATTTTGAGATTTATAACGTCTAATTTTTTCTTTTATAGTCTGATTGGTACTACCTTCAGGGGAAATAAACGATAGCAAATTTTGAAAAAATGGTCAATAAATGTTAAAATAGACTTTGTATTTTTGTAGACATCCATTTTTATACACAACGAACGAATCTGAGGTTTCCAAATCCTTCAAACAATTATATTATTTTATTTTGCTATGTTATATGGTTATCATATACATATATTCATTATTTATATTGTTACGATTTTACTGCTTGCTAGTTCACTTTGTTAGGTTCGTATCTCTGGATTGACAAATAAAACTACAACTGTTTAATTTAATTCAACTACTCTTTATTTCACAACTCGTCTACACTATAGCAGTTTACTCTTAGCACTGATCGATTACGTTCGCGCTGCCACGGCTTCTATAGCCACGCACTTCTCGCTGATGCCGAGGTGTCCTTCTAGAATATCGCGTCTGGAAATTACCAGAACATAATGCTATACGGCGCCAGACGCAAGCAGACAGCCGCGGCGCCAGATGTCTACAACAAGACAAATGCTATTCCATATACCTACAGCTATTGTTCATAATAAGGGATGCATATAGCAATACAAATACAACTTAATACTACTTTTTGTAACACTGCCCTCCACTAAAGCCTAATCGTCCCGATTAGGTACAAATCCTCTTGAACCAAATGGGGCGAGCCTCTCCAAATGCACTACTTTCATTTTACATCGTGCTTTCCCATTTCTTTGTATGCAGTATACCACGTCATTAAGTCGTTTCATCACCATATAGGGTCCTTCCCAGGCTGTCTGCAATTTCGGGGACAAGCCTTTCTTTCGAAGTGGATTGTACAACAGGACCAGATCACCTTCTTCAAAACCTTTTGTATTTGCCGCTTGATCGAACCGGTCCTTCATCTTATTGCTCATCAGATGCGTGTGCTGTCTTACCATTAGATGCAATTCATTCATTTCTTCCTTTAAGGCAGAACAATAATCTCCATCATTTCTTACAGCTGTAGGATTCGTTCCAAACTTAAGATCAGCAGGGAGTCGCAGATCAGATCCGAAAATAATCTTTGCTGGCGTGTAACCAGTTGTCTTGTGCTTCGCTGAACGATACGCCAGCAGGAACATCTGGATGCACTTGTCCCAATTCCGTTGATCTTTATCAACGATTTTCCGCAGATGTTCTTCGAGCGTTCGGTTGAATCTCTCCACCATTCCATCTGATTGTGGATGTAACGCTGTTGTCCGTGTCTTGTGGATGCCCAATAATGTACAGACTTCTTGGAAAATGGAAGATTCGAAATTCCTGCCTTGATCTGAGTGTAATTCGACGGGCACTCCGAACCTTGTTATCCAATTTTCTACAAATGCTTCGGCTATTGTCTTCGCTTCTTGGTTTGGTAAGGCATATACTTCTCTCCATTTACTGAAATAGTCCATGACAACCAGTAGATATTTGTTTCCGGCCGTACTGGTTGGGAACGGACCTGCAACATCCATTGCGACTCGTTCAAATGGTGATCCCACGTTGTACTGTTGTAGCCTACCGCGACTCTTGGCTTTAGGACCTTTAGCTGCCATGCACTCTACGCAATTACTTATCCATTCCGCTATGGAATCTCGACAACCGATCCAGTAGAACCGTTGTTTAATCTTCTCAATAGTTTTTGTAATCCCAAGGTGCCCTCCACTAGGTCCATTGTGATATTCTTTCAATACTTTCGGGATCATGGACTTCGGTACTATGATCAGCAGACGAGACTGTTTGCCATCTTCGCTTTCCCAGGTACGATGAAGGTATCCATTAACAAGGTTTATGCTGTTCCATTGGGCCCAATATGCTTTTGCCGTTGGACTCTCGTTACTTATTTGTTCCTTTGGTGGTCGTACCCCATTTTCTTTGGCCATTACCAGCTTTGCAAGATCAGGGTCCTCCAGCTGATTGATTCTGATGCGATGAGGACTCCAATCATCTTCAGGTTCTATATTCAGTAATCGCACATCGATTATACCTTCTTTTCCTTCTGATTTGGAGCAATGTTTACATTCCAGTGGACAAGGGCGACGTGATAATGCATCCGCATTTTTGTGGTGAATCCCCTTTCGATGTTCCGTTTCGAAGTCGTAATTCTGTAATCTTTCGATCCATCGTGCAATTTGGCCTTCCGGATTCTTAAACTGTAATAACCATTTTAATGCTGCATGATCAGTCCTCAGCAAGAATCGTTGTCCATACAAATACTTGTGGAAATGTTTTACACATTCCACCACAGCTAGTAGTTCTTTTCGCGTCACACAGTAGTTTTTCTCTGGTTTCCCGAGCACTCTGCTGTAATACCCAATTACTCTTTCTTGTCCGTCGATGAGCTGAGACAGGACACCTCCAATTCCATAAGCGCTCGCATCTGTATCCAGGATGAATTTCTTTCCAGGTATTGGATAAGCCAACATCGGCGCCGTACAAAGTAGTTCTTTAAGCTGCTCAAACGCTTTTTCTTGTTCCAACTGCCATACAAACGGGCGATTCTTCTTTGTTAAATCATGTAAACTTCTAGCCACGTTCGCAAATCCAGGTACAAAACGGCGGTAATACGTGCATAAGCCGAGGAAGCTGCGGAGTTCATGAATGTTGGTGGGTCGAGGCCAATCTTTCACTGCTTTTATTTTTCCTTCCTCGGTGTGATTTCCCTCAGTTGACACTTTATGTCCGAGATATGTGACCTGCTTCTTCCATAATGAACACTTTTTGGGATTCAAGCGTAATCCGGCTGATGCTATTCGCTGAAAGACTTCCTCTAGATTTTTCAGATGATCATCAAAACTTTTTCCCATGATGATAATGTCATCAAGATACACCAAACATGTCTTCCAGTTGAGTCCTTTTAACACATGTTCCATCAGTCGCTCGAACGTTGCAGGCGCATTACATAACCCAAATGGCATCACAGAGAATTCCCATAACCCGTCGCCCATACTGAAAGCGGTCTTTTCACGGTCACATTCATCAATCTCGACTTGCCAATATCCACTTTGTAGATCTAATGTAGAAAACCATTTCGCTCCAGACAAGGTGTCTAATGTATCGTCCATTCTTGGTAGAGGATAACTGTCTTTCTTTGTGACATCATTCAACTTCCTATAATCTACGCAGAAACGGGTGCTACCATCTTTCTTTTTAACTAAGACGATAGGTGAGCTCCATGGACTTATTGAAGGTTCGATTACACCGTTTTTGTGCATGTCTTCAATAATTTTGTTAGCATCCTCACGTTTTGCTAGTGGAACCCTACGCGGAGCTTGTCGGATTGGTTTAGCGTCTCCAGTATTTATGCGATGTTTGACAATGCCGGTTCTTCCTGTATTTCCTTCGTTTGCAAATATGGATGCATATTTTTCTAATAGTTTTTCTGCTTTTAATTTTTCATTTCCATGCAGTTCGTTCAGCAAATTATTTAGGAGTGTAGGACTTATCTGCTGTGGCTCAATAGTAGGCTTCTGTTGTGACCGTTCGCATCGTGCTATTGCACTTATATTCTGGCACTGTCCAATTACTGCTCCTTTCTTCAGACTTATAGGCGTGTTGAATTCATTCACTACTCTGACCGGAATGGTGGCGTCTTCTCTAGTTTTCACAAGCGTTCTTCCTACCAATATGGGTGTATCTATTTTTGTTGGTTCCACAATCCACAACTCTTCAGTCCCACCTCCTCCATTCACTTTAGCCCATACAATCGCCTCAGATTTTGGAGGAATACTCTGATTATCATCAACAATCACCCTCTTACTTTCAACGTTGGTCACATATCCGGTGTTTATAGGCATCTCCATGTTCTGGCAAAACAGCATTTGCTTGTTTAAATCCAAAGTAACCCCGTGATCAATCATGAAATCTACTCCCATTATAATTTCATCCGTGATTTCTGCTACGATGAAGGTGTGATTAACTTCCAGGGTACCAATCATCACTTCGCAAAACACTTTTCCCGCGACAGCTGCTTCCTCCCCGGTGGCCGTTCGAAGCTTGCAACCGACTAATGGTTCAACCATTCCTCTTACCACATCCGGTCGGATAATTGAATGTGTGGCACCAGTATCCAAAGTAAGCGTTGACAGTCGTCCATTTACGATGCCGTTGATAGTAAGATTGTTGTCATGGCGACCTATTTGTGATATCGAGATGGCGGGGCAAATAGTTGTGGGAACCAGCTCACGCCCCTTTGAACTGTTCCGTTTTAGTTTAACGACTTGTGAGATGTGGATGCTTCGTCCTCGTTATCTGTTGGTTGTTTCCGTTTTGATGGGTTTACTTTTATATTGCAATTTCGGGCAAAGTGACCCGCTTTTCCACAGTTGAAACATCTGCCTGTTGTATTTACTCGCGGTGCAGCAATTGTCTTCAGAATCTTCAATATTTCTTCCATCAGCGCCGGTTGTTCCATTTCAACCCTTTGTACCTTGTGTGCTGGTTTACTTAGTAGGGAAGCTGTTTCCTGTGTGAGGGCGTGCGAAACCGTTTCAGCAAACGTTTTTTTTGGCAATGCATATGTGGCGCGTTTGGTGTCCACATCACGAATTCCATTTATGAAACATTGAATTTTTACCCAGTGCCCAATTTTCTCAATGTAATCCACAGGTGCATCTGCATTTGCCAAATGAGCCAGTCGTTCTATTTCAGTTGCGAACTCTTGCAATGACTCGTTCATTTTCTGACCCCTATTTTGCAGTTCGATCTGGTATATTTGTTTCCGGTGCTCACTACCATATCGTCTTTCTATCGCACTCATCAATGCCTCATAGTTGTCCCGTTCACAGTCTGGAATAGTCTGAAGGATTTCTGCCGCAGGTCCTTTCAATGATACAAACAAGGACGCCACCTTGTCCGCTGCATTCCAATTATTGGCCATTGCTGTCTTTTCAAACTGAAGTTTGAAAATTTGAAATGGAATACTTCCATCGAATGTGGGTGCCTTCAATCTTTGATTATTTGTTGATGGTGCAGGGCCATGTAGTTGCAGTTCTCGCACACGATTACTCAGTTGAAGAAATTCTGATCTTAAATTTTCTTCGTCATTTTTTATTGTGCTTAATTCGTCTTCAAATTTTGAAAATTTCTCTTGCACTTGTGTATTATTTTCTGTAATCTGTTGTACCAAACGCTTTTCTAACTGCGTATTATTTTCAGTCATTTGTTGTGTAAGGCGAGACTCTAACTGTGATGTATTTTCAGCTATTTGCGTCATTTGCTGTGCCAGACGATTTTCTGTTTGCACTGCATTTTCTGCCATTTGCTTAATAGCCACTAACAACGTGTTCATGTCTACACTTGATGATGTTCGTTGTTCTTCTACTTTCTCTTCTACCTTTGTAGAAGTTTCTGGCCCAACAAACTCGAACTCGTCCACATTAATTCCATCCGTTTCCATTGCTTCACGTAATCGTGCCTGCAGATCCGCCTTTTGCCCGCTTATCGGCAAATTACGCTCCTCCAGTTCCTTTTTTAATTGCTGAATTCTCAATTCTCCGAATTTAACCATCTTGAATTTGGATTATTTGACAATCCCACTTCTGACACCAATTGTTACGATTTTACTGCTTGCTAGTTCACTTTGTTAGGTTCGTATCTCTGGATTGACAAATAAAACTACAACTGTTTAATTTAATTCAACTACTCTTTATTTCACAACTCGTCTACACTATAGCAGTTTACTCTTAGCACTGATCGATTACGTTCGCGCTGCCACGGCTTATATAGCCACGCACTTCTCGCTGATGCCGACGTGTCCTTCTAGAATATCGCGTCTGGAAATTACCAGAACATAATGCTATACGGCGCCAGACGCAAGCAGACAGCCGCGGCGCCAGATGTCTACAACAAGACAAATGCTATTCCATATACCTACAGCTATTGTTCATAATAAGGGATGCATATAGCAATACAAATACAACTTAATACTACTTTTTGTAACAATATGTTAAATTCTTTTTAAGATTGGTTCGTATGTACGTACAAACATCTGTTTATCTTTGTGTTTTACTTTCGCATCTTTAGACTTGTGGTCTTAATAATTTGGATTTTATACCCATTTATAACACTTTCCAAAACTGGAATGTGGTCAAGAAAGTCTTCAGATTGTGAGTGAATTGTGCCTAAATTGTTTAATGTATTTTTATATAAAGAACGGGTCGGCTTTAGTCCCAGGATTTTGGAAGCTTATAGATAGTTTCCGAATTATTCGCGTTTAAAGTTTAAAATTTGCAATATTTTATTTACATATTTTCGATACATAAAATTTATTTTGCACTTATATTTTACTTATTCATTTGCACACATTTATTTTATATATTATAGTGCAAAAATTGCTTTTAATATACATTTCAATTATTGTTGAATTATTATTATTTTACAATAACAAATGAATTACATAATGATCAGTGTTACCATACTAAAATATTTTACAAACTAAAACAAAAAAAATATAAGGAAATATTATACCCTAAATACAGGAAACATAATCGTTGATAAACAATAAAAAATATATTAAAAATTTAAGCGGCCCGAAGGCCGCCAATGTATTCTACGGGAGAAAAAAAAAGTATACACCCGGTGTTGGATCGACAAGAGAAATTTTTTTGAAGCAATGCCGAAGGCCGCCCATGAAAAAAGGAGTTCTACGCGAAAAAAATCTGATACACCCCGGTGTTGAACCGACTAAGTTTATTTATTTTGAAGCGCGGCCGAAGGCCGCCCACGCAAAAAGGTGTTCTACGCGAAAAGAATTTGATACACCCCGGTGTTGGACCGACCAGAGTTATTTTTTTTTGAAGCGCGGCCGACGGCCGCCCACGCAAAAAGGAATTCAACGCGAAAAAAATCTGATTCAGCCCAGTGTTGCACCGACTAAGGTTATTTTTTTTAAAGCGCGGCCGAAGGCCGCCCACGCAAAAATGAATTCTACGCGAAAAGATTTTGATACACCCGGTTTTGGACCGACCAGGGTTATTTTTTTTTGAAGCGCGGCCGAAGGTCGCCCACGAAAAAAGCAGTTCTACGCGAAGAAATAGCAATGTCATAGATGGTATGTTAGTTAGGTTAGGTTAGTATGGTAACACTGATTATTTGACAAATTTACAAATTTATTTTTACAAATGATGTCGATAAGGTAACACTGATTATTTGCCAGTTTGTAATTCATTTGTTATTGTAAAATAATAATAATTCAACAATAATAGAAATGTATATTAAAAGCAATTTTTGCACTATAGTATTTAAATGAATGTGTGCAAATGAATAAGTGATGTGTTAGTGTATATAAAATTGAACAATATAAGTACAAAATTAATTTTATATATCGAAAATATGGAAATAAAATAGTGCAAATTTTAAACTTTAAACGCGAATAACTCGGAAACTATAAGCTTCCTGCGGCTATAACCATATACATATATCCTTGATCAATATAATCTCCTCTATCCGCCCATATCCTTATTATCCTTGATATCTTCCCTAAAGAACCTGTAGAGATATCTTTGATACTAATGTGTTTGCGTTTTTTCTGCTAAAGAAGTCCGTTAGCCGATCCGCGTTGAAATACTCAAAAAACTTTCACGGATAAGGTCTAATATCTTGATACAAATGAATTCGTTCATTCTGAAAAGTTCATACCTTTTCTTTATTATTTATCAGAAGGATCCAAGTCTTCTTTTTCACTCGCATAAAAGGCAAATATGTGCCAGTATAATAGTGAAAACGCGCGGAATTCAGCGCTGAATATCGTACCCACTCTACGGTAACTAAAATCGATCAGAGCTGATCGTTATCAGACAGCCTTAGCATTTACTAAAAAAGGGTAAGTAATCATATGCGCAAGTGGTCGGCATGTCACAATTGAGCAAGATGACTTCACTCGTTTTTTTTTAATTTCTAATTTTACCGACGACCAGTGGTGTGTTTACACTAGGGGCAGTCGGGGCTAGTGCCCAGGGCGGCAAATTTCCTAGGACGGCAAAGTTTGGAAAGTAGAAAAAAAAAAGAAATTATGCTATTTCCGATGTTAAGGAATGTACGCTTACAGATTCGCATATCTACAATGCGCCAAAGACTGCATATAATTTATAGAAAATATACATACATATATATTTTATATCAAAGCACACAAGCATGTACGTACAAACTGAACTATTCTATGATGAATTCCTTAAAAACTTTTGAAATATGTATGTAATAAAGTCATGTTTATGTTGTTACCAAATATTTCACTAATGTAGCTTTGATAAGATATGCATATATTTATATACATACATACGTACATATTATTTGCATTATCTTTTAAAGATTTGATAACATGTTAAAAGGCCAAGAGATTATAGCTACCCATGGGTGTAAACAAAAGGAAAATTTGAATTTCTCCAGTACAAAATGTGATTACAGTGATGGAACTTCACGGTGGCTGTCAAAGTCACTATTTGTAAGAAAACTTGTCAAGGGTGAGAAAGTTCCACGCCCATGGCTTATTTACTCTATTAAAAATGGGTCTGTATTCTGTGCAGCTTATCTTCTTTTTGACGGAGACTGTTCATTTAATGGCAAAAACGGATTTAATGACTGGAAGCATGCAGGCGTTCGTGTTAGTGAGCATGAGAACTCCAAACATCATAAACAATGTATGTTAATCCTTAAACAAAGATCGGATACTAAGAATAGAATAGACCCTGACTTAGTCATTCAACCAGAGACATAAATCTATCGGAGCGTAGTCGCTGCTACTAAAGCCTTAGCTTCTCGAGGACTTCCATTCCGAAAAGTGATAAAAAGTTCACCAAATAATGGAAATTTTTTAATGCCGATTGAATTTCTTGCTTCTTTTGACCCATTCCTAGAAGAGCATATTCGAAAATTTGGCAATAAAGGATCTGACAGTATGAGTTACTTATCAAAAACTCAGGGGTGTTGCGGAATCCAAGACAGAATTGCTTAGCTGTCAGAATTGCAAACCAATTCTGATTTTAAATGGTGTCACAGAATCTGATTGGATTTTCGTCTTTTCGAACATACGCAAAACCAATATTCGAACCAGCTGTTTACTAATGTGACAAAACTTGCAAATGAATACATACAAGCAATCCTATTAAAGTTTTTAATGAGTTCCGAATTAAAGAAAGATTTTAAGAGATAACATTTATTGAATGAATAATGACGCATTTGGGTGTTAAATTTTGTTTTTTCATTTTTGCAATTTTTCTTAATTGGCGGACAGGATAGAAAAAAAAACTGAACGTCATGGAATTGGGGCAAAGTTTATTATCTTTGGCATTAAATTATCTTCTATTAAAACTAAAAGAAAACTAAGAAAAGTTAAGTTTGAACATACTTATATTTAAAGTAAAATTTTTTTAGACCAAAATCTGTGTTTTTTTTTCAAATTTTAAAAAATTTTTTTTCCCAACATAAGTTATTAAAATATATGAATCTCTTTGAATTTTTTGTTTCCGATAGAAATCCCGACCTGCATCCTGACCGCCGTCTGGCATATGCACATGCGATAAGCATCTGGCAATTGCTTTTCAAAAACGAATCCTAGAAATTTCGCTTCAATCAATTATTTCTTTCCTTCCCAAAAAAAAACAAAAAAAAGGATTTTTTTTAAGCTTCTAAAAAGGCTCCCCTCTTAATTATCGGGATTTTTTTTCAAAAACTTAATAACTAAGACATTTCGTGTTTTATTCTTATGTTTTCTCCTATAGAAATAAAGATAAATTAATTCGTAACATTAAAATAACTTGATTTCTTAACTGGCTTTTCAAATCTGTGTGCGACTATCTTCTTGTTTTGTTTCTGACAGCAAAACCGATAAAATTGGTTTCCGTGACACCCAAAACCGATACAAATTCTGTTTCGAATATCAAACCAATAATATCTGAATTCATGACACCTACTGCTTTTTTTGATCGGTTTCAATTCTGATTCCGACAACTATCAGATTCCACAACACCCCTGACTATCTTCTATCATAGTTGAAGAAGTCAAATCAGCGAAATATTATGCGATTATTGTAGGCTCCACACCTGATATATCCCATGTCGACCAATTTTCGTTTGTTATCAGATACGTGCAAGAAGATGGAACGCCTGTTGAACGTTTTCTGATGTACATTTAAAATTCTGGACATAAAGCTGAAGATTTGCCAGTTACTGTATTATCGATTCTCGATTTTTTTGATCTTGATCTCACCGACTGTCGAAGTCAGTCAAATGATAACGCTAACAATGTACATATCAGGAATTTATTCAGGTTTACAGGCAAGAATTCATGAAATTAATTATCTTGCAGAACATGCCCCTTGTGCTGATCATGCTATGAGTTCATGGAGTTCACGCAGTAGAATGCGCGTCAGAAGCTGTTTCTTTCTTTAATACTGTACAAACTTTATATAACTTCTTTACTGCATCGACGCACCACTGGGGAGTTTTACAATTTCATACTGGAAAAATAATTTCGTTCCAATCTTTATCTGCAACCGGATGATCAGTTCGTTATGAAGTACTTAATCAACATTTCGACGAAATAATCGAGACTTTGATTATTATTGAAGAAAATATGAAAGAAAATTAAATAACAAGACAAGAAGATAAAGGTATAAGAATTCAATTGGAGCGAACCTTTATGCAGATACTTTGGCATTTTTCTCTCTCACGATTCAATGCTGTTAGTCAAAGATTAATTAAAGTTGATTGTAGCATTGCTGACGTGATCGACTATTATCGTGGTTTGATCAAAGTTGTTGCTGATACGAGAAATGAATTCGAAATCTATGAAAAAACTGCTTTAAATATTTCAGAGATAAAAGAAAATAAAATGACAGTTTCTAGAAAAAGAAAGAGAAAATTACATGCTGATGAATCACGGGATGGAGATGTACAACGGTCAGGTCGAGACCACTTCAGAGTCAACACTTTTAATGCTATTCTTGACAATCTACATTCTGAATTGCGAAAAAGATGTGTTGCATATGAAAAGATTCATGAAAAGTTTTCAGTTATTATTGAATTTGGCAATTTGGATGGAACAAAATTCACCTTCCGATATTCTGAAACTGTTGCGTGCAAACGACCGTTACACTCGTACAGTTTCCGAACGTAGAAATTGCATATCGAATATTTATTACTTTAGCTGTAACAAACTGCGGCGCAGAGTTTAAAAAGAGTTAATAACAACATATGTACGTTCTACAATGAGTGCAAATAGACTCAATAGCTTAGCTATTCTATGCATCGACTTAGTCATTCAATCAGATGTACTTCAACGTTTAAATTGTGAAGATTTAATCGACCAATTTGCAATTCATAAAGTCAGGCGTTTGCCTCTGAAAAAAATTATTGTAATATAACCAGTGCAGTGCTCAGTGCAAAATTTGTAGGTTTAAGAACAAGAATCTATATTATTTATATTATACTGAGGTATTATATATATAATAAATTATTTGCAATACGTTAGATATTTTAATTTCTTAAATACATAATATCAAATCTAAATAATTTTGAGTGAAATTTCAGTGACGGGGTGGTATTTTTTCAGTGTACAAGGGCAGCAAAAATTTAAATCGAGCCCTGCCGACGACAATTTCACTTTGATCAAAATATTAAAATTTCAATAAACTGAAAGGTTTTAACGGCAACAATAAAGTTGGGTTGCCCAAGCTAATTTCACACGTACGCTTACGCTCTATGGGTCAGTCCTTCTCGAGACAGTAACGCAACCAGGAATACCCAACTTATTCCAGTGTGAGAGCGCCTGAAATGTCTCTGCCCATCTGGTTGACATCCTCGTTAGAGCACAGGCTGAAATCATCGCCGTCCAAAAAATACAAAAAAAAAAACAAAAACACTAAGGCGAATAAGTCCTTGTGGCATTTACTAAAGTGGCCATATAGAGAAAGCGCTTGGTGTGGGATTCGTGGTGTGAAAGAGATTCCCTCGCCGAGTACTGCCGTTCACTCCGGTAGAAGAACGTCTAGCCACGATCCTCATCAAAGCAAAGTTCTTCAAAATATCGCTAATTTGCGGAATAGAAGGACGATGTGACCAAAGGTACCTTCTATGAGCGCTTGGAGCACAGCAATGAGAGCTGCCCCCGCCACGATGGCAAAAGCGTTCTTGCCGAGTTTAACGCCAGGGTGGGCAAAGAAGGTACTTTTAGCACAACGGCAGCCACCATGACGAAATGTCCGCAAATGGGTTGAAGCTAATTGACTTCACCGGAGCCCGAAGTTATCTGTAGTACTAGATTCCAGCATAAGAAAAAACATCAAGCTATCTGGCGGCATCTGGATCGAAAAGCCACAGCCACGTCTCCGAGGTCCTAACATCAACTCGGACCACTACCTTGTTGCAGCTAAGATTCGCACCCGCCTCTATGCAGCAAACAGCGCACGCTAACAAACACAAGGAAGATTCGACGTCGAGAAGCTGCAATCACAATGATAGTCGAACGATTTTCTATTTGAATAGCAATTACCCATCTGAAGAACAAATCGGCGGGGGCCGATAAACTGCCGGCAGAGCTATTCACATACGATGGCGGAGAACTAATAAGGATCATGCATCAGGTTCTTTGTAGAATATTGTTGGACGAAAGCATGCCCGACAATTGGAATTTAAGTGTGCTCTGTCCAATCCACAAAAAGGGAGACACCACAATTTGCACCAACTCAACAAATTGATTTTATCTTATCAGTGTGGATTTAGACCTGACAAATCAACAACTGACCAGATATTCACCATGTGCCAAATCTTAAACGTGTGAAAATGAATTGACATACACCACCTCCTCGTCGATATCAAAGCGCGATGTCTGAATTTTGTATCTCCTTAAAACTAATACGGCTGTGTAAACTGACTTTGAGCAGTACCAAAAGCTCTGTCAGGATTAGGAAGGACCTCTCCGATCCGCTCAATACCTAACGAAGTTTCAGACAAAGCGTTTCCCTATCGTGCGATTTCTTCAATCTACTGCTGGAGAAAATAATTCGTGCGGCAGAACTTAATCGAGCAGGTATAATCTTCTATAGGAGTGTACACCTGCTGACGTATGCTAGTGATATTGATATCATTGGTCTCAACATCCGCGCTGTTAGTTCTGTTTTTTCCAGACTGGATAAAGTAGCAAAGTAGATGGCTCTGGTAGTGATAGAGGCCAAAACGAAATATCTCCTGTTATCAAACAAACTGTCGACACATTCGCCACTAGGCTCTCACGTCACTGTTGACAGTCAAAATTTCGAAGTCGCAAATAATTTCATCTACCTTCTAAGCAGTATTAACACCAACAACGTCAGCCTCGACATCCATCGCAGAATAACTCTTGCCAACAGGTGCTACTTTGGACTGAGTAGGCAATTGAGAAGTAAAATCTTCTCTCGACGAACAAAAATAAACTATGTAAGTCACTCATTATTTCCGTTGTTGTTGTTTTAACGGTTATCAGTTCCCGTTAGGATCGCAAGGATTTCCTGGTTGTCGTCGACGTCATCTAGCGGGAGGCTCAGGAAACGTGCTGTTTCGACGGGGTCAGACAAATGGGAAAGGGGTGTTAGATGAGTGGGGTTGACGGGTCATGAAAAGAGGTGACCAGTGTCATGCGGAGACTCATTGCATGGAGAAGATATATTGGATATGTCGGGATCTGTTCTGGACAAGTAGGAGTTTAACCTGCACCAGTATCCAGAACGAAGCTGCGCTAGGGTCACTCGCGTTTCTCGCGGCAACTCGAGCTATCCGTCTGCCATGGGTTGTGATTTAAATCCAAGAACGCCATTCACTGGAAGGGAGTTGGTAAAGTTGTGGATTGCTCCACTGTGAATGGCGGTCAGTACCTGTCGGAAGTTGGTTGGGTCCGAAGTCGGGTCGGAGCGCTGTTCGATGTCGTCGACGTATCTAAGGAAAGCCCTCTTGATGTTCTCAGGAGGCTCCCAGCAGGTTTTTGTAGGGGTGATTTCTGCGAAAACATTTCAGAACGTACGGGGTTATGGAAACTCCCTCTGGTGCCTGTGGCAGTTTCGAGATGTAGAAGTTAAACAGCAACGGGGACACCACCCTACGGAACCCCCTGTTTAATTCATCTCAGTTTAGATGTTTCTCCTGAAATAGTACGGATGATTGTCGACCGCTCATTGCGCAGAATGCTAAACTGTAAATCTATTCCGCCAGCTCCATCCCCTTACAATCGTCGAATCGTCATTGGAGCAATGCCTTGCAGCAGGGTTGCTCCGTATACTTCTGATTCGTTCTGGCATTGAGTCCAACGCGGGCCCGGAGGAATTTTTCCGCTGCGTATGCGCAAAACGGCTCCATCCAAACTCCACCTCGGTCAGGTGCAATACATGCAATGGATGGAGCCATCTTAAGGCCTGTTATGACCTTAAGACTCATAGAGAAAGGACCACGCGTTACGTCAATGTAAGGGTATAGCTATGTGGTCAGGCGATGTCGAGCTCGAAATATTTAATACATACATCCCCCCAGTTACATGTTGCCCTACAGGATATCACCCGAATATAGGTGCGCTACTTCGTAGTGAAAACCGTTTGGTACTAGGCGACTTTCACGCGCATCACGATCTTTGGCATTCCTGGCTGTCAAATGACCGTAGGGGGATGGAGTGGCAGATTGACGATTCGACATTCTGCACAATGAATGACGAAGCCCCCACCAGAGTTATGGCCACCTGTTATAGCTCGCCTGATTTTACCATTGCTAGCGGTGGTCTGATAAATAGCATAACCTGGTGACCTATGCTAACTCTCGCATCAGACTGTCTGCCCATAATTATCTCGATCGAGAAGCCTCCTGATTTTGTTTCTGTCGAAAACCGCACTTTCATTAACTTTAACAAAGCTAATTCGGTGGGCTTCACAGAATTTACCGAGAGCACCTTTAACGCTCTACCTATTCCTACGAACGTGTGCGTTGGCGAACGTCAATTCCGCAAGGTGATCGCAGCAGCTACCGCTCGCTTCATCCCGTCTGGAAGAATAGTGGAAATCCGCCCCAATTTCCCAGCCGAAGCAGCCGTTTTAGCTAATGTGCGCGACACATTACGCCATGCCGATCCCGGGGATCTCCGAATAAGGGATCTCAATTTGGAGATTCGCAAAATTAGGCGATTTTCGGGAATATTTTAAAAGAAAATACTCAATTGAAATTTTCGAACTGCTTTGGACGTAATAAGGTATACTTTCAGCTACATTTTAAGATTTTTTTTAATATTGAAAAAACAACGGAGTTATGTGCTGTCTTCGGAGGTGCCAAACAAAAGTGCCCCAACTGCTGAAATGATTCCGACCGAATGAGTAGCTGACACAAAAAAAATCAAAAAGTTTGTTAAACTTAAATATATTTTCTGTACAATGTCCTACAGTTTTTGAAAAATATTAAAATTGCGTAATTTTGAAAAAAAATTCGTTTTTTCTTTTTGATAAAAAAAATGGTCGATTTTTTAATGCCAAATTAACAAATTTCAACCAATCAAAAAGATTGTAGGTCATTTTATAGTAAATGCATTCAACATTGATGTCAGCAATTTTGCAAAATACTTTGGCAACTTATTCGAAATTCATGGAATGCAATTCCATTTTCCGTCTGCCAAAACCTATTTGATTCTATGCCCAAATGGTGTCGATCAGTGTAATTTTTTCACGCTGAAATTCAAATTTGCAAACAAATGCAAATAAAATACAAGACTGCAAAATATGGGTAGAACTGAAAAAACTTAATTTGTTCTCAATTAATTTAATTAGTTAATTGCCGTTGATTCCCCCACATTTCTGGATGTACATACATTATTTTCAATCACAACTGCGGGCGACTGTCATTATTTTTCACAAAACAATATATATATATATAGGTAGATACATATATATATATTTAATTTAATTTCCATTACTTAGTTGACAGGATTTCAATAAACGATTTTTATACACCTAGAAGAACTAGATATTTAACAAAGAAGTTACTGTAAATATCAGTAAATTCAATAAACAGATACTAAAAATAAGTATATTTATGTAGTGTTTTATCACTAAACAATATTACACAAATTTAAACTTACATAGATGTATCGATACTTAATGAGGTAATTTTTAGAACTAAAATAATAATTAATTCAGAGTCCCTCTGCACCCTTGCGCTCCACATAAACAAGGAATTTTTTCGTCTTCTAAAGGAAATTTATAATCATAAGTTATTTCTTCGTTTATTCCAATTGGTTGTTTGGAATAAATCACAATTTTCTTTTCAGATTCTATCGTAATGACCTTTGCGTAGCAGTTGGGCTAAAAAAAAAAATATTTACTTGAAAATATATAAATTTTAAGATTATACTTACGTTGCAACTGTGGTTGATAAAGCGAGCCAAATTACCGCATTTCGTGGCATCAATAATTGTTTCCATATCAATCCTAAACAAATATGAGCTGCCGATTCCTATTGCTTCATATTTAGATTCTCTCAAATCTGCAACAATTGGACGTATCATTTGCCCAACATATTCTATAACCATTTCATCAGCCGCTATTGGTTCCATTGCAAAAAGACCCCAATCATGTATAGCTGATTTTGCAAACTTTAGTTGTTTTTTTCTAAATTTCAATTGATTAAACTTTAATAATTCAGATTCTCCAATTGAACCAAATGCAGTAAGTAAACGCCTTTGATTTGATCGCGCTTCACGTGAAATTCCTTGCATTTTTGAAATCAACTTATTATGCGATTGTTGCAATTGATCATCACTGCGATCTATGCTTAAAGCATTTTCTACATTAGATTTAGCATGATGATATTTATGCTTAGCCTTCTCTCTAACATCTAATTTGTAATAACCTTCAGTACGAGCACAACCAGTTTTATGTCGTTTAAGTTCATCTTCTTTTTTGCGTTTCTTTTGTGGAGGTGGTACGAAGGAACGGTCTGTTATACAATGTTCAACCCAATGAGTATTATTTAACCAGAAACTAAAAAAAAGTAAATCATAATTTTTAGGTTTATATTAAATTAATCAATGCCCGTTAATTACCCATATGTATCTTCTTGTAAATGAATTTCATAACTTTTTCGGATATATTCTATATCTTCAAAGTCAATTCCTTTTGTAAGAAATTCATATAGCACCATCAATTCGTCAGTTGCATCACGGGCTTTAAACAGTTCTGAAGGAATGAATTTTGATTGAGATACATTTTGCAAAAGAATATCTCTGGGCATGGATTTTTTTTCCATAGCAAGGTCGTAAAAATTTTGTATTATGCAATTTTTTCTTCGAATTTTTGTAGAATCTTTTCTTGGACGACCAGGCCCAGGTTTAGAATTTTGACGCTGAACAATTTGCTCTTCAGAAATAATAACTTCGCTGTTGTTTCCAAAGTTATTAACATTAGCATAAGCACCATGGTCATGTTCTAAGTTTAATTGTTTGTCGTTATCATTTTCTCTTTTAAAATACGTATTTTTCTTCTTTTGGTTGCAGGTTGTTGAAGTATCGGCTTGGGGTGGTAAAGAATAACAATGCTCTAACGCAACCTGACTAGCTTGACTTGAACCACCATCAGACGAAGGTGACAATTTCACATCATCACTAAATTCTTTATATACTTCTGCTGATAGAAGTTTTTGAATCTCAACAGTACCAGGTTGTTGGATATTTAACTCATTTGAGTTTTTATTTTCTTCACCAATTTCGATAAGACTTACATCATTGTTTTGAGTAGGTAAAGGTGGTGCAAAAGTTTGATTTTTTTGTTTAATTTCCTGTTTCTTTTTACATTTTACGCCATTTTTCGATTTTGAAGGAGGAACTGATGCAATTTTATCCCTTTTAAATTTATTTTTGTCTCTCTTTTTAGTTGTTTCATCTATTTTCATAGTGTTTCGTAAACTTTCAGTTGCTGTTTCTGTTTCAGTGAGTAATTCAGAAATATCGTTTACGATGAGAGCTTTATTGCTTATATCTTTTACGCTCCTATGACTTTTGTCATGAGTTTCGTGCAATTTTAGTGCTTGTTCCTCGAGGAACTCGCGTTCTATTTGAGCCATATACTCTGTGTTTCGACGACGTCGTTCTTGATATTCCCGCTCTTCCTCGGAGTCACTATAAATTCGGTCATATTCAAAATTCGATACATTCTTTGCTTCTTTCTCAATGTCATTCCCAGTTTCGACATTGAAAACAGTACCGGTGGTGCCTCCGTTTTCATTGGCAGAACTTAAATTACCACTTGAATATTTATTAACATTTTCCTCACCATCTTCGGTTACTGTAATTGTGCTATCTTTACTAATGTCTTCTAAATCAGATGTAATAGAAAAATTTCTTTGCGCTTTAGGTGATTTCACGTACTCTTTGGAGATATTTTTTTTTATTTCATGCTCATCGTCGCTATCTGAATATATGAAATTTTTTGAATGTACAGACTTACTCTTTTTGTTTTTTTCTTTATTAAAGTCAGAAATCAGATCCGACATTCGTTGCCTTATGTTTATATCACATTTCCCATTCTCAGGATTATAATTATTTTCTGAGCATGAACTGAATTCTTCTTCAGACAATACACTATCTTCACTTGTATGGCCCTCATCACTACTGTCTTCCACTTCTGATGACGAAAAACTAGATGAGCTGGCCTTTCGTTTTGATTTTGGTAAAAGTTCGGAGCACGCCACCATTTTATTAGTTTTGTTACGAACGTTATTACCATCTGCATTTACATCTTCCTTTTCTGAATCCGAACCATGAACCATTTCATCTTGATCACTTAAATGTTTTTCATAGTCCTTAGTCTCTGGAAGTGATTCTTTGCGGATCCGTCGGAATGAAGGTAATTTTGGTATCGACGCACGAAGTCCGAGGCTTGTAAATGAATTTAAATCAGACATATCACACTGACTATTAATTAACTGATTTATGTCTGGAGCTTTTTCAATACTTTTAACCGCCGTTGGAATAGAAAGCTTGGAAATTTTGTCACTCATAACTGAAGTTCTTTCCTTATAACGACTTTTTTGCAGTTGATCATCCCACCATGTTTCGAAATTCTTATAAGCAGTATTTTCTATCATCTTTTTATTGAAGTCACGTTTGAGTATTTGTTTCAATTCAATGCTTACTCTTTCAACTACAGCATCTATTTGCTTCTTAAATGGATCATTTTGATTGTATCCATAGCCAGTAAATGCTTTGCAATTGTCATTACTCAGTTGGTGAAGGTAATGTCCGAAATCATCATTATGAGATGAGCCATAAGGCATGCTGCTAAATCCAGGCATGTATGAAGAGTGCATATAAGCAGGATTGGGAAAGTGGCGAGATATTGATGTATCTGCGTGAACTTGTAAAGAATATGCGAAATTTGTTTTAAAATATTCATTATTTTGATATGCAAAACTACTTTTTTCGATGGATTCTGTAAAACTCGCCGTAAGGTCCGATATACTACTCGCTTGTACATATTTTTCATTTTTATGAAAATACAATGTATTTGACAATGGTTGGCGATTTTGTTTGTCCTCTTCTTTGTTTGATTGAATAGGACTCAATGATTCCTTTTTAAGAAGAATTTCGTCATCACTTGAAGAAATATCACTTGCATCATGTTGCTCATATATCTGTGACTCTTTATTAAATTGTGTTTTAACCTCTAAATTCTTTTCTTTTATTTTAAGATTTGAATCTGTACACAATTCTACATTATCTTGTTTGACTTTAACACTTTCAACTTCCGAGTCGCTACTATCAATTTGTAGAAACGGTGGAGCATTTCCGAATGACTTTCTTTTAAACATCATTTCAATTCTTGTATCTAAATCGACTTTTCCTAAATCTGTAATATCAGATTTATCTACAGAAATCGAATTTTCCTTAGTTTCTGCAGGTAAAATTAATCGTTTAACAATTTGTGATTCTCCAATATTATGAGGGCTTTTTTGCCCCGGTGGCGGAGGTTCGGGATCATCCCAGTTTGGTGTTTTATCAGGGGGAGGTGGCGGTGGAATATCTACCCTGTGTTGTGATTGAGGTTGGGGAGCAGTCCATGTTCTCTGCCCAATCCATGGATTTTGAGATGATTCAGCATTAACGCCATATGTGGGATATCTGTAATTTTGTTCTACCAAAGTATTTATTGAAGGCCCTAGTACTTGTGCAGAGTTGTGTGGAAACGCAGATCCGAGATGATAAAACATATCCAATTGAGAATTTTTCAATTTGTCATTATAGTTGCTCTGCCCATCATAATCTCTTTCTTCTGGTGTTGTAAGCCTGCTCCGACTCTTGTCTTTTTCTCTATCCTTTTCATACCGATCCATATTTCTTTTACGATAATCCCGTTCTATATCAATGTCTCGACGCCTATCACGATCCCGTTCCCTATCTCGTGTTTGGTGATATTCTATTTCTCTGTCACGATCACGACGGTTTCCATGGTCTCTTTTCCTTTCCTTAGAAAGTTCTCTATCATTTTCACATCTATTATAATGATTCTTCGTACGGTCATACGTCGTTTGATACGAATATTTATCCCTATTACGATCCTTATCCCTAGATTCTCGGCTTTGGAATTCATCAGGCATATGGCTCCGATACTTTTGTTGGTAGTTTTGGGAATACTCACGCTCATTACGAAACTTTTGATAATTTGGTAAATCTGTTGTATTATAAATTTCCTGAGTTTTATATTGCTGTGATTCCGAAATAATATGTATGCTATTTTGAAGTGGAACACTAGTTGGATGATGTGCAAACGAATTAATTGGTGTGTACATATTGGAATTATGTTTTGGTTTGCATGACGTTAGTTGGTCCACAGTTTCATGGCAAATTTTTCCAAATGGATCGTGAAAAATACTTAAAACCTAAAACAGGTTACAAATTGTAATTATTTAAATGAATTGAATAATATACACAACGTTCTCACTTTTCCCATCACGGACTTTTGGTTATATTTTTCAATACATAAGCGAGCAGCCTTAGAGTTTTCGAAAACAATATGAGCAATACCAAGGTGTTTATTAGTTACTGGATGGTGATGTATGACTAGTTCATCATATAAACCACATTTACTTAGCATCCCAGACAAAAATGTGTTATCTATGTTGTCATTTAAATTTGTCAAAGTAATTTCGATCGGTGGAGGTTGGCCAACGTAATTTTGATCAATTTTAAATCTGTAAGTTATAAATGGTTAGAAGTAGAATACGCAAGAAAATATAGATATGAATTTACCGTGGTAGTACAAGAACCAAAGGATCCACAGGTTTCGCACGGATACGTACAATGGGATTACGTGGATCTCTGGGTACAATGGATGAATATGGTTGTTCCGGCGTAATACCATCGTACCGATATACCTTACTTGCTCCTTTTACTAATGCTGGGTCCGAAAGTAATTTAAAATTGCGTAGAGATTTTGACTGCAACTGCATGTTACAACCTGTATTATTCTGATCCAGATTGTTTCCATTACTTTGAGCACTGCTCGGCAACCGAGTTAAACCATCCATTTAGGTATGCATTAAATTTTACAGATTTTAAGAAAGAGACTGTCAAGTTTTATATACAGCAAAATACTATTCCATTCAAAGTATCCAATTTACCCATCTGTGACAATGTACAGATATCTAGAGTAAATATGGGCCTGGTAAAAGTATTGCTCTTAATCTAATATGTCTATATGTCAATCTTAATCGTATTATTAATAAAATTCTACACGGACCGCCAAATAAAATTTGTGTGAATTACTTTCTACAGAACAAATTTAGCAAAACACAGTGGTGAAACTTCGCACAAAATATCGATAATCGTGATGACAAATTAGAAATAGTTGACTGCACTAACTCACTTCAAAAATTAAAAAACTGTATTCAAACGTCCTCATAAAAATGACCTCCCTCACTATTGTGAGGTTTTTCGTCTCTTCGGGGGATTTCCAACAAAAAAACCAAAATGTCATTTTGAACATTTTTAAAGAAATTTACAATTATTTTATTAAAACATAATGGAGAAACTAGTAACTTACGGCCCTTGTACATTTTATTTAATTCTGATCAAATCGATTAAGGATTTCAAAATGTGAAAGAACAACTCAAGAGCTACAGCATCACAGCATATTATTTAAAAATGAATATATATTTATTCACACATATGTTAAAAACGTTCATTAGTACACATTTACAAATAAACCACGAATTTGATTACTTTGACGGTCAATTAAAAAAACTCGATTTTCGATATAAATGGTCTATGTGCTGATTGTGAAGCTTCTTAAAAGCTTAAGGAAAAAAACGTTCCCAACACTTATATTTTTTTTAAATATTCCCGAATGAGAATTCAAAAATTTATATTAATAACACAAGTTATTTCTCAAGGTTTCACTAAATTCTTTCACATTCTTCACTTTGTGTATTTGAATGGAATAATTTCGACTGGAACAAGGAAGTCTTCCTGATTTAAATATATACCGAGCTATGGGTACCGCAATGGCTTAGTTTACGAGATATTCGACTTTAAAGTTAAAAAATTCCCAAAATTCGAACAATTCAACTAGCTATTTCGTTACATTTAATGCACTTTAAGAACGCTTTTACTTCAAATTCATTAAACTGTAAATGTTTACACAAATTCACAATTTTCACTTTTAGCAGGTTTTATAGGTAAGAAATCTACATATATTCTAAAAAATATTTTTTACACTCGTAGTACACATCATTTATGTGCTAACAATTATAAGAAGATGAAGCCTTCTTCTTCTTCTTTACTGGCGTAGACACCGCTTACGCGATTATAGCCGAGTCAATAACAGCGCGCCAGTCGTTTCTTCTCTTCGCTACGTGACGCCAATTGGATATTCCAAGCGAAGCCAGGTCCTTCTCCACTTGGTCCTTCCGACGGAGTGGAGGTCTTCCTCTTCCTCTGCTTCCTGCGGCGGGTACTTCGTCGAATACTTTCAGAGCTGGAGTGTTTTCATCAATCCGGACAACACGACCTAGCCAGCGTAGCCGCTGTCTTTTAATTCGCTGAACTATGTCAATGTCGTATATCTCGTACAGCTCATCGTTCTATCGAATGCGATATTCGCCGTGGCCAACGCGCAAAGGACCATAAATCTTTTGCAAAACCTTTTTCTCGAAAACTCGTTACGTCGACTCATCGGTTGTTGTCATCGTCGATGCCTCTGCACCATATAGCAGGACGGGAATTATGAGCGAGTTATAGAGTTTGGCTTTTGTTCGTCGAGAGAGGACTTTACTTTTCAATTGCCTACTCAGTCCGAAGAAGTACCTGTTGGCAAAAGTAATCCTGCGTTGGATTTCCAGGCTGACATTGTTGTTGGTGTTAATGCTGGTTCCTAAATAGACGAAATTATCTACAACTTCAAAGTAATGACTGTCAACATTGACGTGAGAGCCAAGTCCCGAGTGCGACGACTGTTTGTTTGATGACAGGTGATATTTCGTCTTGCCCAGACCCATTTGCGTTGCTTCCTTGTGAACTAACGGTGCGGGTGTTGAGGCCGATGATAATAATATCATCGGCATACGCTAGCAGCTGTACACTCTTGTAAAAGAATGTACCTGCTCGATTAAGTTCTGCAGCTCGAATTATTTTCTTCAACAGAATATTGAAAAAGTCGCACTGTAGGAAGTTGCCTTGTCTGAAACCTCGTTGGGTATCGAGCGGCTCAGAGAAGTCCTTTCCGATCCTGACGGAGCTTTTGGTATTGTCAACATTCTTTTACACAACAGTGTTAGTTTTGCAGGGATACCAAATTGCGACATAAAAGCAGCTACATTTCGTGCTGTCAAAAGCAACTTTAAAAGCAAGGGACAGGTGGCGTATGTCGACTTTCTTTTCACGGGTCTTTTTTAAATTTTGGCGCATGGTGAACATATGGTCAGCTGTTGAATTTCCAGGTCTTAAGCCACACTGATAAGGACCAATCAATTTGTTGACGGTGGGCTTTAACCTTTTATACAATATGCTCGATAGAACCTTATATACGATGTTCAGGAGGCTTATAGCCCTGACAGACGACAGCGCTAGTTTGCATTTAATGCATAAGAATTTCGTGCATTTACCTGAATTTACCAAATTTGAGTTGGCAACACTGCTCAAAAATAGCCGATTATCGCTATTTTTTAACAGATGTCGCTTGAAGTCCGCGGCCTCCTTTGCTTTTACAGCATGCTAAGCAGTTTTATATTGCTAATTAAATTATGTGCAAGTGTATTAACAAAAACAAATGTTATTATTTTTAGAGGGCAGAAAATAAACAACGCAAAGTTTGCTATCCATTTTTCCAATATTCTTAACTTTTTCGCACACTTTTTTTTGCATTACAATCAATTATTGCTTTTAATTGCACTCTATTATCTTTGAACGTAGTTAATAATAAACGAATTTTTTCGTTAAATTTATATTGAGTTTCCAAAAGTACAAAAATTTCAATTAAAAATTTATCTTATTCATTTTTATTTCACATTTTTTTTCATAAATAAACAAATTTCACAATCAGCTGTCTAACTGCACAAGTCTGCCGTCTGTCACCATAAAATTCTAATGCGCGTTAGCGTTGCTTAATACGCATTAATTTTGCTCGTCTGTCAGGGCTCTTATCCCACTGTGGGCGCAAATTGTGGGGTCCACTTCTAGTGGATTGGGCAGGCCACACATAAAATCCAATCGTCGGGCATGCTTTCGTCTGACGATATTCTACAAAGAAGCTGATGCATGCTCATTATCAGTTCTCCGCTACCATGTTTGAATAGCTTGGCTGGCAATTTATCGGCCCAGCCGCTTTATTGTTCTTCAGATATGTAATTGCTATTCGAACTTTTTCGAATGGAACGTTCATCGTCATCGATGGGGAAATAGGGTTTACCATGTCGGCCAGCTTGTCAAGCTCTTTGTGCTCACGGATTTCGGTCTCTCTCTGTTTTGTCTGCAATTGCGTCTCTCTTGCCTTTTCGACTCTCAATAAATAAACCATCCTGCACGTGTTGTGGTCGATTGCAGCGTTCCGAAGTCGGCAACCTGCTTTCTGTCTACTGCGACACCGCACTCCTTATCGTCCAGCATTTTCCGAAAACCAATGGTTTCGGTTGCCGTCAGTTGCTTGAAATGCCGTCCCACAGTTCCTATATACCGAGTTGTTGCCTAGTGCTACCATAGAGCAGCAGTGCAAGTCGAGTAGAAAATCATTCAGCTGTCTGTTGTGATTGCAGCTTCTCGACGTTAAACCTTCCTTGTGTTTGTTGTCGTGCGTTTTTTTCATCACAGAGGCGCGTGCGTATCTCTGGTGCAATAAGATACTCGTCCGAGTTGATGTTAAGACCTCTGAGCGTATGCATGTCTAAAACTGTGGAGACATGTCTTTCGTCTAGCACATCATGATCGATTTGGTCGGTGGCGTTTTGATCCGGAAACCGCTAGGTAACTTAACGACTTTTTTATGCTGGAATCTGGTACTACGATAACCATATTGCGGGCCCCGGCTTATCAGCCTCAATCCATTTGGGGATGTTTCCTTGTGGAGGCTGCACCGACTGTTGTGCCAAAGATACGTTAACCTGACGTTAAAGTCGCCATGCACGATTTTGACATCGTGGCATTTCTAGACTGCTATCTAAAGTAATGGACTTAAACATTGAGTGTTCAGGCCTGAGTAAGCCCTAGAAATCCTAAATAAACTAAGGAACGTGAAAGGTGTCACTCTAGTATCTCCCCTACTTCTAATTTCACCGAAAAATGCTCTAAGCTGGTTTTCCTCCGGGGAACCTACGTAAACTTTTTTAGTGGGCACAGTGAAAGTGTTATTAAAAATATCGAATCATTTATTAAAAAAAGATAAGAGTTCCGCGGTCTTAATAAAGCTCACACTATTTAAGCTTAACGCTCCCGAGCTGTAAAGAGATAGCATACCAGAAGCGACCGTTGAGACGCGAATTTCACCTTCATTTTTTGGAAGCTGGTGCACACACCGATAACTCGTCTTAGAATGCTCTGTATAAACAAATGCGATTATTTTAAAAATAAATTTCATTTTTCATATTTTGAAAGCAGTTTCGACTACATATAAATATGTGGGGGCTATAGTAAAAGAAACATATTCCTTTACCATTAATGTTGGAAAAAGACCGTGAAAATTGATAGCCAGGTCACAAACAAAATGGCAAGGAACTTGCCCTATATTTTGAAGTTGGGTAATTGTAATGACCTTACTCCTAAGTTGCAAAGACTTAATTCTGCTTTGGATGCAACCAGGGAAACGAAGCCAATCAGCAACAAAATTATGTAAAGTATTTTTTCGAGGGGAAACTGAGTTGGAGCTTTAATTAGCGGCAAGCAATTGGCGACAAAAAAATACACCCAAAGCTATGGTTTTAAAAAGCTATCATATTGCGGACCGTGATTTTGGCAACTATAATTTGAAAAACTACTCCTAATGCAAGCCCCTAACTGAGGAAGAGCTTTGCTGCAAACTATTTCTAGAGGATCTGACTTTTCCCTAAATGAACTACTCTTAACATTTCCCTACATCTTCCCCCCCCCCTTTCCGTTGTTTTTTCCAATTTTATCCTTTAAGTTTCCCTGATTTGTACCAATTTTATCGTTTATTTTCCCACAATTGTACATACATATTAAATCAAAACCAAAATTGCACGTAATCAGCACATTATAACACATAAAAGTGTATTTTTAACTGTAAGTAATCTGTAATTTTTGCCTGCTTTTGTTTTTTCATTTTATTGTAAAAACAGTCTCTAATACTATTGTGTATAGAAGACATAGCTATGGTCAAATTATCATTTTCAATATTGCTGTGAACAAATCGTGATAATAATTCTGCAGCTTTTAATGCCTCTTCTGTGGTAGGTAATGGTTAATCCTGCTAAAGAATCTAAATTTAGGTTTTGTGACCAGAAAGATATAGGAATGTCATCTTCATCATCGAATTCATGTTCTGATATTTGAATAGGTAGACCGTCGTGGCTTTCAATGAATCCTGTATGTTTGAAACAGTTACCAATGGTACTTTGTGACATTTTATTCCAGGCATCATTAACCATCAGAATTGCATCTAGCACCGTTATTTTTGTAGAAGAGTTGTTTTCATTAGCATCAAGACAGTTAATCATTTTGAGCACAAGGTTCTTCCTAAAATTCGTTTTGAGTGATCGTATTATTCCTTGATCCATTGGCTATAGCACTGATGATGTATTATATTCGGCGGAAGGAAAGCAAGTGTTATAGACTTTAAATCAGTAATATTTGGATGCGCCTTGCAATTATCGACTAGAATCTTTTTCTTCTTCTTTCAAAAAGCTCCGACGTCATCCAAGCTTTACGATTGTTAGCATAATCGACAGGTAATGAATTGACACTTCTAAAACATCAAACAATTTCTTTTTTTCTGTTCCACTCATATTAGCTGCTACCATGACAGTTATTCTATCTTTCAACAACTTACCTCCACTATAATTTACACCTTTAAACTTTAAAGCTTTATCCGGCATAAATTGGTAAAAAAAAGTTCAGTTTCATCAGCTTTACATTCGGCCACACAGATATCAACCAGTTTGTTGTTGAATTTTTATCAACAGACGAAGATGCACCGACAATTTTTCATTTGCCTTTTCCTGTAGCATAGGGCCGCCTTTGTTTCTCATATTTTTAAACCACTGAATTAACGCTTGATCAACATTTTCTTCGGTTTCAAAACATTTGAATTGAACGATTGCTTATGCGGGTCTTGTTTTTAAAAATCATTGTGATTGTCGAATGACCCACACCAAATTCCTTTGCGAGACATGAGTTAGATTCTCCATTTTCTAATCTGAATATTATTTCATCTTTCTCCTCAATTGTAAATGCTTTACGTCTTTGTGATGACATTTTTTCACAGTAACAAACAAAAAACAATGCGTGACCTTCAGTCATTCTAATCGGACATAATTCATTAAAAATGAGTCATAATAAGCGACATGTCATTGAAGGGAAGTCATTGTATCCGACTTTTTTATAAAGAATTTTATATGAAAACCAAACTTCGTAGTATAATTACGTCATAGTAACCAGTTGGTCAATATAGGCGGAGTCATAATAAACGGATTCTACAGTACTTCCTCCTCAAGATAAGGCTCTAAATAGAGGCTCTAAAATTACATCTCAGTCTTCCCCTTAGAAAGCTTTTTAAGTTGGTTTTCGATCGAGTTCTTCATTAACACCTAAACGTTGAACTACTAACTAAAGAAAATAATTAAAATAAAAAAGCACGTCGTAACCAAATGTTACAAACAACCCGTAATGAAATTTAGCAACTTCAAAAAAAAGTTCAAATCCTATTACTTCTAGCAATATAATATGCAAGGAAGCTATGCAAATGTGGTGAAAGGCAACACTGTGCAAATGCAGCTGCCGCAAAATTCTCCAAATGGAGGTAGTGAAACTATGATTATAAATCTTACCCAGTGTATGACACAATTTATGTCTACCATGCAAAACATGATCCAAGATTTAATAAAATCACAAAATCAAATGCTGCAAAATTTATTAAGTAAAAAATGAGCTTACTAAATATTTGTATATGGAATGCTAACGGTGTTAACTAACATAAATTACAGATTATCAGATTTCTGTCTGAGAAGAATATAGATGTAATGTTTATTTCAGAAACTCACCTAACAAATAAAAATAATTTCAATATACCAGGATTTAGACTATATGCTACAAATCATCCAAATGGAAAAGCGCATGGTGGCACGGCAGTGTTGATTAGAAATCGTTTAAACCTCTATGCTCTAGAACCTCATGCTACACCACAGTTACAAGCTATAACAATATCGCTAAAAAATCGGGGTGGTGACTTAAACCTTACGGCTATATGCTGTTCACCTCGTTTTAAAATTACAGAAATCGAATCTAAAAACTTTTTTGGAACACTAGGTCAAAGATTTCCAGCAGGTGGAGATTACAACGCAAAACACACTTACTGGGGCTCACGTCTTATTAATCCGAAAGGCCGACAGCTGTATCAAACTGTTATAAATAGGCACAATAACCTTGAAATAATATCTCCTGGTAAGCCGACATATTGGCCAAGTGATCGTAAGAAAATACCAGATTTAATTGACTTTGCTGTAATCAAAAATATAGATAAATTGCACTGATACATGTACTGATCTATCTTCTGATCATTCTCCTGTACTAATAAAGTTATTTGAACAACCCATATTCGTTAATCCAAAAGTGGGTCTAACTTCTTATAAAATGAATTGGCTAAAATATAAAAAATACATCAGTAGCCACATTAATATTGAGTACAAAATAAATACAGGAAGAGATACTATATTGACGAAAGCACAAGAGAAGTCAATGATATAATAACAAGCGCAGCTGTCTTAGCAACACCAATCAAAAGCTATAAGCCGCTTGGTTTCAGAAAATATTCTAATAGAGAAATAGAAATGTAAATGAAAAAAGGCGTGCAAGACGTGAATGGCAGATAAATTGTTCCCCTTCCACTCAGCTTCATTTAAAATCCGCTGTACGTAAATTAAAGAAAGCGCTTAAGCGTGAGGAAGAATTGAACACCGAAATGTATATAAAGAAGCTGTGTCCAAATTTAAACAAGCAAAATTCCCTTTTGAAAGCTCAAGTCCACGAAGCCACGAAATCGGGCTCGAAGTGACGAGGAAAAAGCTTTTGCTTTGCAAATCACCTAGAAAAGGTATTTCAACCCAATTTGCCAAAGAACAACTTTAATCTGTCAATCTTACCCAACACAGCTAAAGAGTTGCTCAAGTCTCTTAAAACTTCACCTTCTGAGGTTATTGTTATCATCAAAGAACTTAATCCAAAAAAGTCGCCGGGACATGATAAAATTTCCTCAAAAATGCTAATTGAGTTACCAATTATTGCTGCAGAGGTGCTCTCTTTGCTCTTCAATGCAATTCTTAGTTTCGGATACTATCCAATTTCATGGAAAAAGTCGCAGATTATCTTGATAGATAAACCTGGAAAAGACTTAACACAGCCGTCTTCATACAGACCAATTAGTCCTCTACCCTGTCTTTCAAAAGTATTTGAAAAAGTATAACTATCAAAGATGTCTTCTTCCCTCCACAAAAATAATACAATACCAATGCATCAATTCGGTTTTCGTGCGAAACATGGCACAGTAGAGCAAGTAAATAGAATTACTAACGAGATAAGGAAAGCATTTGAGCACAGGGATTACTGTTCAGCAATATTTCTAGATGTAGCTCAGGCGTTTGATAAGGTGTGGCACGAAGGTCTTTTATATAAGATTAAAAAAATTATACTTTTAGAATTTTATAAAACCTTGGATTCTTATTTAAAAAATGGAAAATTTATGTTAAAAGTGGGAGATTTCATATCTGATGAACGACAGATAAGGGGTGGTGTACCACAGGGCAGTGTTTTAGGCTCAACACTGTACATCATATATACAGAAGATCTTCCAACAGCTAATCATGTATTAACTTCAACTTTTGCAGACGCCACAGCTATAGTGAGCCATAAGAAATGCCACATTTTAGCATCAAGAATATTAGCGGAGCATTTAAGTTCTGTCGAAGAATGGCTAGCGAACTGGCGAATAAATGTAAATGAAGAGAAGTGTAAGCATATTATATTTTCGCTTAGACCAAAGGTGTGTCCGGCAGTAAAAATAAACAATATTTCAGTACCCGAAGTGAACGAAGTAACATATCTTTTTGTTCACCTAGATAGAAGGCTCACGTGGAGAAAACACATATCTAGTAAAATAACATGTATGAAGATTAGAGCTGCAAATTTAAATTGGCTTTTAAATAAAAATTCCAAACTAGACAACAAAGTGGTGCTTTTATATAATGCGGTCATAAAGCCGAATTGGATGTATGGCATTCAACTTTGGGGTACGACCTGTGCAACTAATATTGATCTAATACAAAGGTTCCAATCAAAAATGCTTAGAACAATCACGTGTTCACCATGGTGCATGCGTAACGAAAATATCCATAAAGACCTTGGTATTCCCATGGTAAGAAAAGAAGTAGATGGTAGCAGAATTAAATATATATTTAAACTCCGAGATCACCGAAATCCTTTGTCTAATGCTTTGGTACATTGCTGCGATCAAACACGACTTAAAAGAAGAGATATGCCTGCGTATTAAAGAGCGACGTATCACCAAAACAGCTCAATCACTTGCTTGAGCCTGTCTAGTTTTTAAATAGATTTAAGATTTTATTACTTATTGGTAGGCTTTAAGAAAAAGCAGATTCAATAAATAAAACAAAATATATGACATATTAATTATAATCATACAATATATATAATAATATTAATAGTGCAAAAGTGCCGAAAAATTAACTTTTATTTTAGTAAACCCGTTCAATACTTATAAGTTTACTTTTATAACTATCAAACTATCATAAATATTCTACGGTAAGTCGTTACATTAAAATAATTTATTTGATTGAAATTTTGATATATCGAAAACTATCGACACATATGTATGTTAACACTTTTTGCTATTATCAAAAAATTATTTTTAACACCTTCACACTTAAATATACAAGGAATCACATACTATGTTCGGACCGACATTGAAAACATGTTTTCGTGGGAAAAAGTGGTTTTCGCACTAAAACTTGTGTTTTCGTCGATGTAAAATCTGTCAAACGAAAACACAGTTTTCGCTGATAACTGCTTGAAAACTTATATTCCACTCATAATAATCGGTGCCTGCTCTAGTTTAATCGATTTTTTTTTTGGAAGACATATTTTGCCGGCCCTAAATTGTCACTTGATATTTGTTTACATTTCATATACAAATACAGCTGCTCACTGTTAAGGGGATTCTCTTGTTCTTGCAAAACCCTTGCACGGTGCACCAATTGCAGAATTTTCTTCTTGGTGCAACGGCACAACAAACACACGCAAAAATTTATTTGCAATGGCTGTAAAATATGTCAGACCAAAACCCATGTTTATTTTCGTGCCATCATATATCACTAGATTCGCAATGGGTGCAGTCTTGGCCTTGCATATTTCGGTATAGGATTTTTGCATTTAGTGTCATCTTGAAAGAGTAAGAGAATCCCCGTATTGATAGTTGTCAGTGAAAACTCAGCGAAAACACAAATTGTCGGTCCGAACGACTTACGTTCCATAACATACAAATGTGTCTTCAAAATGTTTTCAATGTCGGTCCGAACATAGTATAACTATGTCAGACCAAAACCCATGTTTATTTTCGTGCCGTCATGCGAGGTGTTTTCAAAAAGTATCGCGAATCGTAACTGATAGTTTTGCAGGGGCGTGGTGCATCATGAGTTCTTGCCACAGGGAAGAGCGGTAAATAAGGAATATTACCTGAAAGTTATGCGCAATTTGCGCGAAGCAATCCGCCAGAAATGCCCGGATTTGTGGAAGAACAAAAATTGGCTTTTGCCCCTTGGTAACGTGCCTGCTCACACACATTGTTGCTTGTGCGCGACTTTTTGGCCAAAAACAACACAGTAATGATGCCGCAGGCACCGTATTCCCCAGATCTGGCCCCCTGTGACTTTTTCTTGTTCCCTAAACTGAAGAGACCCATGAAAGGACGACGTTACGCTTCTCTTGACGAGATAAAGACGGCATCGAAGGAGGAGCTGAAGAAGATAAAAAAAAATTATTTTTTGAAGTGCTTCGAAGATTGGAAAGACCGTTTACACAAGTGTATAATATCTCATGGGGATTACTCTGAAGGGGACAAAATAGATATTCATGAATAAATAAATAATTTTTGAAAAAATACAAAATTCGCGATAGTTTTTGAACATACCTCGTATATCACTAGATTGTCTTGGCCTTGCATATTTCGGTATAGGATTTTTGCATTTTGTGTCATCTTGCAAGAGCAAGAGAATCCCCGTATTGATAGTTGTCAGTGAAAACTCATCGAAAACACACATTGTCGGTCCGAACGACTCACATTCCACAACATACAAATGTGTTTTTAATATGTTTTCAATGTCGGTTCGAACATAGTAACATTTAAATTTTCTCTATTATTAGTATATCCAAAATTTTCATCAAAATGCGTGCAGTAATTTTTCAAAACCGATATCCAAAGTTATCGAAAAATATATTTTAGCATATTATAGAAAACATTTTTTAATTAAATTTTCGGTTTTTAATTCTCCACATAGTTAATTAAAAGTCCGTCCTTCCTTGCTGCAGCCAGGCACACACTTTCTCCAATTACTTGTTGTTTTCGGGATCCATTACATATGAAAAAAAGAAAAATGCTTCCATTCAAATAATAATTTGGCGGAATTTTTATCTGGCCGTCCCTCTTTTCCAGTTGCTAAACATCAAAACCTCTTGAACTTTTACAGCTGATCAAGTTCAGGCTTCTCTTTAGCTCTGCTCTTTCCAATTGGCGAAGTTACTTTCTGATTTACATATAAATGTTGTTAACTATATCTAAAGTGTCAACTAGTTTCATCAATTCATAATGAAGTTTGTATTGACGGTATAATCCTTTTTTTATTTATATGGTAACATTTATTTTTGGTTTGCTTACATTTCTTTACATTTTCATATTGTATGAATAAATGGATTTCAACGAAAGTTAAACAAAGATTAAAAGTAATTTTGCAATGTCTTATTTAAAACCGATGTGTTTCGAAACAAATACGCGAAGTGTTAGTGGATATAAAAGCTGGAATATATATATTAGGGTGTTTTATTTTTTTTTAACAATTAATTTTTTTCAATCCCATCACGAAGTTTCCTTGGAAATACCCTAAAAAAAATTCCCTGACAATTTTAGCCCTTAATATTAACATTAACAACTATACCAAGGCATGTAAAAATTTTCCATTGAAAATACACTACAATCGTGGTATTTTATTTTTAAACTCCTACAGGTCAGAGGTATTTTATGGCATCGCTTTGACTTTAGACGCATATTTTTCAGAATCGTTCACTCTACAAAATACCCAGTGTAACAAAGTGGAAACTCACACCGGCGAGGTAGTACGGGGCTCTAAACCCGATTTTTCTACGAATTTCGCATTTTTTTTGTATATGTATATCTAGTAAATGAGAGGAGCTATAGAAAAAATGTGCTTGACAAATTTGTAGGAAATTTTATAGGGCTAAAATTTTTAGGGAATTTTTCTTAGGGTATTTCCAAGGAAATTTCGTGACGGGATTGAAAAAACTTAATAGTTCAAAAAAACACACCCTAATATATATGTCGGAATACAGTTGTCTTTTATGGCCATTGTTGTAGCGTAGCGAGTTTCGGCTGCACACTATTAAGTTCTATACACGACTGCTTCTGCGCCGTCATGGGTAATATGATACGAGACTCTTTGATTCGAGAGAGAGCTTTCAAAACCCGCAATTTTTATAACATTTGCCAGAGATGACACTGCAGAAAAATATTAGATTGGACATTTTATAAATAACTTTTGGGTGTTTCTTATAATTAATTTAACAATTTAAAATAATAAATGAACACGAAAACAAAACAATTCACAATGTAACAAATTAATGTAAAAAATACAGAAAAACAAAACAATTCATAAAAACATATCACAAATTTAAGATACGGGTGTATGTATTCAATACACATATATACTTAAGTGATATAACTTAAAATAATACTTACATATATATACATATACACAATGCCAAAGTTTCCCAGAACCCAGTTTTAAATAACAAAAGATAATTAAAAAGACGAAACGAGAAGCCGAAGAAAAATTAGGATTTAAAATTATATCGAAAATATTATATTTATGTTCCAATTTTGAAGATATTTTTTTCCTACATATGTAAAACACATAATATTTTTGTTTTAAAGTGAGGCGTACTTAAGTTCCTATTGAAAAATTTAAGGGCGAAAAATATACGAATTCTAATATATAATGCTAGATTAGCATTATTGTCGCTTTTACTACAACATTTATAAGGGCTGCCATGCTTCATCTTATCGAATAATAATTGCCCTACGCCTATCCTGTGACAAGTGCAATCAAATTCCCTAACAAAAATTATTTCAAGTTCTTTTAAGTAATCTAAAAATCCCTGAGGTGGCTTATTTAAATTGCACCTGTCAATTTGCCTTTCTTGCGTAAAGAGATATTCGACTGAAAACTCATCTGCTAAATAGGGTAAGGGTTGAGAGCAAGTGTGTTTCCTAAATATTTTTAAATAAAAATAGCCACTAAAATATGCAAATGCATTGTCTCTAAAAGAATCTACCTCAACATCATCTACCTCGAAGTTGCTATCTAATCCTAGGCTATTGAACGAATGTTCAGGTCGTGGAAGTCCTTGAAACTCTTGCCACGATAAGTCCTGCATTAAACGGTCATTACACACACTTTCTATTATTTCATTTGAAATGTTAGGAGAAAAGCTTCCGTTGGGAGCTGTCGGTTCGCGGTTTCCGTTGGTTACCAAATTGGCGTAACGCAACCCCCATTTCTTAAACAAATTGCAGAACATGTAAGGTGTTATCCTTACACATCTACATCTCCCCTTCTGATTTGTCCACAATAATTTTCAAGGTTGTCCTGACATAATCGTCTCGTCTGAACATGTTGAAAACCTGAGCTTGACAAGAATCGCCACAATCGTTTTAAACTATTTATTTTAAGGATCCAACCCATAAGACAGTTGAAAGATCAAGTTTAAGAGCCTCGTCTAAAAATTGCAACTGTTCGGGTGTTGCCAAAAAAAACTTTTTTGTTGGGCAAAATAGCTTCAAAATTACTACTATTAAATATATCAAATAACTTATTAATAAAGAAAATATATTCCGCTGTATTACAATAACTATTAGAAGGACAAGTAAAATGACCGGAACTATAAATTGATAACATTCCGGAAGCGACTGTGTCACTGAACACTTGACTAGCAAGTTTGACACTCATTTTTTGAAAATTATTTGACGCAATGTGAGCATCTGACAGTTTAGGTTCACAACGAATATGATTTTGCGAGTCTTTATTAAAAAAGTGCACTATATTGGACCAACTTATCGGACGGGACTTAAAACTTACTTTATTTTTAGAATTTTCGAGACAATTTCGGGTATTTTTCAAAAGGTGGGGACAATCATTAAAAAAGAACACCTCTTTGCCATTTACATTGAAGTATGGGCGCTCTTCCCAAACCCCTAATATCCGAGCTAAATTAAGAAAGTTAGAACCCTGATCACAAACAAAATGGCATCGATTAAGACCTATATTTTGTAGCTGGGTAATGACCTCCAAAATATGTATATTTTTTGGCTACATCACCTTTACAGGAACCATGGACAATAAAATACGATAGGGGGTGAGACCAAGGTGTTCTGCAAGTGCGATTTTCATTGCCGTAATCCTCAACTCCTACAATTTTATAAAATTTAGGTAAATATTGCATATGACTCTTAAGTGCCATTCCGTCACACAAAATAGACACGAATTTTTGTTCCTGACTAAATTCCCGACTTCTTAACTCTAAACATCCAATACTAGTGCTATTACATCTTGGATCGCGGGGCCATTCCGAAACAAACTCGTCCAGAGTTCTCTCATCCGGAAACCTAAGAATTGGCTTAAGGTGTCTGTAAGCTAAAGGTGATAAGAAGTATACACCTAAAGCCAGTGTTTTAAAATAGCTGTCGTATCCACGACCATTGGTATTTCGGTTGAAATTTTTTATAGTATTTATATTCCTCTGGGGAGGAAAATTTCTATTAAAGTGAACTATTATATCAAAACCTTCCTATTTTCCCTTTAATACCTTCTTTATTCCTTTATATTTTTTTGCAAAATCTTCTATTTGATATTTTAAGTGATTAATTTCCCTTTCCTTTTCTTCTAATTTATTTTTCAAACATAAATGTTCCCTAAGGGATCCTGAAACTAAATTTATATTGTTTTGACTTCCTATTTCCCTGGAATTAGCTATCCTTAAAAGCCCTACTGCCTCCTGGGCTTCTTTTGCCACGGATACTAACAGCATCAAATTATTACCGTTATCAATCAATCCTGATTCGGTATGATTATTTTGAAAAGAAAAATCTTCCGTTCCCTTTTCAATTATTGAATTGGGACTAAAAACATTTGCATAATCAAAACTAGGTTCCGGTGCATTTGGCAAATGCGTGTCCGGAACAGCATTAAGCTTTAGCTTTTTTCTCAATTTAATTTTTAAGGAAAAGTGCCGATCACAGGCATACAGATGCTTAATTTTGGTGCGTCCTACACCCAACCGACTCAGCCAAATTAAATATCGAATAAAAATACAAATAAAGAAATCCTACACCTTACAACCAAAACCTTATTTATATTTGTGTTAATTGAAGCAAATACTATTATACTTTTCTACTTATTTAACTATTATTTATTTTTAAATACCACAAGTAATATGTATACTGTTCTAATTATAATTTTCCTACCAAAATACTGTAATTTCTGAAATTATTTCTACACTAAGTACTACAATCAATATTGTGATGCAATAAAATATTTATTTTTATTTAACATACGTAGTAAAATTTAATTTCAAATATATTATTACAATATGTACTTAGATTAGTAAATTACATATCTTTAAGAACTACTATATTAACTCTATAAAATATCATGCACAAACTTTAAATTTAAAAAATATACAAATACTCGTAGTTTTTAACTTTTGGACTAACCTGTCTTTATCCTTTTCCTTACAAGGAAAGTTGAAAATATGCTCTCCGCCCTCGCATCAAACCACACACTTCCTCACTTTTGGCATTTTCACTAAATTATAGAAAAATGCTAAATTAATAGCTTTGAAAATGCATATATAAATATTAAAATGCAAAATCATTAAAACACATAACACACAAAAATTTTCTTTACCAAATATACACCTAGTTCTATGAAATTTCGTTTCACACTGATTTTATCAGTTAATTATAGCGGTTTATTTCTGGCATCCCGCCTTTTCTGAAATCAGCTGTTTGAAATTCCCTGATCTCCATCGCTGTCAAATAATCAGGGAACGCGTTTGAGAGAAAAAGAGAGCAAATGTTAAAGTCTCGTATCATATTATCCATGGCGTCGTTTTCCTCTTTTTGTGCTTACCACCGAACCACACTCGACGATAGCGACAACACGCTGTCATTCCGCTATAACGGTACTTCTTGAAGTGACAACTTGCAGACAACCAATCACAGCACAATCAACGGCTGATGCAATAATGAGGAACTTAGTCTTCTAACGAAATTCCCTAAACTGTATACACATACACTCACACACGCATACCAACATCCACACACTATTAGGGTGCGCCGACATATATATATATGTATACATAAGTGTAAATTTTACTATACATCAAAGAAACACGAAACTTAAATAGTTGGATTTTTTAACTTTATATTTATATAAAGCGATCTGAAGATATGTTGGAAAGAGGAAGTCCTCCTGATTGAAAATTTCCAAAATTCGAACAATACAACAAGCTATTTTCTTACATTTAACACACTTTATGCACATGATTTACTTCAAATTCATTCAAACTAAACTGTAAATATTTAAACAAATTCATAATTTACTCTTTTTGCATAGTATGTAAGTAAGAAATCCCTCTTTTAAATCCGGGTATTGGCTCGACTTTTTAAAAGAGTACTACGCAAAAGTACTTCGGTCACCCTGAGTTTTGGTTCGACCAGGGTTATTTTTTTAATGCGTGGCCGAAGGCCGCTAACGCAGAAAGAAGTACTACGCGAAAGTATTTTAGTCACCCCAGGTATTAGCTCGACCAGGGTAATTTTTTTAATCCGGCTGAAGACCTCCAACGTCGAAAGGAGTACAACGCGAAAGTGCTTCAGTCACTCCAGATATTGAGTATTAGGTATTATTTTAGGGCGACATGATCTTAAAAAAAGTGGTCACAACTCAATTATAGCATGGAAAATATTGAAAGAATTTTTTAGTTTAGTTAATATTGAAAATAGAATCAAGCGATAATACAAACAAAGAAAACGCTGTCTTCAAACAATCTTTCATATTTGGTGTTTAAGGTGGGGCGACGCTCGTTTTCTTCATAATGGTAAACAATCTAACCTTTTAAACGATGAGTGTGCTAAGTGATTTTTAAATAAATAAATTTAGCTGAAAACGAAAAAAACAAAAGTGCCATAATTCAACATATTTCCCCTTTGGGGAAACTCACCTATTAGCACTTACCCCATTTATACCGAAATTGGTATTTTTTACCCGACCGTCAAAGTAATCGGAATCGTGCCCATATATTTGCCTCAATTTAAAGTTTTCAAAATATCTGTATTTAAAGTTTTTAATAATTGTATAAACAATTCACATTCACAGTTTGTATATCTCATATTGCGTTGTAAAAAAGTAACCAATCAATAGGCGGTGTTTCAAAAAAGTAACCCTGGTCGCTCCAACACAGAGGTGTTCATAGTTTTTTCATTCGAACTTCTTTCTGTACTGACGGCTTTCAGCACTTCAAAAAAATAATCCTGTTCGGTCAACAACGGGGTGTTCAAAGTTCTTTTTGTCGAACTTCTTTCCGCACTGGCGGAATTTGGTCGAGATTAAAAAAGTAACCTTTGTCGGTCTTCATAGTTCTATTGTGTCTAACTTCGTTCTGCTATAGAGGCCTTTCAACGTGCTTTATAAAGAATAAACTTGGTCGGTCCAACAACGGGGTGTTCATAATTCTTTTGTGTCGAACTTCTATCTGCACTGGTAGCCTGGTATGATGGTGACGTCTGAGTACTCGCCGAAGTGTTTGCCGGTATACCAAATACAATAAAATTATTAGGGTTCAACAGAAATCAAATTTTATGTATTTGAGTACCTATATAGTGAACAAGTGTAATGCATGTGTGTGTGTGGGTTAATATTTAGTTACAATTGTGTAGTTATGTGTAAGTGTGTACGATTATTTAAAGTTATTTATGAATATAATATTAAATAAAACCTGATGTGATTAATTTTTCCCGCTTTGATATTTAGTGATTCTCCTGCTGTTGTTATTGTTGTAGCTGCTGATGCGTTGATATGTATTGCTTCTTATTGTGATGTAATTTTTTTTGTTGGGTTCGCCTAAGTTATGTTGACACTGTTGAATGTTTTTGCATCGTTCTCATCGTTCTTCTTTAGACGAATGACGAGAACAATGCAGGGTTGTGTTCATTTGGTATAAACAACCCGACCGCTTTGCAGTGTTTTGGGTTTAAGACGTACAAGCACCTGTTAAAGTCCAACCGATTGCGGTGTTCTGTGCGTCTGCAGATCGATGAGCCATGCCACTATAAGAAAGTCAGACTAATTATTAGGTAAGGTGACTATTTTGGTTATTGGGCAGGATGGCGTCATGGGTTCAAGCAAGTGAGGAAAGTTCTCTGATCGCGATTCACTTGGGAGTGGCCAGAAACGATTCTTTTACATATGGCTCAGAAGCTTACGACTTCCCGTCTTTATTCAAGTATCTTCTGGATAGCCTAAGAACATCCGTTTGTAGGCGAGCTAAAGTGAGAAGGTAAAACATCCCCTGCATAGGGTTGTGCGCTGGATTTAGGACCCGCCACGTAAAAAAACACCTCGAATGAAAAATTACCAACAGCCTCGGAGAGAAATAAGGACTACGAATTGAAGGCATACACCTGGAATGCCCCCTAATTGGGAAGGTGCTTTTGCCCAGCTGGTTGATGTCCTCGTGAAAATAAAGGCTGACATCAACGCCGTCCAAGAAATGCGATGAACGGGACAAAGACAGAGACGTGTAGGCTTGTGGCATTTACTACAGTGGCCATATAAAGGAGCGCAAGATTGGTGTGAGTTTCGTCGTGGGACAGAGACTCTGTCGCCGAGTACTATCATTCAATCCGGTGAAAGAACGTCCAACATATCGCTAATTTGCGCCCACGCCCCGACGGAAGAGAATGACGATGTGACCAAAGATGAGCGCGCCTATGAGAGCTGCCCCCGTCACGGTGTCCGAATCGTGCATGCAGACTTTAACACCAGGGTGCGTAAAGAAGGTACCTTTGGCACTACAGTCGGTAAATTTAGCCTCCACGACGAAACATCCGCAAATGGGTTGAGGCTGATCGACTTCGCCGGGGCCCGAACTATGGTTATCTGTGGTACTAGATTCCAGCACAAGAAAATACATCAAGCTACCTGGCTGTCTCCGGATCGAAAAGCCACCAACCAGATCGATCATGTTGTGATAGACGGAAGACACGTCTCCAGTGTTCTAGACGTGCGTACGCACCGAGTTCTTAACATCGATTCGGACCACTATATTGTTGCACCCAAGATTCGCACCCGCCTCTGTGCAGCGAAAAGCGTACAAACACAAGGAAGGTTCGACGTCGAGAAGCTGCAATCACAACAGACAGCAGAACGATTTTCTACTCGGCTTGCACACCTGCTCACTGAGAGCACTCGTCAACAACTCGGTTTGGAAGGATTTAGTATACCGTCCCCGGATCTCGGAAATAAAATGGGTATGGTCGGATAGGAGAGATTCTCCAGATCAAAAATATATATAGTAATAGCCACAGGAAGCTTATAGTTTTCGAGATATTCGCGTTTAAAGTTGAAAATTACCACAATTTGAAGTACGTATTTTCTCTTTTCTCGAAATAAAATTAGATTTGCACTTATGTTTTGCACCTTTATATCCTCCAGCACTTCACTAATTCGTTTGTACACATTTATTTACTTTTATATAGTACAAAAACAGTTTTAATTCAATATTTAACTTATTGTTAAAATTAATTTAGCTAACAATAAGGAAAGAGCTACAAACGGTCAAATATGAACAGATGTTAGAGAGGTTGTTATACCCTCTATGACATTGCTACTTCTTCGCGTATGGCTCTTTTTGGCGTAGGCGCCTCAGACAAACACCGGAGAGTATCAGATTTTTTTCGCTTTGAACTCCTTTTGACGTGGGCGGCCTTCTGCCGCGCTTGACTTGACTCCAATTTACGGTTCCAACCTCTTCTGTGATTGTGGCAATTCGTTGCGATACAAAGGTTGACTACGAGTATGAGCATGGGAATTTGCGAAGCTATGAGCAATAGTGGAATCTGTCCAAAGGTGAGTGCGGTATTTGGTAATAATATTAATACAATATTTAGTTGGTTCGCCAGAAGAACAGCTCCTCAAAGCTCTATGCTTGATAATGATTACTTTTTATTGGGGTCAAACGAGTTTTGGATACTGAAAGAGTTGTCCAGGTTTTGTAGAAACACTGATGTATGGGGCTGCAGCGTAAACCTTTTCAGATGCGTCAGAAATCCGTGAAAATTGATGATCCCTGATACCGAAGCCTTTATGAAGATTTTCCACCGATGGAGAGTTAAACGTTTTAGGCACTCATCGTAAGCCATATCTGGTGCTGAGCCAACCAGCTGGGTCGAACAATTTTGGTATAATCGATAATACTTCTTAGTAAACGAAGTTTTACCCTGAATAGGGTTGCTGAAAAAAAGAATGCATCATTCATAAATTTTTTAGATACGAAATTTTTGCTATTCTGCCTTTGAGAAGAAAGTCGGAATTTCTATCGGAAACAAAAAATTCAAAGAGCTTCATATTTTTAAATAATTTCATAATTTATCTTCTAGTTAAACTAAAAAAATTCCAAAAAGAAGTATAAAATTTTAGAATTTTTTTAAAAGTTTAAAAAAAGTGGTTTTTGACCAAATCGCTCATATATCTGCTAGTCGCTCGATCACTATTTACCTTCTAGCTTGGGGACGTATTCTCAGATTATTTTTAAAGATATTTTAGAAAAATAAATTAAGCTGTCGTTAGGGGGTTTCCTAAATAACATTCTTTGAAACGGAGTGTGTTCGCTTTCAACCCTCATTTGGCGATACATTTTTTTGAATATCTGCGTTAAATACTCGTACGATTGAAAACATTCGCCATTTTACTACTAGGATTACCAGGTCTGCTTGCAGAATAGGTCTAGTATGTAGCTCATAATTGCTGCTGTTTCTGTTTGATGACTGCGTGATGTGGCAGATAATACGTTTTCGTATTGTCCACGGGATCGTTTTCTATTTTGGTCATGTGGCCGAGTTCCATATCAAATACTCGTTGATGGCCTTGTCATATTCCGTTATTATTTCGGGTTTTCACTAATGATTTTTCGTTTTTACGAAATTGGGCTAAAGCTATGTGTATTTAGTTGGGTAATGTTACCATATAGCGCCCATCTGACTTTCTGCGGGTTGTAGTTTGATAACTTTGCTCATACACTATATCAGAAGTTGAGGGCAGAGGCTTTTTTGGAACTTTTTTAACTTCCCAAACTTGTGAGTAACTTGCCTGGAGTCATCTTATTAAAAAATAACATTATTGAGGGTGAGAATAGCTGTCCCGGTGTGGGTCTGGATAGAATTCAACAGAATCCCATGCTATAGGCTAGTAGGGTTTCGAGTACATTCCTCTGTACAGTACTGAGAATTATTTGTGGGTATAGGACACGTCCGGTCAAGATTTCGACAACTCTGGGTTTATAAAAGTGAGGGCCAACTAAGCTTACATCTAAATCTATTTTAGAAGGATCGTATTAAGTAAGTGAGTGGGTAAGTTATCGGTTAAAGTTTTTAAGATAAACGGGTGGATTGTTATCTTAAACTCCTTTCTTGTCGGGGAATGAACAGTGTGTTCCCAATTTTTTTTGACTGTTGCCGAAACGACGAAGTGACTAGTGACAACTAGTGCATTTATCTTGAACGTGGGTCTGCCCAATTTTTTCTGAAATTTCTCTGAAATTAATGTGGCTTCTGACGCAAAGTCAACTAGCGCTCGGGTTGTGAATAATTGCCCTTGGAATATAGCAGTACCTAACAAGATCTGCTTCCCACTTAAGTTTTGTGTGTCTTGGGTTTTATTTTTAGTGGCCTGTAAGAGGATTGTTTAAGCTTGCGTATTTGTATTGGTATTATGGGTTTGGGTGGTACTACTGGAAACGGGGTGAACTATCCCTATGCAGAAGAGTGTTGTGTTTCTTTCCGCATATTCTGCAGGAATATTTACTCTTGCAATTTCTGAAACTGAGTGATAATGCAAGACAATTGAAACAATAACCATATTTTTTAATATGGCTAATCGGGTGTCAACATTCATTTGCAAAAACAACTTCCGGCATTCCGAATGAAATGTTGTGATCTACATAATTCATAACTGTCAATGGCTTGAGGTTTTTTTGAAAAGCCGGTGCCTCTAACAGAAACCGAAAGTTTTCCATGATAGTATTTCCGAGTTGTCTTTAAGGGTGTCCTCAAGTTGATCAAGTAGGGTTTTGGATAGTTTTAATCCACATAAGAAGATTAAGATGGGATCCCAACGTATCTATGTATACATTGTACATGTTTGTGAGACAACTACTAACGATCCTCTGAAGGTGTTTAATCGCGCTTCCACTTTCTTGGTTTGCCTGGGGTAGGTTGAATCAAATGTTTAATGCGCGATGACCTGAACTCGTTTGCTTTCGTATTGAGATACCTGGTCCCTCCATGTTATCAGGAAACCATCATTTTTTAATGGCGCATTTTTAACAATTGCTCTTGCTTCTCCTCAGGTTTTTTGAATTAGATGGAGCAGTTTCTAATCTTGTGATTGTTTCCATATATGTTCATACATATATTCGAATAAATCAGAAATACAGAACTTAAATTCCTCCATTTTCGATAAAAAAAAAATCCACTTAAGTTTTTAATAAACCTGGTCGTAAAAATGTATTAAATTGAAATGAAACCAGTAATAAATTTAAATTTTAATAAACGAATTCTAACATGCTGCCGAATTCCAAGACAAAGAAAAAATGTTTGTACTTAGTTCTCTTCAGTCATATAGGGTTAATTAGCAACAAATTTATTTTTTGTTTCATTTGTGTTTATATTTTTTAGCACGCAATATTTGATGGGTAAAATTCCGATGAACGAAAAATTTCCTAATGGGTTTTTTGAATTTTTCCAACAGCGTTTGTCAGGAATAAAGGAATGTCCATCTTATTCCAGTATGATACCGCCTCCAAATTAGCGTTTTTTATGGCATTTTCCATTGTAGCCACAACAGAAAAAAACTATTTTTTGGGCATTTTAAATAAAACGCCCAATTCGCAATTTCCTCACCACCTATGAGGTATGCGAAAGGGCGCATTACCGAAGTTATTTTTGGGTGCGCGGTTTTCCAGTAGGCCTATATAACCCATTAAAAATTTATTTGCATAAAGAAATAAAAAAAGACAAAACGATAACAATTCAGTTACATAGTCAAAAAAATTAACAAAAACAAAACAATGTATTATATATACAAATACCAATATTTAAGCCCCAAATTCTAATTTATAATTAAAACTTTCTAAAATCGTTCTAACTTTAGAGCCTCTTAATGCGAATCTGTTTAAAAAATCTTTTTTTAATGTGAACATTTAGCTCATTATAACCACTAAACAAGTTTTGGATCCAACAATGAAGTGTTCGGGGTATGGTAAACCCTGGAAATCCTGCCAAGAAAGGTCACTTAAAGAAAAATCATTCCACACATTAAGAAGAACGTTATGGCTATGTTCTGAAATTAATGTGGCTTAGGGTTCTAAAGGCAGCTCACAGTTACCTTTTGTTACGATATTTACGTAACGTACTTCCTAAATAAACTAGAGAACATGAAAGGTGTCACTTTAGTACCTTCTCTACTTCTAATATGACCAAAGAAATGCTCTTAGCTGTCCTGACATAGTCGTCTTGTCTTTGGGTAAGGAAATCCTGAGTGTGACAACAATCTCCACAATCGTCTAAAACTATTAACGTTAATCAACCACCCCTTGACAAATTGAAATTATGTGTTGAGTTGTTTCCTATCTCGTCTATGATCCGAATTGTTTTTAAAACTTTTTCTGCTCATCTAAAAACTGGTTTTGCTCTGAAGAACTTATAAAAACTTATTTAGTGGGTGCAATGACCTCAGTGAAACTGCTATTAAAGATATCGAATAATTTATTGAAAAAAGAAAAGAAATACGCGGTATTAATGAAGCTCATACTGCTTGAGCTTAAGGCTCTCGAGCTGTAAAGAGAAAGCATACCTAAAGTGACCGTATTACTTAACACTTGAGACGCGAGTCTAACCTTCATTTTTCGGAAGGTATTGGGTTAAATATGAGCATCGGTTAATTTATGGCAACACCAATAACTCGACTTGGTGTCCTGTTTATAAAAATAGACTATATCTGACCAACATACGCGACTATTTTTAAAATAAACTTTATTTTTCATATTTTGTAAACAGTTTCAACTACAGTTCAATAAATAGGGGTTATCGTAAAAAACACATTTTCTTAACATTAACGTTGAAAAAAGGCCGTGATATTGAAACATCTAACAAATTAGCTACATTTTGAAAATTGGTACCCGGGTCCCAAACAAAATGGCAAGGAACTACCGTTATATGTGGAAGTTGAGTAATGGCTTCAAGAATATATTTATTGAGGACATCCCTCAACATGAGCCTCTAACAAAAGAATAAGCTAACGGGTGGGTGTGGGTAATCTAGATGTACGATTTTCATCGCCATATTCTTCAAAACCTATCACCCGATCAAATTCCCTATCATACTGCAAAGGATATTTCGGTGACATTTCATCACAAGAAACTGATATGAACTTTTGAAATCCCTTACTCCTAATTTGTAAAGACTTTATTCTGCTTTGGGTGCAACCTGGGAAACGAGGCCAATCTGCGACAAAATTATGTAAAGTATTTTCCGAGGGAAAATTAAGTTGGTGCTTTAGGTAGCGGTAAGCAATCGGCGACAAAAAAATACACCTGTTACGAACTATCTGGCCGCATGTCTCACGTTATCCTCATAAGTCCTACTGGCTTGCGGATGAACTCACGTGGCGCATTCTGATTGGTTTAATTGGCAAAGCGGGAGCAATTAGTGTATTTAGTAAAGTAGGCAATGGGAAAAACGATCATACCGTCGATAACGTTCAGAGGGTGCAGTTGGGACTAAATTTTTGAATTAACCTTTGATTTAACATTTGAATTAACCTTTGAATTCGGTTATAAATATTATTTCAGTTAATTGCAAAAAATTTCTCGAATTTTCTATTAACATCTTCAAAAATTTATTCCACCCTCATCGCGCACTACATTTAACGTAAATTATGAGGTCGCGCGCGAATAACTTACGAGTAGAATCATCTGCTACACCTGCCAATTTCGTTCTTGGTCCTAATTGTGCTGCAGCCACCAATCTCAGTACTTCAATAAGCTTTCCAATTGTGAGCAACATAGAGGATAATAGTGGTACTGATCGGGCTGCTAATCAGCGCATTCCTGTGATACACGCTGAGAGTTCGAACGCAGGCTTATCAAATGCAGCTCCTCCAAATGGGAATCGGGTGTATACGGCATCACCTCACCAAGCACATCTACAAGAAAGTGAACTCCTGAGTCCTGTTCACTCCTCAAACTCTTTTGGTTCACTCGGTCTTCGTCTTCGCGCCTAGTTGCTACAAGAGCAAAGCGAAATCTTACGACAGAGGGAGGCTTTGTTAAGAGAACGGCACAGATTTTTTGATCGCAAAGATGCAATCGGTTTTGATGACGACTTTGACGAAAGGCAATATTTAGGGCCTAGGGTCTCAACCAGGTTGGCACCTGCCGCGTTAAGAGCTTGTGTTTTGGTTCTTTAACCTGTTGCCGATTGACTCGGGATCAAGTTGCTTCTCGTAACAGCCTTGCTAAAGAATTACCCAAATATGATGGTAAACCCAGCGAGTGGCCGTTGTTTTATGCCGCTTACAATCAAACTACAGAGGTTTGCGGATGATTCTCTGACGAAGAAAATCTGCTAGGACTGCGACAGGCATTGGAAAGTCCAGCGCTAAAGGCGGTTAAAAATCTGCTACTGCACTCCTCATGCGTCAATCAAGTTATGGTCACTCTTCAAATGAGATTTGTAGACCAGAATTGATCATCAGTGTTCTGCAATGCCAAAATTGTTAACTACCGCCACCATCGGAGAGCCATTTGGAATCTATAGTCGATTTCGCCGCAGAAGTGCAACGATGTCAGTATCATTTCTAACTGGACATTTGAACAATCCCGAATTTTAACAGCGATTGGTTTCAAAATTACCTGGGCTTCTACCAGCGTATTGGGGAATGCATAAGCGGAGCCTAACAGCATGCAATCTACAAAACTTTAATGATTGGCTATTTCAGTTGGCTCTAGGTGCTAACTGCGTTCTCGTTTCAAAGGATCTAATACGAGAGCGCAAATGAGGGGCACTTAATCATCATTTTACTTCAGCAAGATGTATCGTTTGAAGTTTTTGTGCCTCTTTCAAGGTAATGTCACGAAGTCAAAGGTGGCAAGTTGTTCGTAAACTAAAATTATGTCGTCGATGTTTGAAAACGCATTCGATGAATAGATGTAATTGGGTCAAACCTTGCGACGTTAACGGATCCACACGCAGTCATCATCCACTTTTACACAACTCGGAATTCGATCAAAAAATCACAGAGAGGATTCTGCCAACATTAATGCGCATATAGCAACAGGGCCAAACACACTGTTTCGAATGCTACCAGTAGTCATACATTCTGGTCAAGAAAGTGTATCAACATACGGGTTCATAGATGATGGCTCATCTCTTACACTCATCGACGAAGAGCTTTTAAGACAGCTGAATGTAAGAGGAACACCACAACAACTCTGTCTATGTTGGAATGGTGACACACATCGGTACGAGAACGATTCTGTCGTTGCCGAGCTGACTACATCGGCTCTAAATGGGCATAGGCAATTTTCTGTTAAAGGTGCTCGATCTATAAAGAAACTCCAGTTGCCTACTCTATCGCTCGACGCTAACAAACTACGATTACAACTCAAACATTTGAAAGGATTGTAATTGCACTCCTATTCAAACGCCACTCCACAACTGCTGATAGGCTTAAATAACGCAGCTTTTGGATCTCCAATAAAATCTGTATATGGGGGAGAAAATGGGCAATTGCAGAAAAGTCTAAATTAGGTTGGACCTTGAAAGGGTTGATGCATAAAGCCGGAACCGATCCTACATACCACGTTTATCACATCTGTGATTGTTCTGCTTAAGCTGAACTGCTTGAAATCACCAAAGCGTACATTTGCCTCGACAACTTGTGTCAACCAATGTCAACCAAACCTGTTGCCTTAATGTCTAAGTAGGAAGAGGTTGCTTTAGAGCAACAACAAAAGTTCACCGTTCGCACTGGAAGCCGTTTTGAGACCAGCTTATTGCGGAAGCACCCAGACATTGAAATCCCCGATAGCTTATCAGTGGCCTTATTTCGGGCGAATTGTCTACGGAAAAGGATGCAACAAGACCACGACCTGGCTGAAACTCTTCACACAAAGATACGCGATTATATTCATAAGGGGTATATCAGAGGATTAGGACCCTTCGACTCCGCCGTCAAAAAATATTGGTATTTGCCAATTTTCGCAGTCACCAATCCCTATAAACCAGGAAGAGTTAGACTAGTCTTGGACGCAGCTGCTAAAGTAAATGGAGTGTCCCTAAACCGCATGCTGCTGAAAGGTCCAGACCTAACAACTCCTCTATACTCGGTGCTCTTTAAGTTTCGAGAAAATAGAATTGCTATGACAGCCGATATAGCTGAAATGTTTCATCAAGTTCGAGCACGACAGAAGACCAAAACTTCCTACGTTTTCTTTGGTATGAACCAAACGCTAATGAGCCAACTACATTTGCAATGAAAGTGATGACGTGTGGGGCCACATGTTCACCAAGCTGCGCGCAATATGTAAAAAATAAGAGTGCAAAAGATTTTCAAGAGAAATTTATTCTTGCTTCAAAGTGCATTACCGAAAATCACTACTTCAACGATATGTTGGTAAGACGTTCGTCATGTCAGTACACTTGGAGGCTTTCATTTAAGAAATTTTTTGTCCAATTCGAGTCGAACCTTTCAACTCATCAGTTTTTACGTACGTTATCCTACAAGAGATATGGAGAGCTGGATGCGACTTGGATGTTCCAATCCCTGATGACCTGATGACTTGCCAAGTGGCTAAGATGATTCAAACTGATTCCGAAAGCAGAGAGTCTAAGAATTCCAAGATGCTATATGCAAACTGTTTTTGGCGGAGTTTTTCAAATCGAATTACACATATTTGTTGATGCAAGTGAAACTAACTGCGCAGCAGTTTGTTACCTTCGATACTCGTTTGGCGATACGGTTAGCTGTACAATGACCGCAAGCAAAACAAGCGTGGCGCCATTGAAGCTAATATCCATACCTCGTTTAGAACTGAAAGCAGCACTTTTAGGCGCTCGCCTCGCCAAACTTGTTATCGAATCGCACCCTATCCACATTGATAAATGCATTTACTGGTCAGATTCCCGAACGGTATTAGCGTGGCTACGATCCGATCATCGGGGCTACAAACAATTCGTAGCCTTCCGGGTTAGTGAAATCTTAGAGCTGCAGACGTCAAGGAATGGCATTGGGTTCCATCTGAGGAAAACGTTTCCGACGAAGCAACCAAATGGAATGGATATCCAGACTTTACTAACGACAGTCGATGGTTTAGAGGGCCAACATTCTTGTACCTCTCGCCTGATAAGTGGCTTAGGTCTGACGAATTGCAGTGCATTGCAACTGAAGAACTCCGTTCACAGTTTACTGGATTTCATCACCCAACCTCAAAACAGCATCAGGTGGTACCAGAACCACTGGGATTCTCAACTTGACAATATATATTGTTCGGGTCTGGCTAAGCATTATTCGAGATAATCAATCTGTTGGTAATGGACCAACTACTGAAGATTATCTGTGGAGAAAAGTTCAACACGACAACTTCGGAGATTCTATCACTTCTCCAGAAGCCGGAAAGTCAGTTGACAAATCCAGCAATATTCTGAAGCTATCACCTTATCTGGATGATCACGCCGTTTTGAGAATCAATGGTCGAGTAGAGATAACAGGTCGACCAGATCAAGTATAGGGCAATAATATAAGTCATCACGTTACGTACGTTAACCACTTCCATGTAAAGTATCATCATGGAAACTTGGAAACAGTGGTGAATGAGATAAGGCAATTCTATTGGATTATAAAACTACGAACAGTTCCTAATAAGATCCGACGCATTTGTCAGCATTGTAAACACAGAACATCTCAACTTCACCCTCTCTGCCCGCATTCCGGAACTGAGCATTTAGTCGACCGTTCTCCTAACGAGGCGTTGACTACTTTGGTCCCCTGCTGGTTACGGTCAAAAGAAGTACCGAAAAGATATACGGAGTGTTATTTACCTGCACTCCAATAGAGTTAAGCCAATCGCGGAACTAGTTACTGAGAACATTTTATTGCGGCGTAACTGGCAAACATAGCAGAAACTAGTAAACGCCTTCTGGAGACGTTGGATAGTGGAGTACTTGCCCACCATAATCAAGCGAAGTAAATGGTGTACAGATGTAAAGGATATTGAAGTCGGTGATGTAGCGTACATAGTTGATCCTAGTAACCCACGGAATTGCTGGCCTAAAGGCAAAGTGATCCAAGTACGAAAGAGTGGTCAAAAACGCCACTCAAAAGACTGCCTGTGGTATCTTTGAGAGACCTGCCGCCAAAATAGCCGTTCTAGATGTGATTAATACGGTACACGCTGATCAGCAGGATATACCGGTGCGGAGTGTTACAAACGATCTGGCAGCATGACTCACGTAATCCTTGTAAGTCCTACTTTCTCACGTATGAACTGACGTGGCACGTTGTGATTGGTCTAATAAGCAAAGCGGGAGCAATTATTTTAAGTCCTACTTGCTTACGCATGAACTGACGTGGCGCATTCTGATTGGTCTAATTGGGAAACCAAGAGCCATTAGTCTATTTAGCAAAGTAGACAATGGGAAAAAGGATCATACCGTCGATAATGTTCAGAGGGTGCAGTTGAGACTAAATTTTTTAATTAACCTTTGGTTTAACATTCTAATTAACCCTTGAATTTGGTATTAAATATTATTTCAGTTAATTGCAAAAAATTTCTCGCGTTTTTTATTAACAACACCTAAAGCAGTTTAAAAAAACTATCATATCGCCGACCGTGCTTTTGGCGATTACTATTTAAAAAACTAATCTTAATACAGGCACCTAACTGAGGAGGAACTTTACTGCACACTATTTCAAGAGGATCTGACTTTTCCCTAAATGAACTACTTCTTAACATTTCCCTACATCTTTCTTATTCAATTGCTATTTGGACCAACTGAGTTTTTAAACTCCTATTCTCCTGTTTTTTCATTTAATTTTATTTTAAAATCCTATTATCTCCCTTTTTTTGTATATCTGTCCCTGCTGTTAGACCCCTCCTATTCTCCTGTTCTTTTTAATCTAATTATATTTTTAAAATCCTATTCTCTTCCCTCAATTTTTCTTCCTATCTGTCCCCGCTGTCAGACCCCTACCTATTTGCGCGGCTTTTTCACTACTCTTTAATAGTTTCCCCTAAAGAAGTGGCAGAGGCTCTAAAATATTATCGCGGTCTTCCCTTTCTAAAAGTGGAAGCAGCTGCCTCGATGCACCGTTTGCATTTGAGGCAGATCCATCCATTTGGGGAACAAAATCTTCTACGCCCATTTCTTTGGCATTTTGAAAAAGAAGAATTTGTGGCGTTAAATATTGGCTCAATAATTAAATTGATGTAAGAAACGGCTCTCGAACTCAGTTTTTTTGCGTTACGCATTTCACCAGAAAAATGACGCTCACATGCAAAAATGTGTTTATGTGTTTTTTCATTCAGATCTTCAAAAACACCTAAACCTTTGAGCCAACATTTACGCCTATTAAAAGAAAAAAAAAATTATACAAAATGTTAAATATAATCATAAAGTATGTATAATAATAAAAGTGTCTAAAAAATTAACTTTTATTTTTAATGATAAATCAATACTTTAAAATAATTTATTTAATTAATTAGCGGCAATGGCAATAAATTTAACAGCGCGACAGACTGCAAGCGATATCTTTCAAATATTAAAATACACACGTTCTTAAGGACACAGTTATTGAGGCAGCTGCACGACTACATAACTGCGTCCATAAGAACATGTGTATTATAATATTTGACAGACGTCGCTTGCAGTCTGTCGCGCTCTATGTGTTCAGCACACTCAAAAATACATTTCATTATCATTTCCATTTCATTATTATCCGATATCCAAAAATACTATTTTAATTGCGAAATCGAAACATTTACTTCAGCAAATTATCGAAATTTTCCACAAAGTCACATAAATTTGCGTAACACTTTTGCACTATTTAACGTTTTTTACTCGCCGTTGGAGATCCGTTCCACTTTTAGGAAAATCTAATACTCTTCCTCCCTCGCTGCAGCCAGCAACACACTTCCTCCAACTGCTTGTTGTTTTCGGCATTTTGTCTGTAAAATAAAATAAAAAAGTATCAAATAAATACAAATTTATTTAATACAAGTTAAAATATACTCACATCTTTCAAGCTGTGTGCTGTTTCTAATTCAGAAAATGTTATAAAAAACGCTAATTTTGAAGCGCTCTCACAATGGAATAAGTTGGATATCCCTTTATTCGATTTTTTTTTTGCTTGGAAAGAAATAATTGATTCAAACGAAATTTCTAGGCTTTAAAGTTATACATTTGAACACCTTTCACAAATTTTTTGAATACGAAATCTTTGATATTCTGCCCTTGGGAAGCAAATGCCCGATGAATCTCGCATGTGCATTTTTCGGACGGCGGGTAGGATGCAAGTCGCAATTTCTATGGGAAACAAAAAATTCAAAAGGATTCATATTTCTTAATAATTTTTCTTTTAGTTAAACTAAGAAAATTCCAAAAAAGAAAAGTGTAAAATTTTACTACCCATTAACGCGCAGCGCTCTCGCATACCTATACACTCTGAGTATACATATAGGTACGTAATCTCGTTTGTCACGAGAGCACGAACGAATGCCCATGCAAAGAGCGCGTATAGTATACATACATATTTTATAAGAATACACGCGGAGTATATCTGTGTAAACTCTCATCTGTCGCGAGAACGGCTGAAAATGCTCTCCCACAAAAGTGCCCAACGAGCCATAAGAAGTTTTCACTTCAAAAAATCTATTGTTTGAAGCTTTTAAAGCAGGCTCCCCTCTTAATAAAGATTTCTTATCAGAATTTACTCATCTTACAAAAAATGAATTGGCAATGTGAAATTCAGAAAAATAAAAGTTGGAATAACTTATTATCGAAATACAAAGAATTAGATAAAAGTGCTACATTAGAAATATATTCGAAAAAATGTTCCGCTTGCCTGTCGCACATGTTCACCAGGGATAAAGGGATGCCCAACTTTTTCCAGTGTGAGAGCACCTCAAAATCAGTATTTTTTTATAACATTTTTCATATCTTCATATTTTTCAATTACTTTTGCCCATTTAAATAAAAATAATCAACATTATTACAATGAAAGATTACTATATAGAGGTCGTTTGGTAATTGTAGGTCCGTTTACATTTTTTTTATAAGATTTCAATCTAGTCGTTCCTCGTTTCCAATTGTTAAACGTCAAAGCCTTCTGAATCAATCAACTGTCAAAGTTTAGCAATTGCTCTCTCACTTCCAATGTGAGATATGGTGGGCATCTCTTTATTTCTCGTCAACGATACTTGGCTCTAAAAAATACATACATGTATGGTATGTACGTAAGTATGTGTATACGAGTATAATATGTAATATGCAAAATATTTTTGATTTGTGTTCTATGCCGTTTTATTCCGACCAGCTCTACTAAAATTACATTTCAAGTTCAATTGGATTCATGTACTCACAATTTTACCACGTATATGTATGTATATCCAAAGGTGGTTGATTGGGTTAGTGAATTTATGTAAATCCTGATGGTGGTTGATTGGGTAGGTTTTATTTTATGAGACACCCCATCCGGCTCGAAGGACCAAAATATCGGGTACTCAGCGAAGTATTTACCGGTTTGCAAATAAAATAAAATCTTTAGCATTTAAAAGAAATTAAATTGTATGTAATTGAGAGTATAGTGAACAAGTGTAAAGTATAAGTGTGGGTTAGTATGTACCCTGCCAGCCAAAAGTGATGAAAAAGTAGTGAAACACTAGGGTTTCAAACCTTCAAAAGTAAGGACAAAGAATGATAAAGAAGGAGATTACGCAATGCGCATGTTTGCTTTCAGTCAGCTGTTCTTGACTTATTATGCGCCCGCGCTTTTGAAAGTGAATTCGAATTGTGTTTTCAAGTGTTGTATTAATTGCGAAATTTTACATTTTTTAAAAGGCGTTGCGCGGTGTTCGGATGCAATATTAATAATGATAAAAATTGTGCTACAAAATGGAGATTTTTCCATTTCCCTAAGGATAAAACAGTACTAAAGCAATGGATTCATTTTTGTCGTCGTACGGACAAAATTAATGTTAAAAATGCATGCATTTGTGAAGTGAACTTCGCGCCAGAAGCCTTCGAAAGAAACTTACAGTTTGAAATAGGTAATTATAGCATTTTGATTACAATAATTTTACTTTAATAACCAAACACTCTTGCAGGTTTAAGTTCGCGGAGTCCAATTAAGTTGCTACCAAGCGCTTTTCCCACGTTAACCACTGCTCCTGCAGAGGCTAATGAACGGCAGGAAACTGCCGAAATTCTAAAAAAATGTTGCAAAATATATTAAAGTTCATTGTGTATACATAGATTGAAAAATTAAGGGATGGAAACAAACGGCGGAAGGAAGACATAGCTAAGTCGATCCCGCTATATTCAACGAGCCCGAAAGCGTACAAACTTTTAAGGAGAAACAACTTTCCTCTACCAGGTGTGCGCACTCTGCAATGGAGGTCAAAGAAAATTGACGTAGCTCCAATTGTAGCTCGAAAGCAAAATAATTGTTTTTCAGAGCTAGAATGTATTTTAGGATTCGTTCCTTAAATAAAAACTTAATTGAACAAATGTATAGGAAAAAAATAAAATTTAATAAGACAATAAATTGATACTTGGTTAAACACAGACAAAATTAAATAATACAATGAAAATTCAATTAAATGAATGTGTAGATAAATGTTCACTATAAAATATTCACTTATATCGATATCTTTTATTAATATTCACTTATATTGATGTTAACTTTTGATGATATTCATGTTTTTGAATGCCTGCAATGCAAAATTGCTTCTTATTGCATAGAAAAACAAACAACTGAAAATCAGCTGATTGTACGTTGGTCAACCGTGGCGCAGAACGAACAAAATTTGAACTCGTCATTACGCAATCTTTGTTTCTATCGTTCTTGTGTGAAGACCACTTTTTTGCTTATACGTACGTATACGTGTGAACATATACATTAGGGTGATTCAAAAAAAAATTATTTTTTTTCCGTTTGGTACTCGGAAAATTAGGTTCCTAGACACTTCTAAAAAAGCCTCTCCAAGCATGAGTTCTTAATTGTAACGGGAAGGTCCTCCTACATACAGTTTTCTATTTTTTCTTATTATCAGATAGCAAAATTTATATCTCGCTTCCAACTACTTGAAAAAATATCTTGTTCCGTAGATTTTATAGGAAATTGAATGCTCTACAAAATAGTTTTGTACGAAATTTATTGCTCTATAAAAATGGTCTCATATGATATTTCGATTAAGTTAAGCGTTTACGAGATATTCAGCGTCAAACATCAATGCATATTAAGATGGATCAAAAAAAACAAATTTTTTTTTCGTTTTGTACTCTGAAAAATAGGTTCCTAGGCACCTCTAAGAAAGCCTCTCCAAAAACCTAAGAGTTTCATCATTCATTATAATTTTTTTCATTGAGTTATAAAATTCATAAGAAATAAATTTTTTTTATAAAAATAATCAAACTAACTAAACTAAACTATCATAACTATTAATATCTTTTAAACGGTTGGGTTTACGAAAAAATCATCATTTAGGACATTAAATTTCCTACAAAATCTAAGGAACAAAATATTTTTCCAAGTAGTTGGAAGCGAGATATAAATTTTTCTATCTGATTATAAGAAAAAATAGAAAACTGTATCTAGGAGATTCCCGTTACAATTAAGAACTCATGCTTGGAGAGGCTTTCTTAGAGGTGTCTAGGAACCTATTTCTCTGAGTACCAAACGAAAAAAAAGAAATTTTTTTTTTGAATCACCCTAACATACATATCTCTGTTGCACTTATTTAGTAGTGTCAGATAAAAAAGTATATCTGAGCTGCTCTAATATCCCCAATCTGATTCCTAATTTAAAGTTTTTTTAGAATTTTAAACAAACCTTTTAGACTTAAATTTTTTTATTTCTCTTTTATTAATATAAAATTTTTACAGAATTAATTCTAATCGTATTATCACTAAGAATTATTATTAATTAACAAATTATTAATATATGAAAAAAAAACAAAATATACTAAATATAAATAGAACTGACTCTAAAAAAAGATTATTTAAATAAAAATGATAATAATATCTGAAAGAAAACATAAATATAATATTATCTTATAATTTAAATATAAAACGAACTTTTGTTTTCACATATTATATTGAATTGTGCAAGCCGCCTTAAGGGGCTATACCAGTGTGACACCTAAAAACAAAATTTATTTGCTCTTTCGATAGCTTATATTTCCATAAATTTCCTGTGAAATGGGGAAGTTCATATCTGGAATAGTTTTTGGTTGGCAGCGTTTTAAAGAGCGACCACTCGGAGGTGCAAACATGAAGTGAAACGTTAAACGCGTTTTTCTCGAAACGACATTTTTCAAAATTGCTGTTATCGTAACTAAACGAGAAATTGCCCGATCGACTTCAAATTAAAACTGAGTATTTTTGCATACATTTGCCATACAATGAAAAAGGATCTTTTTGATTGGTTGAAAATTGTCAATTTGGCATTAAAAAACAAACATTTTTTTCGTAAAATGTTTTTATTTCAAAATTACGCCCTTTTCTTAATTTTTGATATTTTTCAAAGATCATAGGTCATTGTATAGAAAAGATATATAAGTTTAATAAACATTTTGAATTTCTTTGTTTCAGCTACTCATTCGACGGGAACCATGCCAACAGTTGAGGCACTTTTTTCTTAGCCCCTCCGAAGACAGTCCATAACTCCGTTAATTTTCAACATTTTTGTAAAAAAAAAAAATCTTAAAATATAGCTGAAAATATACTTTATTACGTTCAAAGAAGTTCGAAATGTTCAATTGTGTACTTTCTCTTAAAAAATCACGAAAATCGCCTAATTTTTCATGCGTTACACTGGTATAGCCCCTTAAAAGAATAAAACACATATGTATGTATTTATTTTCGCATATTATATTGGAAAAAAGGAGACCCCACAATCTGCGCCAACTACAGTGGGATCAGCCTCCTCAACATCGCATATAAGGTTCTGTCGAGCGTATTGTGTGAAAGATTAAAGCCCACCGTCAACAAACTGATTGGACCTTATCAGTGTGGCTTTAAACCTGGTAAATCAACAACTGACCAGATATTCACGATGCGCCAAATCTTGGAAAAGACCCGTGAAAGGAGAATCGACACACACCACCTCTTCGTCGATTTCAAAGCTGCTTTCGACAGCACGAAAAGGAGCTGCCTTTATGCCGCGATGTCTGAATTTGGTATCCCCGCAAAACTAATACGGCTGTGTAAGCTGACGTTGAGCAACACAAAAAGCTCTGTCAGAATCGGGAAGGACCTCTCTGAGCCGTTCGATACCAAACGAGGTTTCAGACAAGGCGATTCCCTATCGTGTGACTTTTTCAACCTGCTTCTGGAGAAAATAGTTCGAGCTGCAGAACTCAACAGAGAAGGTACCATCTTCTATAAGAGTGTACAACTGCTGGCGTATGCCGATGATATTGATATCATCGGCCTCAACACCTGCGCCGTTAGTTCTGCTTTCTCCAGACTGGACAAGGAAGCAAAAGAAATGGGTCTGGTAGTGAACGAGGGCAATACGAATTATCTCCTGTCATCAAACAAACAGTCATCGCACTCGCGACTTGGCACTCACGTCACTGTTGACAGTCATAACTTTGAAGTTGTAGATAATTTCGTCTATCTTGGAACCAGCGTAAACACCACCAACAATGTCAGCCTGGAAATCCAACGCAGGATAACTCTTGCCAACAGGTGCTACTTCGGACTAAGTAGGCAATTGAGAAGCAAAGTCCTCTCTCGACAAACAAAAACCAAACTCTATAAGTCACTCATAATTACCGTCCTGCTATATGGTGCAGAGACTTGGACGATGTCAACAACGGATGAGTCGACGTTGCGAGTTTTCGAGAGAAAGGTTCTGCGAAAGATTTATGGTCCTTTGCGCGTTGGCCACGGCGAATATCGCATTCGATGGAACGATGAGCTGTACGAGATATACGACGATATTAACATAGTTCAGCGCATTAAAAGACAGCGGCTACGCTGGCTAGGTCATGTTGTCCGGATGGATGAAAACACTCCAGCTCTGAAAGTATTCGACGCAGTACCCGCCGCCGGAAGCAGAGGAAGAGGAAGACCTCCACTCCGTTGGAAGGACCAAGTGGAGAAGGACCTGGCCTCGCTTGAAATATCCAATTGGCGCCACGTAGCGAAGAGAAGAAACGACTGGCGCGCTGTTGTTGACTCGGCTATAATCGCGTAAGCGGTGTCTACGCCAGTAAAGAAGAAGATATTGGACTCCGCTGGCCAATTTAAACCAACAAACTATATAAGTGGCTTCCGATGATATTGTTGCCGCTGCTATTTCCAATTCTGTTCTGATTTCCAATGCTATAAAAACAAATGAATAATGAATTATTTGCAAACTATTGTTAAAAATTAAATAAAATTCATCCGCTTACCTTCTTGCTGTATGAACGGGAATGACATGCGTCTTTCAATCGTTTATGTAACGCCATTTTTGGATTTTCTTTTCGCACCATTGACAATTATGTATTCTCATTCGCAATCATTCAAATAAATCAAGAAATTAAATACCTTTTTTCATCGCATGTAGGTTAAAAAAATAACGCACGTGTTCGGGTTATTATTTTTTTTTTTTTTTGATGTTAGTACATAGAGAAAAAATGTCTAATTGTATTGAAATATTTGGGAAAAGTGGTTGACCCTGGATGGCAGGTAGCTGCAACTGTATAGTTACGTGTGAGTATGTACAATTATGTAGAGTTATTTATAAATATTATTTATAAATACAAATATAATAATAACAGTGGAATTCTGTACAATTTGTGAGTAGTTACTATTCACCAAAGAGTCTCTACGATTGTTCTCAAAATATTAACTCAAATTTGAGACCCGGAGGATGGAGTCATGTGTAGAAGTTCACGCACGTGAAGAAAGTTCTCTGATCGCCATTCACTTGGGAGTGGCCAGAAACGATTTTTTTTACATATGACTCAAGCAGCTTACGACTTCTGGTCTTTGACCAAGTATCCTCTGGCTAGCCTAAGAACATCCGTTTGTAGGCGAGCTAAAGTGAGAAGGCGAAATATTCCCTACTTAGGGTTGTGCGCTGGGTTTGGGACCCGCCACGTAAAAAAAAACACACTCCAATGAAAAAGCGACAACAGCGACCATGGCAAACGAAATAAGGACTACGAATTGAGGGCATGTACCTGGAATGTCCGGTCCCTTAATTGGGAAGGTGTCGCTGCCCAGCTGGTTGATATCCTCTTAAAATAAAGGCTGACATCACCGCCGTCCAAGAAATGTGATGGACGGGACAAGGACAGAGACGAGTAGGTCCTTGTAACATTTAGTACAGTGGCCGTATAAAGGAGCGCAAGTTTGGTGTGGGATTCATGGTGGGAGAGAGACTCCGTTGCCGAGTAATATCATTCACTGCGGTGGATTAACGTCTAGCCAAAATCCGCATCAAAGCGAGGTTCTTCAACATATCGCTGAGTTGCGCCCACGCCCCGACGGAAGAGAAGGACGATGTGACCAAAGAGGCCTTTTATGAGTGCTTGGAGCGCACTTATGAGAGATGCCCCCGCGACGATGTCCAAATCGTGCTTGGCGACTTTAACGCCAGGGTCAGCAAAGAAAGTATCTTTGGCACTACGGTCGGTAAATTTAGCCTCCACATCGAAACATCCCCAAATGGGTTGAGGCTGAACGACTTCGCCGGGGCCCGAAATATATTTATCTGTAGTACTAGATTCCAGCATAAGAAGATTCATCAAGCTACCTGGCTGTCTCCGGATCGAAAAACTACCAACCAGATCGATCATGTTGTGATAGACGGAAGACACGTCTCCAGTGTTTTAGATGTGCGTGCGCTCCGAGGTCCTAACATCGACTCGGACCACTGTATTGTTGCCGCCAAGATTCGCACCCGCCTCTGTGCAGCAAAAACCGCTCGCCAACAAACATAAGGAAGGTTCGACGTCGAGAAGCTGCAATCACAACAGACAGCCGAACGATTTCTACTCGGCTTGCACTCCTGCTCTCTGGGAGCACTCGTCAAAGACTCGGTATAAGGGAACTGTGGTACGGCATTTCAAACTCTTTACGTACAGCTGCAACTGAAATCATTGGTTTTCCGAAAGTGCAAAAGAAAAGCTGGTACGACAAGGAGTGCCGGTCCGCAGCGGAGAGAAAATAGGCTGCCTACCTCGCAACGTTACGATCGTCCACAACACGTGTGGGATGTGATAGATACCGAGAGTTGAAGAGGGAAGCGAGGCGAATTTGCGGGAAAAAAAGAAAGAGGCCGAAATGCGTGAGTATGACGAGCTTGATAAGCCGACCGGGGTAATGCTCGAAAATTCTACGAAAAAATTCGGCGGCTTACAGAAGGTTTCAAGTCCGGAGCATACTCTTGTAGAACCCCCAAAGGTGACCTAGTCACCGATGCCCAGAGCATACTTAAATTATGGAGGGAACACTTCTCCAGCCTGCTGAATGGCAGTGAATGCACAACACCAGAAGAAGGCGAACCCGATTCCCCAATCGATGACGATGGAGCAGACGATACATTACCGACCATGAAGAAGTGCGAATAGCAATTGCCGCCTGAAGAACAACAAAGTGGCAGGGGCCGACGGATTGTCGGCCGAGCTATTCAAACACGGCGGCGAAGAACTGATAAGGAGCATGTATCAGCTTCTTTGTAAAATATGTTCGGACGAAAGCATGCCCAACGATTGGAATTTAAGTGTGCCATGCCCAGTCCATAAAAAGGCGACCCCATAATCTGCGCCAACTACCGTGGGATTAGTCTCCTCAACATCGCATATAAGGTTCTATCGAGCGTATTGTGTGAAAGATTAAAGCGTACCGTCAACAAACTGATTGGACCTTATCAGTGTGGCTTTAGACCTGGCAAATCAACAACTGACCAGATATTCACGATGCGCCAAATCTTGGAAAAGACCCGTGAAAGGAGAATCGATACACACCACCTCTTCGTCGATTTCAAAGCTGCTTTCGACAGCACGAAAAGGAGCTGCCTTTATGCCGATGTCTGAATTTGGTATCCCCGCAAAACTAATACGGCTGTGTAAGCTGACGTTGAGCACCAGCAAAAGCTCTGTCAGAATCTGGAAGGACCACTCCGAGCCTTTGGATAATAAACGAGATTTCAGTCAAGGCAATTCCTTATCGTGCGACTTTTTCAACCTGCTTCTGGAGAAAATAGTTCGAGCTGCAGAACTAAATGGAGAAGGTACCATCTTCTGTAAGAGTGTACAGCTGCTGCCGTATGCCGACGATATTGATATCATCGGCATCAACACCTGCACCGTTAGTTCTGCTTTCTCCAGACTGGACAAGGAAGCAAAACAAATGGGTCTGGCAGTGAACGAGGGCAAGACGAAATATTTCCTCTCATCAAACAAACAGTCGTCACACTTGCGACTTGGCTCAGACTTCACTGTTGACAGTCATAACTTTGAAGTTGTATCTTGGAACTATCCAACGCAGGATAACTCTTGCCAACAGGTGCTACTTCCGACTGAGTAGGCAATTGAGAAGCAAAGTCCTCTCTCGACAAACAAAAACCAAACTCTATAAGTCGCTTATAATTCCCGTCCTGCTATATGGTGCAGAGCCTTGGACGATGTCAACAACGGATAAGTCGACATTGCGAGTTTTCGAGAGAAAAGTTCTGCGAAAGATTTATGGTCCTTTGCGCGTTGGCCACGGCGAATATCGCATTCGATGGAACGATGAGCTGTACAAGATATACGACATTGACATAGTTCAGCGAATTAAAAAACAGCGGCTACGCAGGCTAGGTCATGTTGTCCGGATGGACGAAAACACTCCAGCTCTGAAAGTATTCGACGCAGTACCCGCCACAAGAAGCGGAGGAAGGGGAAGACCTCCACTCCGTTGGAAGGCCCAACTGGAGAAGGACCTGGCTTCGCTTGGAATATCCATTTGGCCCCACGTAGCGAAAAGAAGCGACTGGCGCGCGGTTGTTAACTCGGCTATAATCGCGTAAGCGGTGTCTACGCCAATTAAGAAGAAGAAGAATAATGAAATGTAATAGAGTTTGTGACATTTACAGAATAGTAAAATCATCTCAAGTCACAAAAAATGTTTCTAACTTAAAATCTGAAATTTACAGACTTGAGACTAAATCACAATATAGAATCGCACGGCAAATATAACCTGATGTGGTTAATTAGTCCCATGTCGTCATATATAGGATGTCATATTTGACATTAGATTTCGAAAAATGTCAGCTTTTCATATTACAGTGAAGAAGAGACAACGGATCAGTATTTCCATGACTAGTACTTTGGAGTCCCTGTTTGACTACTTCATCGACGCAAGAAATTCCTTCCGAGTTACACTTTCTGAATAACTTTTGCAGTACTTACTACAGTACTCACTTCCTGTTTTTTATTACTTTCAAAGACTTTGTTCTAGGAAGTTACCCTAGCCTATCAAATAAATTGTTTTCTTTGCCTTATGCGTTTGCACTAGCTTGCCAATAAACATGTGCAAACATTTTGTGCCGGATAACGAGTCCAGAATTTCAACGATTCGAGGTAGTGTTCGTTCTTTGTTATATCTCTAACCATTATATAATCCACACAAAATACCATTTCGACATCTTTTTTCTTCACAAGTTCTACAAATGTACCCGATGGACTTGTACGGTCTGGCTTACAACTTCACGTTTTGTTAGTGAAACGCCTCGTGCACTAGTCTTGCATTACTTGTGTTAATAAAATATTTTCCAATTATAACTTTGTCGACAATATTTCAATCTAGACTATAATTTTCCTTAGAACTTGAATGTCTTCTCCAGTTATAGTGCGCAAATTTTCCCCCAAGTAATATTATTACCGAATCCAAAGTAAGTATGCGCTTTTTGCCGACTACACATCCGCTAATGTTATAGTACTTCTATACTTACTTATTTAAGAAATGAAGGTTACAGGCAATTCGCGCTTTTCGGCTGGCTCACTTTAGTTCAACAATTGGTTGGACTTGACATTTACTTGACTTTTTTGAGTTAATGGATTATTGGTTAAACATTGTATTACAGTTGCGGGATATGGCCACTCTTTGCGTAGTTGAAGTTTTTGACCATGCCACTGCTTCTTTACGCTCTTCGGTAGACTTTTCCAGCACGCTCTACATCTTTTCTTCAAACTTTTCTTGTAAATGGTTCACCAAGGTATATTCTTCTATTTCTGCTCCATAAGCTTTATACCCGAGACATGTAGTAACAATATCATAGTAAAGGTATCATGGTATTCTGTTTACTACGTTGGTGACACACATAGAAATGTAGTAAACTCAATATTGGCTCTGTTTCATAGGCATTAAATATTTCAAAAAAATTGTAAACAATAAATATGTTGTTGCGTGTTATGAAGAAAATAAGTTCAATTATTTAAAATACTCTAAAGTTAATTTTTTTCATCGCAAAAAAGCGATTTGGTTAAAGTTTCTCTAAAGTCCTCACATAAAATGAGGCGTTTCCTGCTTTTCCGGTAGAAAAATTGTGAAAAATATTTTGTTTTCCATTTCAATAATTAATTATTTAAGTAATTTTGACAGAATATTTCGAGGAGCTTTTGCTGTGTTTATACAAATACCACAATGAAACATCGTAGTATTGTTACCAGCAAAATTCTAAATTGCTCATATGGTATTTTGCTAGTATTTGGTGATACACGTATGGTATTTGTACCATATAAGGTATTGTTAATACATGTCTGTCTCAGGTATTAGATGCTCAATTGATTAGCAAAGATGTTCGGAATTTTCATACCGTATAAGCCTACTTCATGTGTATGTGCATGAGCCAATTGAGTTAAGTGGAAAATTCTTGCAGACTCTTTGGTTTCCTGGCGGCGATTTAGAAACTTGATCCGAATATATGCATCATATTCTCACTACCATACCGCCTTTCTAACGTAACGTTAACGTTTTAGCTTTTCAATTCGAAGTTTTAAATTGTGAGTAAGATCTTTGCTGCTGATTTTTTATTTCTAATTATTTACAACTTCCGTCTTATCAAATAAAAGAAGGTACAGAATTGTGCCACCAAAAGAGGAATTCACTTGCAACATGCGCTGCCATCATTGGCTGATTTATTTATAGCTCCTGAAAATGACCATTCAAATCATTTGCTTTACCCTTAATTTTCCCGAATCGTTCGTACTTAAACAGTCTGGTATTTACGAAATCCGATCTCTTGTTGATTGTAGGAATTTATCGTCAATTGGTTTTGTTCTGATTGTGTGAGAGCTTGGACTGTGCATATGGACTTTTTTGATTGACATTTACGCTTTTGAAATTCCTTAGCCTTACCGTGCTTCCTTTCTTAAGTGCGCGTGTTAACAGCGAATAACGGCTCCGGTTTCATTGGCTTAGTGTCTTCCTACCCAGAGACTCATGCTAATAAAATCTTGTTATTTCCATCAATGGTAAGCGTTTCGATACGCGCTAAGAGCATTGTTGATTTAAAGTCAACGGACGAACTTGCCTGATGTGCCGCCTGACTTTCACTGAGAATGACAATTCGTTCCCCGTTATAGTTTTTCTCTAGAATAATCTTTGCACATCTGCTAATGACATAGTCCTCAGCTTGAACAATTTCAAAGCCTGACATGGTCACTGATCCAAATCTGCCGTTTTCTTGCCGTCTGTATACCATTGCAAAGTGCCTTTACGGAGGAACTCCTCAAGGATAGAGTCTCTCCATTGGAGCTCTCTTTCTAATTGCTAATTTCCCTGATGACAGCAGGCACATCATATACCTTTTTGCTGTCATCTTCAACCAGTCATACATACGCATACCCGCCTTTGCACTTTCGTCCATTTTTTCTGAATAGTTGTGAGTGAGACTCTTGATGTCCCTGATGTCTCTTCTTATAAGATTTTTCAAGATGTACATCGAGCCTAGTATGCCTGATTGACTGAAAAAGTGAATGTCCATTATTTTTAATGTTAATACACAGTTTATTTTCTCTAAAAACCACGATGCCATTTTTTTGAAAATGATGTCAAATAATAAATACTTTCGAAAATTTGATTGATATTACCAAATAACGAAGTACTGGAACCAAGAAGTAAAAAACATGCTACACAATTTTAAGCAATTTCGAGTCAAAGTAAGAACATAAGAGTTTCAGTTCCGTAAGAAATGCTTACTTATTTGAATAAATTTACTCACGGGCTTCACTAGCAGAGTTTTACTCCGTGATTTCTACTCCCAAGTTTATAGTCCAGTACCGGTACTAGATATTTTATTTCTTCAAGCCTAGCCATTTCCATGCCATTGAGTGTTAATGTTTTTAACGGATTAACTCGATATCGGGAAAAAATGTACAGAGCAGGATCCGCAGTTCTACCAGCTCTGTCCGCGTGTTAATTTAGATGTAGCGCTTTACATTTTAATACCGTCCGCTTCTGGTGTCCGATATTGTCGTGCCTGTCTCCTAATTAATTAAGCCAGGAGAAGGCAACTGAAGAACAACAAAGCGGCGAGAGCCGATGGATTTCCGGCCGACTTATTCAAACACGGCGGCGAAGAACTGATAAGGAGCATATATCAGCTTCTTTGTAGAATGTGGTCGGACGAAAGCATGTCCAACGGTTGGAATTTAAGTGTACTCTGCCCAATCCACAAAAAGGGAGACCCCACAATCTGCGCTAACTACCGTGGGATAAACCTCCTCAACATCAAATATAAGGTTCTATCGAGCGTATTGTGTAAAAGATTAAATCCCACCGTCAACAAACTGATTGGACCTTATCAGTGTGACTTTCTCCTTCTTCTTTACTGGCATAAGCACCGCTTACGCGATTACAGCCGAGTTAATAACAGCGCGCAAGTGGTTTCTTCTTCTCGTTACTTGGCGCCAATTGGATATTCCAAGCGAAGCCTTCTGCACTTGGTCCTTTCAACGGAGTGGAGGTCTTCCTCTTCCTCTGCTTCCCCCGGCGGGTATTGCGTCGAATACTTTCAGAGCTGGAGTATTTTCGTACAATTGGGCAACGTGACCTAGCCAGCGTAGCCGCTGTCTTTTAATTCGTTGAACTATGTCAATGTCGTCATATATCTCATACAGCTCATCTTCCCATGGAATGCGATATTCACCGTGGTCAACGCTCAAGGGACCATAAATCTTCGGCAAAACTTTTCCCTCAAAAGCTCGCAACGTCGACACATCAGTTGTTGTCATCGTCCAAGCCTCTGCACCATACAGCAGGACGGGAATTATGACTGACTTATAGAGTTTGGTTTCTCAGTCGGAAGTAGCACCTGTTGGCAGGAGTTATCCTGCGTTGGATTTCCAAGCTGCCATTATTGGTAGTGTTTACGCTGGTTCCAAGATAGACGAAATCGTCTACGACTTCAAAGTTATGACTGTCAACGGTGGCGTGAGAGCCAAGTCGGGAGTAGGACGATTGTTTGTTTGATGATAAGAGATATTTCGTCTTACCCTCGTTCACTGCCAGACCTATTTGCTTTGCTTCCTTGTCCAGTCTGAAGAAAGCAGAACTAACGGCGCGGGTGTTAAGGCTGATAATATCAATATCATGGAGAAAAATATAGTGTGCAAGAAATAAATTCAATAATTTTAAATATTAACAATAATTAAAACAAACAACTTGTTTTTATACGAAAGTTCTTTTCACGGAGATCAACTGAAAGGTGAAGTGCGGTGAGGTGATTGAATGGATAGGCTTTTGCACCTGCTTAAAGTTTTAAGTAGATATAAGGCAACCTATTACCATTTTTTCTTATTGGACTTTGACCCGCAAAAAGAAATTTGGAAAAGTCACTACCACGTAAAAAAATACCCAATGAAAACTTCGGCTATAATCGCGTAAGCGGTGTCTACGCCGATTAAGAAGAAGTTATTTAATAGTTTAAATGCAAATTAAATTTTAGTATTATTTTAAATTAGGTTCTTTAGTTCTTTATAATTAGAGGTATTCGGAATCGTAATAGGTGGAGGCCGCGGTTCACATTTTAATTTTTAACTGTTTGGTTTTCACCGTTCGATGAAAAAGTATTTTCTTTTAAGATCACTTCTGGTGAAGATTGTTGTTTTATTTTTCTTTAAAATGCAGTCTGTTTCCATAGCTAATTCTTCATCATCAGTTTCGTATTGAAATTGACTATAATTAGGCAGAAGTAGATGATTATTTTGTTCTTTATGCTTTTGATTTTCACTTTTTAATTGTTCGCATAATTGTTCTAATTCTTTCAATTTTTGTTTTATTTCATCTTTTTCGGAAACTAATTTTTTCGGTTGGCTTGTTGGTATTTCTCTGGCGGGTTACGTTAGTTAGCCAATAGTTAGTAAAAATAAATAAATATATAGGTGGCAATTACCAGATGAAACGTTCACCAATTTCGGTGTACACAAATAAAATTTGGCTATTGTATTGGATATCCAATTAGCTATGGAAACAGACTGCATTTTAAAGAAAAATAAAACAACAATCTTCACCAGAAGTGATCTTAAAAGAAAATACTTTTTCATCGAACGGTGAAAACCAAACAGTTAAAAATTAAAATGTGAACCGCGGCCTCCACCTATTACGATTCCGAATACCTCTAATTATAAAGAACTAAAGAACCTAATTTTAAATAATACTAAAATTTAATTTGCATTTAAACTATTAAATAACTTCTTCTTAATCGGCGTAGACACCGCTTACGCTATTATAGCCGAAGTTTTCATTGGGTATTTTTTTTACGTGGCGGTTCCCAAGCCTAGCGCACAACCCTATGTAGGAGATGTTTCGCCTTCTCACTTTAGCTCGCCTTAAAACGGATGTTCTTAGGCTAACCAGAGGATACTTGGCCAAAGACCGGAAGTCGTGAGCTGCTTGACCCATATGTAAAAGAATCGTTTCTGCCCACTCCCAAGTGAATGGCGATCAGAGAACTTTCCTCACTTGCGTGAACTTCTACACATGACCCCATCCATCCAACGCATTCATAAAATAAGCGTTACATCAAGTGATGACTATAGATCAGTGACAAAAATGTTGTCTGTGTCGGGAGCTTCATGGTATTCCTTTGGAGACAAACAAACGCGCCCAATAAAGTTTATGATTAAAAATCTTCACCATTCGTGTAGCTCTCGTGATATTATCGCTGATTTAAAAGAACAAGGTTTAAATGTTATGAACGTCGTAAATAAACTCAAGTGGAAAACACGAGAACCTTTAAACATGTTTTTAGCTGATTTTGATTCTAATGAAGATATCAAGAAAATTTATGAAATTAAACACATTCTTCACACCGGTGTTTTAATCGAGCCTATTAGGAATTCCAAACTTATTCCACAATGTAAAAATTGCCCGGCATTTGGACACACCAAGAACTTCTGTGGCAAAATGTTAAAATCATCGAGTGCTAAAGACCAAACTCAGAAAAACGAAAATGCTGAACTGTGGCGAAAGCCTTTCGGCAAACTACAGAGGATGTATTGTTGCCAAGGAGATTCAAAGTACTCGTAACAAAGCCTTCAAGAAACAAAAAGTTTCCACAAATTTGCCCAGTACATCAAATAATCCACAAAATTGTAATAAAAGTACTGTCAACAAGCAGAATAGTGTACAGACGAGTCAGCTCACTTTTTTTAAAGTACTGAAAAACAAAAAAACCTACTAACTCAAATCCTTGAGATGTTACATAAACAAGAAAAAGTCAATAACGATCTGTGCAGCCGTTTATATAACCCCGAAAAAAATAAAATAAAATCTAAGGCATGAATGGTGCCGCCGAACTATGACATGGAATGCAAATGGACTATTAAAGCACCAAGAAGAGCTTCTACTTATTTTACAAAAAGGGAAAATAGATGTATGTCTAATATCCGAAACTCATTTTACGAGACACAGCCATATAACTTTCAAATACTACGAAATCTATCATACAATCCACCCTAGTAATTGTGCAAGGGGAGGCACTGCTGTAATGTTAAAAACAGCATTAAACATTATGAGGATAGAAATATCAGTTCGCACAATATTCAAACCAGAACAATTACATTAAAAGCAATGAACCAACCCTTGTCAACTACTGCAATATATTGCCCCCCGAGATACAAAATCCTCGTTGAAGAATATAAAGAACTTCTCAATATGCACAAACAAAAATTTATTATGGGAGGCGACTTCAACGCTAAGCATGTTTACTGGAGATCGCGCCTAACGACAGCTAAGTGCGAGACTTTTTCCAGGCAGCTCAAGAAAGCGGGTGTGAGTTTTTATCGACCGGAACACCAATTTATTGGCCAACGGACACCAACAAACTACTAGACGTAATAGACTTCTTTATAACCAGGAAGTTATATCTTAGTCTGAAACTATACAACAAAAATACGGACTGGAATTCGTTCAAACAAATACTTCAGACTAAAATAAAGTGCCCGAAAATCACAACACTTGAACAACTAGAGTTAGAAGTTAAGACATTTACGAAAGAAATTCAACAAGCAGCTTGGGATAAACTCTAGAGATAAAGCGGAAAATTATAGATTCAAATTACCCTAAAGAAAAAAAATGCTTCTAATTAAGAAAAGAAAGTTGTGACGGAAATAGCAACAAACTCGCTCACCACTCGACAAAACCAACCTTAATAAGGCAACAGCAGAATTAAAACGAGAAATTGCTCATATTAAAAATGAGTCAATTAAAAAATATTTGTCTCAACTATCTGTTGACAAAAAAGATGAAAAAAGTCTGGAAAAGTACAAAGTATCTGAAAAGTCCATCAAGTCACGTTGCATCACTAAAAGTTGCTTCCAATATATGGGCTAGAAGTGATTGTGATAAATCTAATGCATTTGCTAAACACCTAGCTGAAACCTTTCGTCCAAATGAGGATAGTTAAATCGCGTTCCCCAGTACTATTCAACAGGATCATGCAACAATCCCAGCAATCAGCATTTGTGGACTTAAAAGTGAAATTAAAAAGCTTAAAGTTAAGAAAGCAGCTGGCTTCGAATTAATTACAGCTGTTACCATACAAATGTTTACGGAAGCTCACCTATCTTTTCAATACAGCAATCCGTTTGACACATTTTCCAAGCCTTTGGAAAATTGACGAAGTTTTTATAGTTCCTAAGACAGGAAAGGATCCTGATGTAGTCTCTTCTCTACCATACCTATTTCAATACTTCCACAAATCTCAAAACTTTTTGAAAAAATAATTTGTCTAAGATTAAAATCTATAATCGACGAAAAGCAGTTAATCTAATCGCATCATTTCGGTTTTAGAAATAAGCATTCAATAATAGAACAAATTCACAGAATAACATCAGAAACAGAAAAATCCCTGGAGGAGGGAAACGTATGCTCAGCTGAATTCCTTGACGTTGCCTTATGCAAAAACTAAAATCATGTCTTCCGGTTGAGTATTGTGCTCTTTTATAACCGTATATCACCATGAGATTTTTCCGTGTAAAACAAGCAAATAAATTCTCCAAACTAAAAGAAATTGAAGCAGGAGTTCCTCTGTGAAGTATCTTAGGTCCACTTTTATATATTCTGTATGCAAGAGACTTACCGTTAGCATCAAACAGTATGACTGCCACTTTTGCTGATGACACCGCAATACTATGCGTCGAAAAAAACAGCAGAAAAAGCTGCGCTAAACCTGCAACATTCAATTAAGTTGGACTTAAAAATGGAAAATAAAACTAAACGGTGGCAAATCGGTTCATATAATTTTTTTTACAAACAAAAGAATCACTTATCAACCTATAAGTATTCTAGATGTTTGTATACCATACGCAAATACAGCTAAATATCGTGATGATCGATGCTAGATTACGTTGGAAAGAGCATATTAAAATAAAAAGGATTGAACTTAATCTGAAATTGTCGAAAATGAAATAACCAATTGGGCGAAGGTCAAACCTGTCCATACACAACAAATTACTTCTTTATAAACAAATAATAGAGCCGGTATGGTCATATGGTGCGCAAGTTATGTGTACACTATCATCCCAACCAGACACCACACAACAAAATATTGTAAATTGGACAAAATAAAAGATTAAAGAAAACCAAAAAAACATTACAAAAAAATAAGATAACAAGTAGAGATAAAAAACATAATGCAATGCATACAAACATGTTTTGGTCCTTATATTTGACTGTAATAATAACCCACACATTATCGGGTAAACCACACAATCATGTTTGTTTGCATTCAATATAAAATAAGATTACATTTAACAAATATTGTATTTCATAAGAAAATAAAAAACAAAGAAATAGATTAAGAAAATTGTAACCACTTTAGTAGTTATATAGCAGAACATAATTTGAAAAAGAAACAGAATAAAATATAATGTCACTGAAGTAACATTGTCGGCATTTTTATTTATTCCTCCGCTCGAACAACTGAAACTGGCGCAGCCGGTAAAAACAAACCGCAACTTTGAGCGATACTAAAAACTGAAGTTTTTCAAGTTTCGTAAGCTTTAGCAACGGGAAGCAAATCCTAAGATCAGCTCCCATTTTGAAGATCTCTTATATATATATAAATATATAAGTCGGTCGGCACAGATAGCCAAGTTTAAGAAACTTAAGTTTCTACACAAGTTATCTGGAACGTCGGAGAGCGACTCCGAGGATTACAATTTGTGAAGGCGAAGAATAGCTTCATTCCACCCAACAACATTACCAGGAAAAGTTGGATTAAAGATTAATACCCCACACACAGAAGACGCAGAGAGAGCGAAGTGCACCATACAAAGCAACAACAACAAGTTCAGTTGTATTAAAAAAAGATACATCAGCAATGAATCCAGGCGAGCAGCAACCACTTCAGATGACAGGATCGCATTTTGAAGGAAGCTTCAAAAATCATGGACTTTGACGGCAGAGATTTATCATCGTTCATCAGGGAAGTTGACATGATCCTTCCTCTATTCAACCCCAACCCATCAATGTAATGAATTTGTACCGCAGCGACACGTCAAAACAAAAATTAAAGGAGAAACAGCAAGTGTCATCCGGCCTTTGGGACCTAGACCAACATGGCAGCAAATTATAGAAGAACTCATAAAGAATTTTGGAGTAAAGGAGTCGTACCACACCCTTTACAATCAGGCGATTGTACTACGAAACTATAACGTAAGTCAATATTTTCAAAATTTGAAAGATATTTTAGATAAACTAAATTTAAAACATGAATTCGATAGGATAAATCCTATAAAATTTTTTTCAATTAACAGCGAAAGTTTAATTCTAAAAACATTTTTAAATGGGATACACCCCAACTTAAGCAGTATAGTGATTAGTAGAAATATAAGCACCATTAGAGAGGCTTTTAGCGTTCTTCAAAAGACAGGTTTGCTAATACAATTTGATAAAAGACAACAGAATTATCAAAGAAATAATTATAGAAATTTTTCAAATAGAAATTCTTCGGCTCACAATTTTGGCAATTTCAATAATAAACAGTATATACAAAACTCCAATAATTTTCAATTTGGACAAAATCGGCAGAGAGAATTTCGTAACAATTCTAACCAAAATGACAATTATCAACAATTTAACTTTGGACAAAGTAGACAAAATAATTCTGAGCAATTTAGACAAAACCCCCCGAACCTATGGAAATAAATCACGTTCAAGAACAAGCAAATTTTCGATTGCTAGCCCAAAACAATAGTGACCGACAATAGAAGTGACCAAAATCAAAAATTTAATGTCTTATCGACACAGGGTCTACAACATCATTATTGAAATATAATGTGTTAAAAGATTATGAATGCATTGAGCTTGATAAACCAGTACAGTTAGCACCATTAAGGAAATTTTTTCCCTAAATAAAGAGTTAGTCACCCCAACCCGAAACGAATTTCATGAAAAAAGTTATATACATTGGAAACTAACCAACATAAAAAATAATAACTTTGATGCTATAATAGGGCAGAATATTTTAAAACCTATTAAAGCAATAATTAATTTAGAAAAGGAGTATGTAGAAATAAACGGCAACAAAACTAAATTTATAAACTCATGCCCTTACAATTACGAAAATATTAATATACTTAGAGAATGTAAAGAGAATTTGCTGGATATTTTATCAAATAGTGCCATGAATGAAGAAGAAAAGCAAAAATTAAAATACATTCTAAAAGCAAATAGCGATTTATTTTTCCAAGAAGGTAAAAACATTTCTCATACTCATGAAATTCAGCATGAAATTGTTACAAAAACAAGTAGACCAACTTATAATAAAATTTATAGATATCCCCAAATTCATGAAGAAGAAATTATTAGACAGATGAACGAGATGTTGCGCCAAGGTATAATTAAAGAAAGTAATTCCCGGACAACTCGCCTCTTTGAAAAAGCAAGACAATTCAATGAAGAAAAAATGGAGAAAAGTTATTGACTACAGGAAGCTAAACGAAGTCACTATAGATGACAAATTTCCAATACCCCATATAGAAACAATACTCAGCAAACTTGGAAGAGCCCAGTATTTTACAACATTAGATCTTGCAAAGGCTTTCATCAAGTATTAATAAAAGAAGAAGATAGACCAAAAACAGCTTTCTCTACACCCCAAGGACACTTTGAATTTATAAGAATGCCTTTCGGACTAAAGAATGCACCAGCAACTTTCCAACGTTTAATGAATTCAGTTCTTAGGGAACATTTCAACAAGATATGTGTAGTTTATTTAGACGACATCTTAATTTTTAGTTCAAGTATTGAAGAACATACCCAAAATATCAACAAAATATTTTCAGCATTAAGAAAACATAATTTAAAGATTCAGGTAGATAAATGCAAATTTTTCGCGAAAACAACTGAATTTCTAGGTTACACTTTAACAACAGAAGGGATACAACCAAATTTAAGCAAAATCGAAAACATACAAAAACTAAAGTTGCCTACTACATCAAAGCAAATTAAATCATTCCTGGGTGTAACAGGTTATTATAGAAAAATTGTAAGAGATTACGCTAAGTAGCACATAGTTTAACAAAATATTTAAAAAAGGATATTAAAATAAACACTCGCGATCCTCAGTGCATATCATCCTTTGAAAAACTTAAAAATCTTATAGTAAGCCCACCAATATTGAAATATCCAGACTTTAACAAAAAATGTGGCATTTCAACTGACGCAAGTGACTTTGCAATTGGCGCAGTATTAACCCAGGACAGTCATCCTATAAGCTATGCTAGTCGAACAAACACGAAAGAAGTTATTCCACTACAGAAGAAGAAGTGACATATTATAGACCATACATTTACGGCAGAGCATTTGATCTCTTAACCGATCACCAACCATTTAACTGGCTCCAAATAAAGAACAAGTGAAAAGACATTAACCCAAGATTGCAAAGATGGTTAATTAAACTAGAATACAATATTAATATAAATTTCGTGAAAGGAAAGGAAAATAACCCGATTTTCTAAGTAGAATAGATAATAATACAGGCGTGATTCATTCATTGGAAGAAGACAGCATAAGCACAAATGCTACAATCCATTCTCAAGCGGAGGAACTAAATTATCATTTTCCAATTTTACATACTATTGTAAATCGCTTCAATACACAAATTATTTTAACAAAAAAGAAAATTATGGAATCTGAAGAACTAGGCAACACGAAGAAAATTTTTATTAGCGCAGAAGATATAAAAAATAATAATTTCATAGATCTTTGTCGTAGGCATATATTTTCTAAGTAGAATAGATAATAATACAGGCGTGATTCATTCATTGGAAGAAGACAGCATAAGTAAAACTGCTACAATCCATTCTCAAGCGGAGGAACTAAATAATCATTTTCCAATTTTACATACTATTGTAAATCGCTTCAATACACAAATTATTTTAACAAAAAAGAAAATTATGGAATCTGAAGAACTAGGCAACACGAAGAAAATTTTTATTAGCGCAGAAGATATAAAAAATAATAATTTCATAGATCTTTGTCGTAGGCATATAAATAGTGGAAAAATAGGTATTTTTTCTTATTTAACCGATAATCAGTACAATATAGTTCAGCAAAAGCTTATTCAAATATTTAATAGACAGGTAAATTTTTTTAGAAGTGAATTCCATGCTAAAGATATGAAAAATGAAGAACAAGTTTATAAACAAATTGTTCAATATCATAATACTGAAACAGGCCATGAAAGTTATGAAAAATTGAAAAAACTAATAAACTGGAAAAATTTGAAAGTTTTGATTGAAAAATGTATTAATAATCTCGATGTTTGCAATACAGCAAAATATGATAGAAAACCTTTAAAACCAGAATTTCAATTAACGAAAACACCATCAGATATAAATGAAATAGTTCACGCAGATATGTATATACATAAATAAAAAATGTTACTTCCTTACTTTTATAGACAAATTTGCGAAATTTGCTGTGGCATTTCAGCTAGAAGATAGAAATTTTCTATCAAAGGAAGACCCAGAAAGTTAATATTAGATAATGAATTCAACTCAATTAACATAAAAGATTTTTTAGGAAAGAAGAAATAGAAGTTCATTTTACAAAACCAGACAGTCATACTGGGAATTCAGATATCGAAAGATTTCATAATACTCTCTCCGAAAGAATTAGAATCCTAGAAATTAAAAAACCAAGCCTTTCGACAGCGGAAAAAGTATTTCAAAGCATAGAATGGTATAACAAATCTTATCATTCTACAATTAAAACCACACCTCTTGAAGTTATAACTGGAAAAACTGATAAAAATTTGATTAAAGACATTATTCAGAAGCCTAAAGAAAAATACATAGGAAAATTAAATAGAAATTAAGAAGAGTTTAATAACACTCAAAAAGCAGGTTACGTAAAAAATTATAAAGTCCAAACAAATTTTTTGGGTTAAATACATCTTCAAAAAAACATTGATGATAGCAGCCAAACTGGAAGTACATCAAATACATATCGACAATGGATACGCAGAAATTAACACCAACACTAAACAGATTGTTACATCATTTCACCTCGTAATTCACATAATTGACCCTCGTGAAATTCTTGACATACTAAATAATATAACAAAAATCTCGCAAACATATTCACATCTACATTACTACACCCTATCTAATGAAATTGAAATCTTGAGAGGTAAAATCAAAACATTAATCCCAAGAAAAGAAGTTAATAGAAAAAATAGAGGTCTAATTAACGGTATAGGTTCTGTACATAAATTTCTATTTGGAATGACGGATGATGGAGATAGAATGGATATTGAAAATCACCTTAAGAAAGTAGATGAAAATTTTCATAATTCAATTACAGCTCTCAACCACCAAACAAAAATTAATAATTTCTTTTCAAATACGTTAACAAAATTAAAACAAATTATTGAGACGAAAGAAAGAATTCCGAAGTATTTTAACAAATGAAGAAATTTATAATTACAACATAGACCTTAACAAACTTGAATATATAAAATTATGCGCCTTGGAATATAAAGAAAATTTGTTAATGTTCGTGGTCAAAATCCCAAAAGAATTTCAATCGGTACAATTAAAAACTATTATTCCTATACCAAATACAGCAGGCAAAGAAATAACAGCAGAAATTGAAAATGTTTTTGAATACAAAAATGTCACTTATAAATTCGAAGAAGCTAAAACACTCAATGAACTACAAATTTCTAAACATTGCATCTACTTATTAAATTGTGAACTTATCAAAAATAACATAACACCAGAACTGCGACAACAGAAAAATTAAGTTGAAAAACACTACATTGATTCATTATAATAACTACACAATTAAGATCCTATACAAAACATTCTCAAATGCTAAAATATCATAAAATCAAAGATTTTATTATCCAAACTATGATACTCACAACTTCACTAACAAAATTACAATTAACGACCTTGTATTTAAAAACGAAGAAAATTTAAAAGAAATTAATGAATTAAAATATCACAAAAATATCTCCCATATTGCAATATCAATTTTAAGTTTTATTGTGATTATAATAATAATTTTAATATCTTGTAAAATTAAAAAAAAAGAAAAACAATACTATTCAAACTCAGGAGAGTTTTCCATTAAGGGAGAAAGGAGTTACAGTCTAAGAGCCAGTGAATGGCGGAGTAAATGTATTTTACCAAAGATGATATTTTGTTCGGTGACCCTTCTATACATACCTTACATGAAATGGGGAACAACTAAGCCCAGCGAAGGTTAGTATGACGTCACCCAGGTAAGACAGGTACGTAAATCAGACCAAGTTCGCAAGTATTTTACCAAATAATATGGTAAATATATCCTGAAAAATTAATGGCAGGCGATTTTTTCGGTTGTAACCTCGTGGCAGACGTTTTTGAAAATTTGAAAAAAAAAAAATTTCGAAAGTATTTTAACAAATCTGATTTTTATATATGTTATTTGTAATAGGATTATTAGTTTATTCTTCAAACGGCAGACGTTTTCTCCGGTTGTAATACTCCGGCAGACGACAGTATGTGTATATTGACAGTGCGCGACACACTCGAGCCTCGAGCATAAGGTATATAATATATGAAGTATATTTCTATTCTCTCTTTATTTTCTATGTTATACTACTGCTATCGCATTCACTCTCGTGAATATCTCTGCCTAAACGCAGTATAACCCTAGACAATTAAATAGCAAACCCGGCGTAACGGTTATGTTGTCACATGTTTTTGCTTTATTTTGGACCGTTAGTCGAGAAGCATTTCATTGAGCGTAATACAATATTTAATATTACAAGGTTTATTTTAATTCTTATGGTGTAATTATTGTTTTCGTGAATCACAAGTATGTCGTCAGAATTGAAGTGTGCTTTTTGTGCCAAGGAAAAAACGATAAATTACATTTGTTTTCTGAGGAAACTATAGAAAAATGTCGATTGATTTTGCGACAACGAAAACTTAATAAACTTAAATATCAAAATACTGTTTTACCTAGTGATATTTATGATATGGTTATCACAGTGCATGTTATAGTTCATTTACAGCATTGAACAGAAAATTTCTTGAAACAAGTAAAAATGTCGTTTTGTCGGCCTAACCATGACGCATGCGACTTTTTCAATTTTTTTTTTTTATTATTCTACATAGTCTCCTTGTAACTCCACACACTTCTCCCAGAGATTCTTCATCTCTGCAACCCTTCCAAATAGTACTTAGCGTCTTTGTCCGCAAAATACGAGTTCACGAAAGAGATTGCCTCCTCATTTGACGAAAATCTCTGGCCGCCGAGCGCAGTTTTAAGTTGAGGAAACAAAAAAAAAGTCGCTTGGTGCTAGATCCAGTGAATAAGGTGGATGGTCAAGCAGTTCGAACCGCAATTCGTGGATTTTCGCCATGGCGACTGTTGAGGTGTGAGATGGTGCGTTGTCTTGGTGGAACAAGACTTTCTGTTTTTGCAAATGTGGCCGATTTTTGGAAATTCTTCCTTTAGCTTGTCCAATAATGATGCGTAGTATGCTCCTGTTATAGTTTTTCCTTTTTCAAGATAGTCGATAAAAATAATTCCATGGCTGTCCCAAAAAACACTCGCCATCACTTTCCCAGCCGAATACACAGCTTTAGGTTTTTTTGGGGCCGGTTCCCCCTTTTCAATCCACTGTTCAGATTGGATTTTTGTTTCGGGCGTATAATGATGAATCCAAGTTTCGTCTACAGTTATCAATCGGCGCCACAACTCGGTCTTATTGCCTCTAAACTGAGCCAACAGAGCGCTGGAAATGTTCATGCGCGCACGTTTGTGGTCTAGCGTAAGCAAACGCGGCACCCAACGCGCGGACAGCTTTCTCATGCCCAAATCTTGGTTTAATATGTGACAAACACGTTCTTTTGACATCTTCATAACCTCAGCTATTTCCCTAACTTTAATCCGGCGGTCGTCTAGTACCAATTGATGAACTTTAGCGATGTTATCGTTAATGGTTACAGTTTTTGGACGCCCAGGACGTTCATCATCTTCCAAGCTCCTGCGACCACGTTTAAATTCAGCTGCCCAAAATTGTACGGTGGTAAACGATGGTGCAGAGTCACCATACACAGAGTCCTACTCATCTTTGATTTGTGAAGGCGTATTGCCGTTCAAAAAAAAAATTTAATTACAGCTCGATATTAAATTTTTTTCAATTTTGGGGAAATCACCGAAATAGACTCACAAAAACGACTGTCAACAGATAATTGCGCAAGATAAATTTCTGAAATTTTGGCGAGTAGCTATTATAATATGCACAATTTGAAGTAGAAACTTGATTTTCAGATGTGCCGCCAGCTTCACGTTGAGGTCGGTTATTTATCAGACAGCCCTCGTAAAACACATGTTAAATCAGAATATTCATCAAACGAGCAACCATCAATATCTGCGAGTAACTCTGAAATTGCATACACTTTGGTGCAAGATTCGACTGCAGATAACCTATCTAACGTTAGTGACAATGTAGTTGCATCAGTAACTCAATCTAGTATTTCATCAGAGTATTTATTAAATGAGCAGCCATCAATATCTACGAGCGACTCGACACTTCAATGCAAGATTCGACCGGTCAGAGAAATAGTAATGTAAATGAAATTCTAGAAGATCAAAATCTTGGACAAACTGCTGCGTAGGAAGAAGAGGTCAATGTTCCTCCAGAATCAACAACTGATAGTCATGATAGTAGACCTTCCGAAACTTTCATCTCACTAAATTTGGATATGGTTTGATTCTTTTGCAACAAAAGAAATGAAAAATTTCGTTTGAAAATCGAAGCTCTGCACACTTCAAATAAAGAAACATTTCAAACGAGCCTTCTGTAAGATCTCAAGATTGATACAGATTTATTAACGAAACACTAAAAAGGCCGACAAATATTACAACCCAAGAAATTTTTTATCACAATGCTTGTCAGAGTGAATTTCGAAACAAAAAAACCTCATCAATAAAAAAAACCAGCGAGAAAATCATCAAATTGTTTTTGAAGAAATCTGTTCTCTAATAGAAGAGAACGTAATTAAACGTGTGCGATGTTATTTCGTTTCGTATTTATATAAACAATATAATGACTCATTCAGACAGGTAAATAACGAAGAAACATCCAGTGTTCGATTCAGATCCCATTATTTAATAGACATAATTCGTGATAAATTTAAAGATCAAATTCATATCTTGCAATCAAATAATAAAAAAGTCGTTGCACCTAAAGCATCACGTGCTCAAGGGGTTTGAGGGAGACCAGCTACCATGCTTAGTTAGTGATTTTATTCAAGATATACCAGGTAATTTTATTATACTATATGCTATTTTGTAATCAAATTGTTCAGTTGAAACATTTATACATAATTTTCCCGACGACAACAAAGATGATGAAAAAGATGACCAAGATGATGAGCCTTATGACAATAGTAATGCTTCCGACGACGAAATTGACGAATCATAATACGATGGAAAATTTACGTATTAAATATGTCAATAAATACACGAAACATATTTTCATTAATATCAATAATGTAAATGTTGTTATAATAGTTATTGTTATTGATTTACAAACAACCCATCTTCCCCATTCATTATTATAAAGCAGGAAATAGAATTATTTTTTATATTTTTCATAATATACTATATACGAGTATGTGTATTTCCATGCAGAAATTATCGAAATAGAAGTAATCACAGTAGTCACATATAATCACACTGTCAATATGTTGTCGTCTGCCGGAGTATTATAACCGGAGAAAACGTCTGCCGTTTGAAGAATAAACTAATAATACTATTACAAAAACATACATATATAAAAATCAGATTTGTTAAAATACTTTCGAAACTTTCAAAAACGTCTGCCACGAGGTTACAACCGAAAAAATCGTCTGCCATTTATTTTTCAGGATATATTTACCATATTATTTGCTGTAACCAAACGCCAACTTTGGTAAAATACTTGCGAACTTGGTCTGATTTACGTACCTGACTGACGTCATACCTACCTTCGCTGTTCCCCATTTCATGTAAGGTATGTATAGAAGGGTCACCGAACAAAATATCATCTTTGGTAAAATACATGTACTCTACCATTCACTGGCTCTTAGACTATTATGTGTACGCTATCTTCCCAACCAGACACCACACAACAAAATATTGTAAATTGGACAAAATAAAAGATTAAAGAAAACCTAGTAAACATTACAAAAAATAAGATAACAAGTAGAGATAAAGAACATAATGCAAATACATACAGTCATGTTTTGGTCCTTATGTTTGACTGTAATAATAACCCAGACATTATCGGGTAAACCACACAATCATGTTTGTTTGCATTCAATAGAAAATAAATTACATTTAACAAATATTGTATTTCATAAGAAAATAAAAAAAAAAAAAGAAATAGCTTAAGAAAATTGTAATCACTTTAGTAGTTATATAAGCAGAACATAATTTGAAAAAGAAACTGAATAAAATATAATGTCACAGAAGTAGGTTAGGTTAGGTTAGATGGCTGATCAAAGATCGCAAGTGGACTATACGTAGTCCTTTGTGATGCCATAGAAAAAAGAACTCCCTTGTTCGAACTTAAAGATCAGCAAAACGCCCGGTAGCCGATACAAATTTGCAAAGGCGCCCGATATCTACACCCACCAGTTCGGTGGGATGTCTGAAGGTATGTGCCCCCAAGTGTCTGAGCCTTAACCTCCTGAACGCAGGACAGTCAAGAAGGAAGTGCTGGCTAGTTTCCGTCGCATCTTCTTTTAAGCAGCTTTTGCAAGCAGCATCCGGTAAGATTCCTAATCTTACAGCATGTGTGCCAATAGGGCAATGGCCTGTAAAGAGCCCGACTACTAAAGAGAGGCTAGCCTTACTGAGGGCAAAGAGATCTTTAGATCTTCTGTGATCTATCTTGGGCCAAAATGCTTTTGCAACCGCGCAAGTACCAGTGCTCGCCCATTGTTGACCAAGCATCCGCGAGGCCCAGCTATCCAGTATTAGGACACAAGAGGACACCGGAGCACCGACCCGCTCCCATTCTACCGATAGTTTCTCTAGGGTGCCCTTCCTTGCCAGCTCATCGGCTCTGCAATTACCCGCTATTCCGCTGTGGCCCGGCACCCATACAAGCCCTATGGTAAATACTGTCGCCGCCAAAGACAGTACTGCCAGACACTCCTCAATCAGTCCTGAACTGCACTGTGAATGAATTCAGGGCTAGTATCGCTGTTCTACTATCTGAGTGAATGGTCACTTCCCTGAAGGTGGACACCCTCCGAAGTAGCAGATCTGCTGCTGCCTTGATGGCTGCAATCTCAGCCTGGAAGACGCTGCAGTAGTCGGGAAGTCTGAAACTGGAGTTGATAGAGAGCTCCCGACAATAAACCCCTCCACCAACTTTCCCCCCAAGCTTTAACCCATCCGTAAAGAAGCTTACTGAACCTCTTCTCCAACGGCTTCTTCCCACCCATAACTCCCTCTTCGGTATATGGGTAGAGAAGAAAACGCGAGAGTTTGATATGGCGACTCCATGATCCAGATGATCCGGTATGCAGTCAAAGCTTGTGAGGATGTTCGAGTGTTCAGAAGCACGCTCTTTTAGGAACCCAGATTCCCTGAGCCTAATAGCCACTTTTGCGGCCATACACCTTCCGGCAATGTCCACGGGCGTTATGTTCAGAATTGCATTAAGTGCCACGGTTGGGGTGGACCTTAATGCTCCGCACATGCCGATAAGCGCAGCCCGTTGAACGCTTTCGAGTTTCTTAGCAAGTGTGATCTTCTGTATAGCCCTCCACCACATAAAGACTCCATAGAACATTATGGGCTTTACAATGGTGTCATAGAGCCAGAGGACCACTTTCGGTGAGAGGCCCCACCTTTTGCTGATAGCCCCTCTACAGCAGTAAAGGGCAATCGATGTATTTTTGGCTCTCTCCTCGATGTTCGGCTTCCATGAAAGCTTCTTATCCAGGATGAGCCTTAGATACTTCACCGTATCCGCCGGTTGCAGGGGAATACCTCCCATTTGCGGCAACGGTGCCACTAGGATCTTATATCTTCTACTGAATAAAACCATTTCTGTTTTATTCGGGTTTATGGCGAGTCCACTTCCGACCGCCCATTTTGTTACAACGCCGATAAGGAACTTTCCTTTGACCATAAGTGCTACATCGTCTGCATAGGCGATCACCCGGCAGCCTAGATCCTCTAGTTTCTTAAGAAGGTCGTTAACCACTAGGATACATAGAAGAGGAGAAAGAACCCCTCCCTGAGGGGTTCCCCTGCTCACATTTCGCCGCGCGTGCGCGCTGCCCCATTCTGTTTCCACCACTCTGTCACACAGAAGACTGAAGATGAGGTGCTTGAGGTTCGATTCAACCCCAAGACCATCTAGAGCAGTTATGACTGTCTCCGGCAAGACATTGTTGAAAGCTCCCTCAATATCAAGAAAGGTCCCAACAGCGAAATCTTTAGCCTCGATGGCTTCCTCCAGCCACGACACGATAGTGTGCAAGGCAGTGTCCACCGACCTGTCTTGCGATACGCATGTTGCGCTCCTGATAGGTAGTCTCTCGGAATGCGCCTCCTTAGATCCCAGTCCATCAGTCTCTCCAGAGTTTTGAGCAAAAAAGAGGAGAGGCTGATGGGTCTGAAATCCTTGGCCGTGACATGGGAGCTCCTGCCAGCCTTCGGGATGAACGTACCTTTGACCCGTCTCCAGGCCCCCGGGATGTAACCTAATCTGATGCAGTTCGCATAGATCGGTCGCAACCATCTGCATGACACCTTAACAGCCCGCTGCAGCTGCGCTGGTATGATGCCGTCCGGTCCCGGGGACTTGAACGGTTTGAACGAATTAATCGCCCATTCCAAGTGACTCTCGTCCAGAAGGTCGGCAAAGGCCGTGCAGTCAGCATGCAACTCTCCGAGAGATGCCACTACAGATGACGTGCTGTTAGGGAAGTGAGCATCGAGGAGCAACTGAAGTGTATCTTCACTGCTCAGGGCCCACAGGCGAGAATGCGCCTGAATCTGGAGGACTCCACTTTCTCGCAGAAGGTTTTCCACGAGATCCTCTTAGCCTTCCTTAACTCGGTCTTGTATGTATATCGAAAGTCCGGTTTTATACAACGCCCAGTCGTCAGATAACCCACTCCTGCGGGCCCTATTAAATAAGCGTCAGCAAGACGCCCTAATTTCCGAGAGCGTCACAGAAGTAACATTGTCGGCATTTTTATTTATTCCTCCGCTCGAACAACTAAACCTCGCAACTGTGGGGATGTGCCAAAGATGGCAGTATTAATATTATACAACGTTTTCAAAACAAGGTGCTAAGAGGCATTTTAAATGCTCCCTACTACTGGAGAAATGCTGATAGTCATCGAGACCTAAGGATGAATGCAGTCGCCGAAGAAAGGCAAAAAGGCTTAATGCACACGTGGACGAGGAGGCGAGAAATCTTCTTTAGACACATGCCGCTCTAGTCGATTATGTCGAAAAAAAACCAAATAGCTTAGTTGGAAGCTAAAATATAAAAAATATAAAGGAATTAATTATATACCATATATGTATGAATATTACTATTAATTTCTATGTAATTTGTTTGTAAGTTATTCAAATCAAACTGCTCGTTAGTTTTTGGAACTTTGAGTTGACGTGATTTTAAGCAAATATTTGGTTAAAATTTTGTATAAAAAGAAAATAAATGTTTATTGAGTAAACTATCTGTCATCATTTTCTGGAAAAAAATTCATAATATTGTATTCTTTCATTGTGTAACATATTTAGTTCCTGTTATAATCTATACTTTTTTACCTATTACTTGTAAAATATAATTTCGATGTTTCACATCTGCCAGCTGTCAACTAACAGCTCACTCTTTTTTATCTTAATTTTTTAGTGGTTACAATGAGCTCAATATTCAATATTTCAAGATTTTTTAAACAGATTGGCTACTTAAGAGGGTCTAAGGTTAGAACGATTTTAAAAAGTTTTTAAATATAAATTAAAATTTGGGGCTTAATGTTGGCATTTGTATATACATATGTTTATTTTTATAATTTTAAGTATTTTAAATATATATATAATCTTAATATTTATTTTGCAGTTATGGAGTGATATTGTTTTTTTTTAATTATTTTATAGTATATACGAGGTTTAAGTAATGAGACTGATTTTATTGCTTCGCTTATGATAAACCTGTGACCTTGAAATTCCCCTTCTCTTTTTCCGGCATCCCTCCTCTCTCCATTGATATATGTACATATGTACCCATTCGCTCTTTGCTTGTTGTAACGAAATCTAGCAGCAACGTGTCGCGATAAAATTTTGCGCCAGATTGGGCGAAACAGTTTCGAAAACGTACGCAAAATTGTAAGAGTGTATGGTGATAGTGCTCTACGACCCGAAAACCAAACGCCAAAGCTCACAATGGTTGTCTCCGCACTCCCCGCCCGAAAAAAGCTCGTATGAGCAAGTCTAAGGTGAAAGCGACGATTATTGCCTTTTTTGATAGCCGTGGAATCGTCCACAAAGAATTCGTTCCACCGGGGAAAAAATGTTTTTAAATTTAAAAATTCAAACGAGTTCAAAGGGTTTCGAAAAAAAACCCCCCGACATCGCTCGTAACTGGATCCTTTATCCCAACAACGCGCCGTGCAACACCGCCCTCAGCGTGTCCCAGTATTTGGCCTCTAAAGGGATCGCCGTGTTGCAACAGCCGCCTTATTCACCCGACATGTCACCCTGTGACTTTTTTTGTTTCCTAAAATAAAATCCGTGGTCAAAGGAACCCATTTTAAGTCGATTACGGACATCCAGGCGGCCGTGACGAGGGTACTCGTGGACATCCCAGTCGAAGCGTTCAATTATTATCGTTTTGTTTTTTATTTGTTTTATTTAAATAAATTTTTATTGGGTGATATAGACCTACTAGGGAACCGAGCACCCAAAAATAACTTCGGTAACGCGCTATTTTGCATACCTCATAGGTGGTGTGTAAAATGTGAATTGGGTATTTTATTTAAAATGCCAAAAAATCGTTTTTTTTTCTGATCTGGCCACAATGGAAAATGTCATAAAAACGCTAATTTTGAGGCGCTCTCACACTGGAATAAGTTGGACATCTCTGAAGTACACACAGAGCAAGAATAATAACACCAACAACACAGAAAATAAACTTTGTGCGTAATATGTATGTATGCATGTGTGTAGTAACATAAATATTTTCCTTGCGATTTAAGGAATGTTGTTGATGATTGATAGGTTTTATACAACATTTCAAAATGAAATATACTTCATAATAATGATTTTAACTAATTTAGATCGAATTGAACGATTACTTTTAATTTCCTTCAAGAAACAATTGCTGGTTTGATGTTTCTTCGCAAAACCAGGTTTGCCATATTCGCATTTTATTGAAAAAAAAAGTATTAAAAATTAGTGCTAGATTACTTTGGAGCTGCATACTAGCACAAGTAAATTTATCGCAGGAATGTTTCTTGACCCTTTCCTAAGCGTTTTTTATATGAAGTTTTTACATTTCTTGAGAGCTGGATACTAAGCTTTACCAGCAAATATTTACTGTAGGGAAATTCGTTATATGGAGATTATTTTATACTCAAGTGCTGAGCACATAGAGCGCTACAGACTTCAAGACTTCTCTCAAATATCAAAATACACACGTTCTTATGGACGCAGTTAATTAGACAGCTGCACGACTACAGTTGTCGATCTCGTTAATTTAAAAAGATTTTTAAATTTACCGACGACAGTAGAGAGGAGAGCAGAAAGGAAAGAAAGCAACTAATATTGTATGTAAAATGTAAAAGTACTCAAAGCTCTAACAAATCTGACGTTATTTTACAAAGAGAAGCATAAAATAACTTTGTTATATCATTTGTAATAACAATAATAATAACCTAAAATGAATAAATTTACCTATTTATTTATTTTTTGCATAAAAATTTTCACTTTGAACAAAATAGTAAAATTTCATTGAAGTGAAAGGTATTAGTACAACAACGAAATTGTGTACATACAATATATACAGCTGTGTTGTTTTGTTCACATGCCGGCCATTGTTATGTCGTTGACTTCTTACACATGTTCATGTAGCAAGATTGACGACGCCATTTACAGTTCACTATCGTGCTGTCATGTCGTGTCGATCTCTATGAGTTCAGAGCGTCTAATTAGACCCAAAACACAGAGCTCTTATAATTGCTTCGTAATAAATAAAACTTTGTTATATAGGAGTTCGTTATAAAGAGTTTCGACTGTAGTTAAATTTTCTACTAGTATTTCACACGTATACATATGTATTTATTAAAGTTGCGGCGAATTTCTCAACACTGGATTGATCTACTGTAGAGCAAGATTAACTACTGTTGTGTACCACACGCTCATTCGACTTTTCCTTATAGCGTGATCAGCCAACAACGTAAACCCGTGGCCCGAGTCAGCTGATACGATCTATCTTATGGGAGCGCAATGTACGTGATCAGCGAAAAACGCTACTCCCTTCCGCCGTAGGACGCCGTAGAAACGTGTCGGCTGATTACTCTCTCGCAACGCAGGGTTGCCAATCTCGATATACTGTAGTAATTATAAACGTTGTCTTCAATATATTTGAAATTTTCTTAAACTACTAGTTTGTTTCATCATTCATAATGATAAAATCCATAAGAAACAAGGACGAAGCCAGTTAGGTGCAGGGGTGGTTCAACCATGGGTGGTTGGATATATATGCGGGGGTTGATGCATTCCAAGCGGTTGAAAGGTACACTGTGTAAGTACTATGTGCTGTTTCCGCCTGTTCCTGGATCGGTGCAAGGCGTATTGGGTTCATTCATGATGCGAACATTCACAAATTTAAAAAAAAATGCACGAGTTCTCCAAAAAGCATTCTCAAACAAGTCTCCACATTGCTGCAGCAGCTACAGCGAAGGCTTTTATTGAAAATGTGTCCGTCGACGTACAATTGAAAACACACCATATGAAAACAATGGAAGATAATAGAAATATTATAAAATCTATTATTTCATGCGTGTTATTTTGCAGCACACACGACATGCCTCTCAGGGGCACAAATTCCAACGAGGGCATTCTTCTAGACTTAATAAACTTGCGAATCTCTTCAGGCTACTCAAAGTTAAAAGAACATTTACAGACAGGTCACCGCAATGCAGTTTATACTTCACCACAAATTCAAAATGACATTATACACATTTTCGGAGAAATTATTAAAGAACTTATTGTGAATGATATAAAAACAACAAATCCTTACACCGTCTTAGCAGATGAAACTGCTGATATATCCGGCAAAGAGCAGCTTTCAATTGGTTTGCGCTTTTTCGACGAACAAAAGGAAATAATAAGAGAAGAATTTGTGGGATTTATTGAGCTCAGCCCAAAATGCTTCTAACATTGCTGAAGAAATAGATAAGTTTTTGGTGTATCATTAACTCTTAAAAGAATCTTGTGTTGGGTTGGGCTTCGACGACTGTTCTGCAATGGGAGGAAAAGAAGGTGGTGTGCAAGCAATTTTAAGAAGAAAATATACCCGCGCAGAATATTTTCATTGCTCCAGCCATAAACTGAACCTGGTTGTCAATGATACAAATGCAGTTCCAGAAACAAGAAATGCCATATCAACAACAAAGGACGTTATAAACTTTTTTCGCGAATCAACCACGCGAAGGAACTGTGCGCCTACTATATCACGTTTGTGTGAAACCAGATGGTCGGAAAAATATAAGGCAGTAAGAAAGTTTTCTGAAAATTTTCCTGGAATTGTTGAAGGACTGAAAAAATTATCCATAGATGGAAACTATAGCACAAGAAAGAGTGTTTATCATTTCCCTAACGACAATTGCAAAATACTCTGCATTACTGTAACCAACAGTAAATATTTTGCAAACGAAAGCAATTGATATGATTGCAGTAGGTGGGCATATTCAAATGAAATAACAAAATTATATTTGTAAAGTTGGAATGTTTGCAGAATACTTATTTTTTGTTTGTTTAATAGGTGAGCATATTGAAAAAATTATTGAGGTAATTGTAAACGATCGTTGCAATGCAGAGCAAGTAATGAATGAACACCTTGCACAAGCGCGAAGAGTTGCAACTGCGCTAGATATAGAACTATCTTTACCGCGTTTAGCTGTAAAACAAAAACATAGAAGCAATCCTCCATCAAACAACGAAGATGAGTACTGGCGACGCTGTATTGTGATTCCATATCTTGACTCCTTAACAGCTTCGTTTAAAATAAGATTTATTTATATTGTATTTGCGCTATCTCGGTTGCATCCATTGAATATGCTCAAAAGTTCAATTGAAGCCGTTTTTGAAAACTCGAAACTATCCGAAAAGCATGAGATGTCAGCAATGAATTGAAAACTTTGATACAATTTATGGAAAAATAAAAATTTATCAGAAATGGAATTAAGAGAAATTGAAGTTGTTGAATTCATCAAACAGGCAGATGAATTTTACCCTTCAATTCGAAAAGCTCTCAAAATATTATGCACATTACCATGCACACTATAGCAACGGTGGAGCGTTCATTTAGTACGCTAAGGAGAGTTAAAACTTGGAGCACGATGGGAGAAGAGAGACTATCTGGATTAAGTCTGATGAGCGTGCATCGCACATTTGTGAAAGAACATCAACAGCTCGTTGAAGAAAAAATCATCAATAAATTTTCAGAAAATCCTAGACGTCTACTACTTGCATAAAAATTTGTAAGTTAAAAAAAAAAAATTGAAATTAATAGCTGCGCCACCCCCCACCCCCCCTATTCCAAATCCTGGCTGGTCCCTGATAAGAAATAAAAAACTTTCCCAAAAATAATCAAACTTTAATTATTAATATCTTTTAAACGGTTGGGTTTACGAAAAAATCTTACGAGACCTTTTTTTAGGGCATTCAATTTCCTACAAAATCTAAGGAACAAGATATTTTTTCAAGTAATTGGAAACGAGATATAAATTTTTCTATCTGATAATAAGAAAAAATAGAAAACTGTATGTAGGAGGACCTTCCCGTTACAATTAGAAACTCATATTTGGAGAGGCTTTCTTAGAGTTGTCTAGGAACTTATTTTTCCGAGTACCAATCGAAAAAAAAATAATAATTTTTTTAATCACCCTAGTGCGTATTGTGCAATGGCAACATTGTTCAAATGACAACAAACAAAGATGGCTGATTTCTGCGTTTTTACCTGAGGAAGTAGCATTTTTCGCTGATCACGCTATTATTCAAACGACATAGTTGTGTAAAAGAGGTAGCACCTATACAAGTTACTGAAGATATACATATGTATGCATGTCTTACTTGGCTTAGTGGCAGCGGAGATTCGAATAAAAAGTAAATACATTTTTAGAATTAACTGCTCAACTCCCTAAGCTGTAATCGCAACTTTTTTATATGGCTTTGTAGAAAGATTTCCTTACATTATATAATTATTATATATATTAGTTTGATTTTTTTTGGTTAGGAATTATTAACAAGTGAAATTCTAACATTTTGTTTGGTTACGTTAACATATCACGTTAAATACTGTAGCCCTCAAATTTATATAACAATTAGGAACAAACTTAAATGGTATAGTATCAGTAGTTATAGTATTTATTTTTATAATTTAATATTAATACCTTAACAAATACAAAAAAATAATAATCCGTTCTTTCATACTTTAATTCTATTCTATACCATTAAACTCAGTAAAGATTCTCTAACTTCTTACCGTTGGTGGGGGAAAAATAAATACCTTATTAAGCTGAGAAATATTTCATTCATTGAGTGCATGAGTACTGCATATAAATGCATATACTATAAATATATGTATGCGTGTTGCATATGTAAATTAACACAACAAATATTTATTTCAACAACATTCATTGCAACAATGTCGTTGTTAAAGTTCAACAACATACAGAAATCATCCAAACAAATATCCGCTGCAACTCCCAGAATCGATCGACATTACTGCTGGTCAATAAATAATAATGAAAATAAACAATCATCCACTTCAATATATTGCAGAGTAAGTTGCAGAATCCCTAGTAGGGACAAGACGAACCAAACGGGATACACAAATTAAAATTATAAAGTAAATATTATCAGGAAATATTTAAATTCTATATAAAAAAATTAAATTATATAATTAAGGGAAGTGAAAATTTTTAAAAAGATCGAATTGCATTTTGAAGCAATTAAAATCATAAATAATATATTTCTAAGAAGAGCGTAAAGCGATAATAAAATAATAACCTCTACTTTTGCAAAAATTAACTTAACGAAGTTTTGTTGGCAAAAGTACTATAACTTAACCCAATTCTGCGATTCCTACCCAAAGGGTAAAACCAGCTACTGATTTTCAAAAAAAAAAAAACTACAATAATAATTAAAACTAATGATCGGGATGATTGATTGACTGACTAAGGCGAATCAGTAATAAACTTGAGGAAGATAGAAAACTTCAATTAAGTTAAATTTTGAAAAAACGGAACAATAATTAATATTGAAGAAAATCCCCACCAACGACAAAGACAGACACCAAGACAAGTGACATATTAAAACAATAGAAATATGACTCAACCTGGCGATTTTACAAATGCCATTCGGCAAGTTATATATGAATAATTACCAACAGACCCAAAATCAAACATTTGATTTTACTAATGTAGGGTGTCAAGGAATTGACCAAGAGCACCTAGGTAATTTACGAGAATTAGACAAAGTGCCCGATATAGTAAAATGTCTAAGAGAGTTTTCCGGTGACCCAGCCGAGTTTGGCTCATGGAATTTTAAGAGCATACGAACACACAGTTGGTACGGCAAAGTACTTTGGTATTTTGTATACTGTTCGCAATAAAATAACTGGTAACGCAGACAATGCGCTAGAATCGTACAACGTACCTTTAAATTGAAGTGCCATCTCCAAATGCCTTTCGCTACACTATGCAGACCAAAGGGTCTTAACTACATTAGAGTACCAAATGACCACCATAGCACAAGGTTCTAACCAGTCTGCTGAATAATTCCATTTATTCGCGGATTACGTGGAGACCTTTCACGTTTTCTCGGCATGAAGGAGCCTGCTGATTTACCAACTGCATTGCTTTTGTGTTTGATGTTAGAAAATCAAGCATACCGTACCAATCATGCGTCAAATAGAGGACAACAAAACATTTAAGCAATTCGCGCATAACCATAACGTACAACGACCAATATATAATATTAACCATCTCGTCCTATGGTTGCCAAACCACAACCACGACCAGAACCGATAGACATTGACAGAAGTATTCAAACTAAGCAGATTAACTACATAAACCGACCACAATTTGATTTAGGTAAAAGACAAATGAGTTTTAATATTCAGATAGACACTTACCAACAAACAGGTACAGAAGAACCAGTACTAACTATGGCTGGTTATCAGCAAACTATCTCAGAACAAGAAGAACAGTCAGATTACGATGAAGCACTTAACAACTATACCGAAGTTATTGAAATAGTGACCAAGAACAGCAATCCGGTTCTATTTATCTTAATTTTTTAGAATAACTCCTCACTTCCGTACTTCGAATGAAGTTGAGGAGCGGACAAATGCATAAAATACTGATTGACACCGGATCCAATAGAAATTGTATTCGGCCAAAACTTGTACAGAATCCACTACAGAATGAAACCCCATTTAATGCAGCGTCCGTAGGAGGTAAAATAAAAATAACTCATTACAAAATGGCTAATTTGTTTAAAGATCCAAAATCAATAGTTAAATTCTTTTTATTACCCACACTCAGAACATTTGATGGAATATTAGGAAATGACATTTTGAAGGAACTAGGTGCAATTATTGACACCGAAAGAGGTAAATTGTTTCTTACAAACGGCATGAGTATTCCCATAAAAGGGAAAAAATTTTAATCAGTAAATGAAATTATACTCAAAATAGATTATCTAACAAATTTCCGACGAAAAAAATTAAACCGTTTGCTTAAAAAAATATCCAAATCTGTTTGCAAAACCCGATGACAACCTGACCTATACCACTAACGTTAAAGCCGAAATACGCACAAGTACAGACACGCCAGTAAACCCAAAATTCTATAAAAGCAAACGGGCGCGAAACTAAAACTATATAAAAAAAATATAGTTGTGAGTCAAAGTAAGTGCATCGTTTTCATTTTTACTAAAATAAAATAATATCGGTATTCTTATTTCTCCAACACCTTAACGGAGAAAGCGGATAATAACCGATATTCAAAAACAAAAACAAAAAAAGATAAAAAACGCACAAATCACATTACTAAAATACTATTGCTGCCTTTTCTGGCGGTGTTTTATTTGTGTATATACACACATAATAAAAAAAAAATACATATTAAAGTAACTACTTGCACTATTTTCCCGCATACCCCTTCGGCTTCTTAAAGGTACGTATCCAGCTCTCAAGTAATTGGTCAAGAAAAAAATTACATTATTTCTTCAAGTAGTTTTGACAGCTGGTTACGTATTGTGAATGATCCACACAATAAGAGCAAGAGAAAATAAACAAAGAAAATAAACTTTGTGCGTAATATGCATGTATGTATGTGGGTAGTAACATAAATATTTTCCTTGCGATTTAAGGAATTTTGTTGATGATTGATAGGTTTTATACAACATTTCAAAATGAAATATACTTCATACTAATGATTTTAACTAATTTAGATCGAATTTAACGATTACTTTTAATTTCCTTCAAGAAACAATTGTTGATTTGATGTTTTTTCGCAAAACCAGGTTTGCCATATTCGCATTTTATTCAAAAAAAGTATTAAAAATTAGTACTAGATTACTTTAGAGCTGCATACTAGCACAAGTAAATTTATCGCAGAAATGTTTCTTGACCGTTTCTTAAGCGTTTTTTTATATAAAGTTTTTACATTTCTTGACATACGTAAGCTAAGGTAGATTTATCACAAAGCTACACTCTAAAGCGAAAAATAAATACAAAAGAAAGAGAAAGAGAAAAAATAAAGAACACAATACAAACATACTTATATTCTGTTTCAAATTGCATTTATGTACTTATATACACGAACATATTCATTACATATATATTTTTAAAAATACTTGCGCCCTCTTTGTTCGGACCGACATTAAAAACATTTTGAAAACACACATGTACTACATGTTGTGGAATCTAAGTCGTTCGGACCGACATTGTGTGTTTTCGATGAGTTTTCACTGACAACTAAAAATGGCGGCATTCTCTTGCTCTTGCAAGATTGCGCGATGACACAAAATGCAAAAACCCTATACTGAAATATGCAAGGCCAAGACAGCACCCATTGCAGAATCTAGTTATATATGACAGCACGAAAATAAACATGGGTTTTGGTCTGATATATTTTACAGGCATGCAAATAATTTTCGGCGTGTGGTTGTTGTTGTGCCGTTGCACCAAGAGGAAAATTTTGCAATTTCTGCACCGTGCAAGTTGCTGCAACAGCAAGAGAATTCCCCTAATATGATAATATCAAGTGACAGCTGTATTTGTATATGGAATGTAAACACAGTATATACAGTAGATAACCTTTTCGTGGTAGCTTTCTGAGGGGCGAATAGCGGCCATCTTGGATTTTCAGTGGTAGCAACGCAGTGCTGTATAAATTGAGGTAGTAAATACTTAGCAAATTTATTTTATTAAATAGCAGAAACTATAAATATTGTTGCTTAATATAAAAGAAAATTATTTATTAATGTTATATATTTACTAATAGGTGATTTAAATGTCATAGTGTGCAATATTTCGCCCATAAAAATATTATTTACTGATATTCAGATATTCTTTTTGTAGTGAGTTCTTAATAATAAGATGCAGCCCTGTTTTTAGATTTCTCGGTGGTGAATTTTCTTCTGAATGTATTTGTTTACATTTGACCGACAGAAAACATAAAAGGTGCAGCATTCCATATTCGAACATTCGAATTAAATCAAAACAAAGTCTGGTTTGTGTAAAGTTACTAAATATTTTATTTAAAGTTTAATAATTGGTTTTATATATTCAATAGAAAACGTCCGTTGAACCAGATATCGCCAAAGAAGCGGTACTTAAACGAAGTGAAAATATACCGGAAAACACACCCATCGTGCGGGGCTATGATTGGAATCAAGGAATTGATTACTCAAAATTATTTGAGTCGTATGTAAATACGGGATTTCAAGCTACTAATCTTGGGTTGGCAATAAGAGAAATCAATCTAATGCTCGACCAGATGAGGCTAGTTCTTGGGGTAAAATAAAGAAAGAAGCTTCAGCAGTTAAGGTGTATGCAGAAGCTAGTTTAGTAATGCCATTGATTGTGGGTGAAACTTTTGTTAAAAGACATTTCAATGCAAAAAAAAAAGAAAACGAACTATGATAATAAATAATTGCAAAAAATGCAAATTTTTGGACTTGAGTTTGTAATAGTAAACGAACTTTTTAATAAAGCTTAGTCAATAACGACTTACGATCTTGTCAATTTGTATACATATGTCAAATGAAAAATTACCACCCATAATTGTATCCTACTGCATGCAAAGATTTAGAAATACTTGAAGAGTGTATGTAAAAATTTCACAAAAAAAACAACTGATTAAACATTAAACAACAAGTAATATCCCAATAAAATTGAACAGATATTCAAAGTAATTCAATATAATCACTTAAATAACGTAAACACATGCATTATTAAGTACATTTTAAAGTGTTGATCATAAAATTTAAAATTTGTATGTAGCTCAAATGCTAACACAACACCCCGATTACCATGAAAGTAGCAAAAAAAGTGTTACACAACACCCTAAAATTTCTTAGAGTTGAGTATATGTATGTAATAAAAGGTTTATTACTGTATATACTGAGAAGCAAACATCAAGTGATAATTTAGGGCCGGCAAAATATGTCCTCCAAAAAAAAAATCGGTTAAACTTGAGCAGACACCGATTATAATGAGTGGAATGTAAGTTTTTAATTAGTTTTCAGCGAAACTGTGTTTTTGTTTGACAGATTTTATATGGACGAAAACAAAAGTTTTCGTGCGAAAACCAGTTGTTCCCACGAACACATGTTTTCAATGTCGGTCCGAACATAGTATTAGGAATATTACGAATACGCATATTCATATTGGATTAGTCTATGCTATTTCAGAAAAGCGGGTAAATTACTGCTAAGCAGAACCAAGAAAAATTACGCGGTTTAATACATAAATTCACCACCATACTTACGATACATAAATATCGCTTCAAAGCCCACATTGGCATACATCCCGCAATAACCTCGTTCTTTGGCCGACAAAAACAAGCAGGATTGCATATAAAAGCGTTAAACATATACATATATATGGATATGTATGTGCAAAGTGAAGTAATCTCTAAACGAGCTCTCATTAGCACATAAGACAATCACAAAAGATCCGCTTACAGGCATACCCTATAAGAATTACGGACACAAAATATATATAAAGAATAAAATATTTATATATATACATATATATATATATAAACATATATATTAAGTCCGCTGAAAAATGTACCGGCATATATAACGATTAAATACAACATTTAATATAACATAAAAAGTTTTTTATAATATACTTAAATATTTTTAGTTACGCACATTGCTTCAAAGTCCACATTGGCATATATTCCGCAATACCCCTTGGGTTTTGGCTAACAAAAAAAAGTAGGATTGTGTAACCAACCAAAGCGTAATACATATGTACACATATGTATATGTACAAAGTGCAGTGATCTTTAAAACGAGCGCTCATTAGCACATAATAAATAGAAGATCCACCTATAAGCATACCCTACAATAGAAAAGAAAATAATTGAGGAATGCACCGCGACCTTAGGTCTATTGTGCCCTCTCCTAACTCACAGGGACTCACTTAGCCCCAGCCTATTGATAAAGTCTAATATCTTGCTGGGTGCTAGTGAGGCGATGTGATCTCTATCCGGAAACATGGATCCAAGGACCTTCAACCTGCGTCTGCAGACTGCGATTAGCAGGTGCTCCGGGGTTTCAGGCTCCCTGTCGCAAAACCAGCAGTTAGTGCAAGAGGCTAGTCCCATGTTAAATAAATGCCTTTTCAACTTGAAGTGACCGGTGTAGAATGCGACCAGAAGCCTGAGTTTATCCCTTGGGAGGTTAATTATTGATTTAAACCTGTTCTGGTTGTACCCCCCCCAATTAGCAACTTTACGTGTCGCATACCATGCACCCGTTGCCAATGCCTTTCCCTGCGCACTCTTTCTTCCTTACCGAGCAGCTTTTTTACAGTATGGGGGCCCACCCCAGTAAATGGTTCGAGCCCTACCATTCTTGTGGAGGCTGCGAAGCGGGCGAGCTTATCAGCCAGTTCGTTGCCGGCTATACCTCTATGACCAGGCACCCAGATTAGGTGCACCTGGTTCCTTTCAGCTAGGCTGTTCAGCCGTTCTCTATATGGTTATTTGCTCATTGCGATAGTTGCGATGGAGGTTTATCTCTATACACCGACTTATGGCCAAGATTTCGGCCTGAAAGATGCTCGGAAAGCGTTCCATCGTTCTTGCTGCCGAGGGTAACCTTGAACTTCTTCGTAAAGTTAATTGTTTTGGTAATCCAACCTTTCGGGAGGAGGGCAACTGCACCGCCCCTTTGTCAGGTTTAGACCTCGTTGCACCAGGTCACAGAGAGTATCCTTAAATTTGCCTCTAGCTATGATCACAATGTCGTCCGCATACCCTTGGCAGCGGATCCCATTGTTAGTTAGCAGCGCTAACAGGTCGTCCACAACTAGGCTCCATAACAGTGGCGATAGTACACCTCCCTGCGGGCAGCCCCTTGTTGTGCCAAGACGAATCTGTGTAATTCCTACTGTAGTCTCAGCGACCCTGGTGCGCAGTACGGTCTCTACCCATCTACGCACCGGTGCTGCCACATTCTTTCTCTCCAGTGCCGTGGCTAAACTCCTGTGAGATGTGTTGTCAAAGGCACTTTCGATGTCCAAGAAGGCCCATAGCATTTCTCCCCTTTTCTCCAGTGAACTCTCTATCTCAGAGGTCAACTGGTACAGGGCCGTATTGGTGGATCTTCCCGCTCTGTATGCATGCTGAGCCGCATGCAGGGGTGCAATGTTCAGCACGTTCGACCTGATATCATGGTCTATGATATTCTCCATAGTTTTTAGCAGGAAGGAGGTTAGGCTAATTGGCCTGAATGATTTTGCCAGAGAGTAGCCCTTCCTTCCTACTTTGGGTATGAAGATCACCTTAGCCGTCCCCCATGAGTCAGCGATGTACGCCAATGCGAGGCTCTCCCTCAGCAGTCGAGGTGTGGCAGCAGGATCTGCTCACCCTGTTGTAGAAGCGCTGGCAATGAATAATTGTTTAGCGATTACCCAATCGGAGCGGGCTGTCCTGTGTTCAGTTTCAGGTAGACGTCGGTCTACCGGAATAGTCTCCGGGAAGTGAGCATGCAGAAGCTCTGTAGCTTTGTCCTCCGCATTGGTCGTAAATATCCCGTCACTTCTTTTGATAGCTAGCGCGGTGTCAGTCTTCCCTTTAGCCAGAGCCTTGTGCAACCGAGCCGCTTCTGGTGTCGAGGGGACATTTTCACAGAATCTCCTAAAGCTAGCTTGTTTATCAGACCTAATCTCTTTATTATATAGGGTTAGGTTGCTCCTAAACTCTTCCCAGACCCCTTTACGTTTTGTCTTATTAAATAGGCACATACCTTCTTCCTGAAGTCCGCGAGCTTTCTTGTCCACCACTCTTAGGGGGCAGCTGTCGTTGTACGCGTTAATGATGGACCCGTTCAGCGCAGTCAATCTACTTTCCATTCCCGGGCCCGTAATGCTGTTGTCAGTCTGCCCCTCCCTATTCAATTCCTCGCCTAGCCTCTCCCTGAAAGCACTTCAATTAGCCCTCCGAGGGTTGCGTCTAGGGGGGAGTTGCCTGACCTCAACCCTCAGCCATTCTATGATCTGACAGATAGGGCTCCGCTGAGACCCTCCGTCGTGAGACCCACCCGTTTGCATGCTCGTTGCTGAAAGTAATGTCCAGCACTTCCCTCCTGCTTATCGTTATAAATGTGCGTTCACACCCTACATTCTCTATTGCTATGTTGTTGCCTAGTGCGTATTCTAATAGAGACTCACCCCTTGAGTTGCAGTCCGTGCTTCCCCATTCCACATGGTGGGCATTCGCGTCGCTTACCCTACAGGACATAAAATATATATAAAAAAATAAAACATATAAAATATTTCCGGTCATCAATATATAATGAAATCAAATTTAATCGATATCCGAATATACATACGTGTAATTTTTTATTTGATTTGAAAAACTCTTATTTACTTAAAAGAGTTCGCGATTACGCATACCAAGACGTTTTGATTTATTCTATACATCTTTTAAATGAGCTCAGACTCAAAGGAATCTAAATCAACTCAGTTGCTAAAAGTTCCAAAGAAGGTTTTAGACGAAAAAAGTCCGTCTACACCTGCAGAAGCTACACGTTCACAGCAAGGTGCTACAAAACAAAAAAGGGTGAAAGATATTTTATACACCAAAGTTATTTCTGAGAGTGACAATCTAATTCGCCACCGCACTCGATTCTCATCTTCACCGATTCAAGATAATTCTGAATCGGTATTAGAAATTATAACAGAAAATCGTGACAACTTCTGGAGACGTCACCAAGCAGCATATGATGCAATCGTAGAATCTGACGACTCAGATCTACCAGAAAATTGTACCTTTTTGGTAATGCTGTCCCTAGGAGGGAGAGCCAGTGGTATGACGCCACTTAGCTCATCCATACGTTGGGACGAGTTTACTTTACCTTTGCCTTCATTTGAAGCAGAGTGTGCTCGGCGACTTGACCAATTACTAGGTGTAGCGGGGTGAGCTCCTGCAAGACCTCGAGTGCCGCTGTCGGGCAGGTGCGCACAGCTCCTGACATACAGACGCAGGCGAGCCTTTGCAGTTTCGATAGTTTAAGTCCTACCGTCGTTTGCGATGCTTTCGGAGCCGAGACCACCGCTCCATAAGTGATAACTGGTCGCACTATCATAGTGTACAACCATCTAATAATTCTTGGTTTACACCCCCAGGATATACCAGCCAACCGATTGCACACCATCAGTGCCTTTGTGGCTTTGACCATGGTCAGGTAAACATCCTGCTTCAATCTCAGCGTGGAACCTAGGTATTTGACCATATTTGTCATCTCTATCTCTCTTCCTCCGAGTGTTAGGTTTCTCAAGCCAGGCAGAGACCTGCGCCTCGTAAGCGGGACGATGGTCGTCTTTAAGGGGTTGATGTTTAGTCCAACGCTGTTGCACCAACCCTTGACCAAGCCTAGTCCCCTTTGTACGATATCGCAGAGAGTACTCTCAAATTTTCCTCTGGCCATGATAACATTGTCTCCTGCATATCCTTGGCAGTGGATTTCATTGTTTGTTAGCAGCACAAGTAGCTCGTCCACGACTAGGCTCCACAACACCTCCCTGTGGGCAGCCCCTTGTAGTACCGAGACGGATACTGCTGCCTTCTAATGTGGTTTCAGTTATTCTGGTGCGCAGTACAGTCTCCATCCACCTGCGCACTGTAGGTGTCATATTCCTTTTCTCCAGTGCCCTTGCCAAGCTTCCGTGAGATGTGTTGTCAAAGGCACCTTTGATGTCTAGGAAGGCACCTCCCCGGTATCCAGCGAACTCTGTATCTCCGAGGTTAGCTTGTACAGGGTAGTGTTGGCCGATCTGCCTGCTCTGTACGCATGCTGATTCGTATGCAAGGCTGCAGTTATAAGAGCTTTCAATCTTATTTCTTGGTCCAAGATTTTTTCCATACACTTTAGCAGGAAGGAAGCTAGACTGATCGGTCTAAAGGATTTAGTCAGTGAGTAGTCCTTCCTTCCCACCTTTAGCATAAAGATCACCTTTGCTGTCCTCCATGGTTCAGGAATATACGCCAGCGTCACGGTATCTCTCATCAGCCGAACAAGGTGAGGTAGCAAAAGCTGTTCACCTTGTTTTAAAAGCGCTGGGAATATGCCGTCCACCCCTGGAGACTTGAATTTTTCAAACGAGCCCATTGCCCATTGATCGAGTCCGCAGTGAATAGCTGTCTAGCGATTACCCAATCAGAGCGGGATGGCCTATGTTCGCTCACAGGTAAGCATCGGTCTACCGGAATGGTCTCCGGGAAAGTAGCACGCAGAAGCTCTGTCGATCTGTCCTCCGCGCTGGTCGTAAATGTCCCGTCACTTCTTTTGATAGCTAGCACTAGCCAGAGCCTTGTGCAGCCTAGCCGCTTCTGGTGTGGAGGAGACCTTTTCACAGAATCTCCTAAAGCTAGCTTGTTTCGCTGACCTAATCTCCTTGTTGTAAAGGGTTAGGATGCTGCTATACTTTTCCCAGACCCCAGTACGTTTTGCCTTGTTAAATATACTACGTACCTTCTTCTTGAGGTCTGCAAGCTTCCTTGTCCACCAGGGACAGTTGCGCCTATCTGTGGGCACTGTTAGGGGGCAGCTACCGTTGTACGCGTTAGTGATGGACCCGTTCAGTGCAGATACTCTACTCTCTATTCCCGGGCGCTATTGTCGGTCTGCCCTTCCCTGTTCAGTTCTTCCCGTTGCTTTTCCGTCTTGGAAGAAGTTGTCTGACCTCCACCTTCAGTGCAAACCTTACAATTCTGTGGTCTGACAGGGAGGGCTCCATTGAGACCCTCCATCTTGAGATCCATCCGTTTGCATGCTCAATGCTGAAGGCAATGATGTCCAACACCTCCCTCTTGCTTATAGTTATAAAGGTGGGTTCGCAGCTCACATTTTCTATCGCTATGTTGCTACCTAGTACATATTCTAATAGAGACTCACCCCTTGAGTCCGTGCTTCTCCATTCCACATGGTGAGCATTCGCATCGCATCCAATAATGAGGGGCAGCCTGTGCCTTTTACAGTGATCCACTAGCCTTACCACCACTTCAGGAGGTGCTGCTGATGCTTCCCCTGGGAAGTAGGCTGATGCCAGGACGAAGTCTTTGCCTTCTCAATCCCTGGCCTGTACCGCCACCAGTTCCTGCGTCAGGAACTCTGAAAAAAAAAACTCGATATTATTCCTGACCATTATACCCATTCTAGGTCGGGCACCAGAGAGGTCCCAGACTAACTTGTTGTGCCGACTTGAGCCCTTTGACCTCTCCTTTGTAGACCCACGGCTCTTGGATCAGCAGGATGCCCAGCTTATCCGTTGTGAACCTGCTCGTTATGACAGCCGAAGCTGCTACCGCGTGATGCAGGTTCACCTGGGCAATTTCCACGTCGACGCCCATTAAAGTAGTGGCTCGAGGGGGGGGGCATGTCCACATCCTCTCCGTCGGTCGGGCTGCTGTCCGCATGGTCACCTAGTCCCTCGAAGAGTTCCCGGGGTGGAGAGTAGCTCTGCTCCCTGGGCATCCGGGACGTCAACGGTCGCGACTAGCGCAGCCTGCACAGCCCTGCTCACGCCAGGTTGTTTCGCCACCTCGTCCACCTGCATCCTCTCTACCACCGTGTCTTCCACCGTTGTAGCCTGTTGCGATCCGCTATCACTGGGCTGAGTGGCAGCCTTCCCAGCTTTCTTGCTTCCTGTGGTCACGGGTTTGTGCGGCCTCATGACCACCATACTGAACCAGTAAAACAGGATGAAGCTCGCTGCACGGACGTACCTGTACGATTCGTCATCAATGTACAGGTACAGTCTCCATCTCCTTAGGTCGCCTTTTTCCTCAATCTGGCTGCTGACGACGCGCCAGGCCGCGATGCTAAGGCCCCGGTTCTGGTTCCTAATCAGACCTAGAGCAAACTCGTACGGCTTGTCTCCGCAACGGGGGAGGAACATCGTCATACTGTGCATGACAGGCAGGTCCTCCGCCCTTTCTGCACAAAGGACCGGACTGGTCTAGCCTCCTAGCTTTGGGACAAACTCCCGCAGCCAGTTGGCGGACAACTCATCCATACAATCCACCTGTAGCATGCCACCTTCAAATTCCACCCCTAGGAAGGACGTCGCGTATTCATCGCCTCTGAATACCTGGAGCACCGTGAACTGCTCCGACTCCAACGACTCCACCGGGTAATTTAGAGGCAGTACAGCCATGCGGATGCCTTAACCAGCATCCGCATACCTGCGCCGCCTCTCCTCCACCCGGTTTCCCGCTGCTGATGGTTGGCTTCCGGTGGTCTCACGCTACCGCATGCTCCTCGAATAGCGCCCGTTCTTCTGGCAAGAGAGCATCAAGAAAGCTGAACCTTCGCCTAGCTCCTTGACCCCTCCTACCTACAGCTGCGCCGATTGCCTTCTCCTTCAGCTTATCGTGTTCCGTGCCCGTTGTCCTTGTTTGTTGCCTGGTCGATTCGCCTGTGTTTGTTGTAGTTGTTGTATGTCTTGGCTCAACTGGGTGAGCTGTCGGATCTGCTTGTTTTATGGGGAACTAGGAGGCCCGCCACGCCAGAGCCCCTTGGCGCGGTAAGGCCACAGTTACACCCCAATTCGGCCCGGTGTTGGGGAGGCTCCGTTAGAATACAGCAGAATTTTAATCCTGGCTACAAATCATCCAATGGGCACGGGTAGCATAACACCCTGGATTAGGAGGCGGTTTCCGCATGTATGCGGCGCCCTGTCTGGGCGGTGCTAAACAGCACCATCCACTCCGGTTGGGGGAGATATTTGTACATACAGTCGGTATGTGCTGTTAACTAATAAATTCTATGATTTAGGATATAGATTATACAAACTCAAATTAAAATCTAATAACAAAAAAATGCTGCCAATTTTACGTTGCCTCAAGTTGACATTCTCACGAGAATACGCGCAGTGGTAAGCTTTTAGAGAATTGTTTGAGTAACTCGTAGTTTTTCAAAATGTTTCAGACACGTATAAAGTGTGTATTTTAAAAACTAAATTGAGAGGATCGGCTGCAAGTTGTATTGCAAAACGGCCTTCAACCTCGATAAATTTTTCAGTTGTCTGGAACCCTCTTAGTGAAAAATTTACAAATAAAAGGTTACTAACAAAGAAATTTTAGATGCACTAGACTGAGACTGCTTTTAGCGTACGAAAATTTCAAGAAAAAATTTCTGAAAGTACACAAGCTTGGAAAACCTCAGTTTATCTGCAGATAATTTGTTGCAAGCTTTATTAAACTATACGCTTGTGCAAAAATTAGACAACAATTTTAGAATTAAGTATTCCTCTCTACCTTAAATTTACTACAGTCGTTTCTGAATAATGAAGGAAATGCACTAGAAGCAGCACAAGCTTCAAAAAAATCACCAAAACTTCAAAATTTAGAATTCAAATGCATAATGGGATGCAATTTTTCACACAATAAAATATTAATTGTTATTAATTTAAAGTTCTTTCTATCCAGGACAAATTGGATGCAGTAATGAAAAACCAATTATGCACCAAATGTCTTCAAAACAGGGCACAATATGAAAGAACGTAAAAGCGAAAGTTGCCTCACATGTCAAGGAAACCATCATTTATGGCTCCACAAAGATAAATTCTCTAAAGCGAAAAGCACGGTGATTAAAAATACGAAAACTGGGAGATTTAAAAGTGATTCTAAACATGTCCTACTAACCACAGCAATTGTTGGTATAAAAGGCTGTGATGGAAGAATTATAAAGGCATGTGCTTCATTAGATCCACCTTCACCTTATAACCAAAGAACTTAAAAATAAATTAAAATTCCTTTCCAGGAGAAAATCCGTTATTAGTGAAGGGTTTGGACGAAACAAAATCAATACAAAAGAAAGAGTTAATCTTCAATTAAAATTATTAATAGATTCTTTCGAAACAACTTTAAACACCATTGTAGTACAAAAGATTGTGTCCAATGTCCCACAGAACACACAAAATTCGAAAACATTTCAGAGAATATAAAACTGGCTGACCCTTCATTTGGTGTTCCGGGTAAAATTGACTTACTATTTGGTGCGGACATATTCTTTGATTTGTTAAAAGAAGAGAAAGCATCTATTGAAAATGTTAATTACAAACTGCAGAACACTGTGTTTGGGGGGTTGATATACGGATCAACTAATATAAGCTCCTAATTAGCTCACTGTGGTGTTGTAACATCGTTATATATAAATATCACGGGTCAAGTTGTTTGTCCGCAATGGACGCCTAAACTACTGAACCGATTTTAAATTTGATTGCACACCGTCTGCAACTTAATCCAACTTAAGAGACAGGATAGCTTACATCTCAATTTATAATCGCAATATTATATTATTGCAAATTATTTGTATGTTGACAGTCACAATTATTTGTTGGCTCCAAAAGATTCTAACAGATAGTGATAATTATTGATTGGATTGTGTAAGTATTCAACAGATGGCGCTATTTTAAAATTGCTATGCATCAAATCACAAGGTATGATATACTATATGTATGTATTTTGATGGAGTCATGTGTAGAAGTTCACGCAAGTGAGGAAAGTTCTCTGATCGCCATTCACTTGGGAGTGGCCAGAAACGATTAATTTAAATATGACTCAAGCAGCTCACGACTTCCGGTCTTTGACCAAGTATCCTCTGGGTAGCTCAAGAACACCCGTTTGAAGGCGAGCTAAAGTGAGAAGGCGAAATATTCCCTACTTAGGGTTGTGCGCTGGGTTTGGGACCCGCCACTTAAAAACCGCCCCCAATGAAAAAATTTAAACAGCCTCGGATAAGTGACCCCCCTTTTGATGACGACCATGGCAAACGAATTAAGGACTGTGATTTGAGGGTATGCACCTGGAATATCCGGTCCCTTAATTGGGAAGGTGCCGCTGCCTAGCTGGTTGATGTCCTCGTGAAAATAAAGGCTGACATCACCGCCGTCCAAGAAATGCGATGGACGGGTCAAGGACAGAGACAAGTAGGTCCTTGTGGCATTTACTACAGTGGCCATATAAAGGAGCGCAAGTTTGGTGTTGGATTCGTGATGGAAGAGAGACTCCGGCGTCGAGTACTATCATTCACACCTATGAATGAACGTCTAGCCACAATCCGCATCAAAGCGAGGTTCTTCAACATATCGCTGATTTGCGCCCACGCCCCGACGGAAGAGAAGGACGATGTGACCAAAGATGCCTTTAATGAGTGCTTGGAGCGCACTTATGAGAGATGCCCCCGCCACGATGTCGTGTTTGGCGACTTTAACGCCAGGGCGGGCAAAGAAGGTATTTTTGTCACTACGGTCGGTAAATTTAACCTCCACGAGGAAACATCCCCAAATGGGTAGAGGCTGATCGACTTCGCCGGTGCCCGAAATATGGTTATCTGTAGTGCTAGATTCCAGCATAAGGATATTTATCAAGCTACCTGGCTGTCTCCAGATTGAAGAACGACCAATCAGATCGATCATGTTGTGATGGACGGAAGACACGTCTCCAGTGTTTTAGATGTGTGTGCGCTCCGAGGTCCTAAAATCGACTCGGACCACTATATTGTTGCAGCCAAGATTCGCACCCGCCTCTGTGCAGCAAAAAACGCACGCCAACAAACACAAGGAAGGTTCGACGTCGAGAAGCTGCAATCACAACAGACAGCCGAACGATTTTCTACTCGGCTTGCACTACTGCTCTCTGAGAGCACTCGTCAACAACTCGGTATAAAGGAACTGTGGAACGGCATTTCAAACCTTTACGTCTAGCTGCAACCGAAACCATTGGTTATCGGAAAGTGCAAAAGAACAGATGGTACGACGAGCACTCGTCAACAACTCGGTATAAAGGAACTGTGGAACGGCATTTCAAACCTTTACGTCTAGCTGCAACCGAAACCATTGGTTATCGGAAAGTGCAAAAGAACAGATGGTACGACGAGGAGTGCCGTGTCGCAGCGGAGAGAAAACAGGCTGCCTACCTCGCAACGTTACGATCGACCACAACACGTGCGGGATGGGATAGATACCGAGAGTTGAAGAGGGAAGCAAGACGCATTTTCAGACAGAAAAAGAAAGAGGCCGAAATGCGTGAGTACGAAGAGCTTGATAAGCTGGCCGACAGGGGTAATGCTCGAAAATTCTACGAAAAGATGCGGCGACTTACAGAAGGTTTCAAGACCGGAGCATACTCTTGTAGAACCCTCAAAGGTGATCTAGTCACCGATGCCCAAAGCATACTTAAATTATGGAGGGAACACTTCTCCAGTCTGCTGAATGGCAGTGAACGTACAACGCCAGGAGAAGGCGAACCCGATTCCCCAATCGATGACGATGGAGCAGACGTTCCATTGCCCGACCATGAAGAGGTTCGAATAGCAATTGCCCGCCTGAAGAACAACAAAGCGGCAGGGGCCGACGGATTGCCAGCAGTTATGTATACCCGTGTGTGAGGCAAACGTGTTTTCTTTGCGTTCTTAAAAAATTGTGTACACTTCCAGTTTTTTGTGTGAGAAAATAGTGGTTGCTCCAGTGAAACATACCTGATAGTGGACCACATGTGTGGATACCAAAATCTAAGGGAAAAGATAAGTGGACATTGATTTTTTAATAACATAAATTTCATTTGCACCTACCTTTCCGTTTTTCTGGGCAAAATTTTTTTTTTTTTTTTTTGCAAATATAGCCTTTCCCCTTCAATTAACGTGCACTCAATAATTTTTTTGTTCTGCCGTTTTTTGTTTTGATCGATCAGCTGTTCCCCTCCTCGTGTTTTCGTTTTCTTTTTGGTTTGCAAATTGCCAACCACCGAAAACACAATAACCAGCTGTTTTTTCTTTTGGTTTTGGCATTGCCAACCATCTTTTTTGTTTTTAATTTTTTTATTTTATTTACGTAGTAAAGTTTGGGACAAAGGGTGTTCCCAAACCATTCTTTCGCAGAGGATATGGCCTCTGAAAAAAGTATTGGGCTAACACCGGAGAATCCTTTCCGAAGGAACTCCAAAATAATGAGAACGCCGCCCAATGGTAAAAATGAGGAGTCCGCCGCTGCTGGACCAAATAAGCGAGGAGATACTGCTGGCCAAGAAAGCAAAGGGGGCAAACCTGAGGAGACCGAGAAAGATGAAACGGTTAGCATCTTTTACAACCTGAGCAAAAAAATCAAGGATTTAGAAATGATGATGGCCGGCCAAAGGCATATAAATCAAGCTATGCGCGATTTAGTAAGCAGTGTAGTGACATTGCATGCCAAAATGGAAAAACTGGGAAATCAAGCGAGAAGAGTTATGATAGGGAAACCATCGCAAGTACCGACCATTGGAAGAGATGATAATACCCCTAAAAGAATGCGAGAAGCACCAGGGTATTTACCACCCACTAAAAAGAAAAAAATGTAAACGAAGAGCCGCAATTGTCGTACAGTGGAGCAGCAAAATTAACCCAAGAGGATAATACGACTAGATGGGTAGACGTTGTAAAAAAGAAGAAACCTTTGGAAAGGAAAATCAAAACAAAACCAGATGCCATAATCATAACAAAGAAGGATGGTGCGTCGTATGCAGATATTCTGCGGAAAATTAAAAGCAACAGCGGGCTTGAAGTACTGGGTTCAAATGTGACCCATATTCGTAAAACGTTAAAAGGAGATTCACTTATTGAACTTAAAAATCGAGCAGAGACGAAAGCCGAATCTTTCCAAAGCGCCCTTGAGGGGGTGGTTGGCGAAATGGCTAAGATTCAGCCCAAGACTCACAACGTCACGATCACGTGTAAGGACCTCGATGAAATTACAACTCCCGAAGAAATCTGCGCAGCACTAAAAAGAGAGTGCGGAATCGAAAATCCGGAGATATGGAGTGTGAAAAGTATGCGGAAAACGCGTAGTGGCACGTGCTCAAGAAGCCAAGGCTGCACTTAAAATAGGGAAAATAAAAATTGGGTGGTCGATCTGTCGCCTTCGAGAAATTTCGCCTGTCCCCAGATGCTATAAGTGTTTCCACTTGGGTCACATGGCGCGAAATTGCTGCAGCTCGACAGACAGATCTTCCCATTGTACACGCTGTGGAACCGCGGGACATTTAGCGAAGGTATGCACAAACGTTCCGAGCTGCATGCTCTGCAAAAGAGAGCACTCAGTATTGAGCACGACTTGCCCAAAGTATATCGAGATGATGAAGTCTCTAAATAAATGAGGATACTACAGTTAAACCTTAACCACTGTGCAGCGGCTCAAGATTTGCTAGAACAGACAGTCATAGAAGAGAACATAGATGTCGCTATATTAAGTGAACAATACTCCCAGCGTCCGGAAAGCACATGGATTGCAGACAAATCTGGTAAGGCAGCCATATGGTCCTGCAAAGGTCAACCTTTTAAGAACTGCTCTAGAGAAGCTCATAACTGCTTCACATGGGCGAATATAAATGGGATATATTTCGTAAGCTGCTATGCTCGTCCCAGCGCAGCAATCACCGAATTCGAGGAGTTCCTTTTAAAACTTTCATTAGAAACCAGAGGCAAAACACCGATTATAATAGCGGGTGATTTTAATGCTTGGTCAACTGCATGCAGCAGCAGATGTACAAACCACCGAGGGCGGCTAATTCAAGAATACCTGAGTCAAACGCACCTATCAATATTGAACACCGGAACACAAAATACGTACCAAAAAGGAAATAAAGGATCCATAAGTGACATTATGTTTGCAAACGATTCGCTGAGCAGGCACATTAAGGGGGCAGTGTCCGACATATACACAAACAGTGATCACATGGCAATTATAGCGCAAATTTCGTACTCCCGAGAGCAGGAGCTTCTAAGCAGAAAACGCCCCCCCCCGAAGACGAAGTTGGAAACAACAAGAGTTCGACCCAGACCTGTTTGACCTAGTCTGGAGTGCATCAAAGGCATCTGGTGACAGCGCCGCCCACTTGGTATCAGCAGTTCGAAAAGAACTCGTGGCAGCATGCGATGCAACAATGCGTAGAACGTCACATCACCACAAGCGGCGGCCTGTATATTGGTGGAATAATGAAATTTCCATGCTGAGAAAGCTGTGTCACTCAGCTAGACGGCGTCTACAGCGTAACTGGGGCGAAACTAACGAAAATCGCCTTAGGGAGGAATTTAAAAGCTACAAGAAGCTCCTGAAGTCGACAATTACACGAAGCAAAAAATCATGTTTTGAGAAGCTGTGTGAGGAAGCAAACCTTGACCCTTGGGGTACTGCATACAAAATATGCATGTCCAGATATAAAAACAAGCAGCAGTAACCTAGAGATGCCTCTTCTATGGGAAAGGTCGTCGAAACACTATTCCCGAAACACGACCGGATTTTATATGCCAAGCGACGAAACGAAGCTGCAGAGTCACCCCCGTTAGTCACGGAAGACGAACTATTGGCAATAGCAAGGAAAATCAAACACACCAAAGCGCCTGGATTGGATGGCATACCAAACAGAGCGCTAAAGGAAGCCATAAGCTTAAAACCCCGAGTTTTCGCTAAAATGTACAACGCTTGTTTAAAGGAGGAGATATTCCTCGACTCTTGGAAAGTACAACGTCTGGTTCTGCTCCCAAAACCAAAGAAACCACCTGAAGAACCTCCATCGTACCGACCTCTGTGTATGCTCGACACAATGGGTAAAGTGTACGAAAGTATAATATGAAACCGCTTGGAGTTAGCAATCCAGAAAGCCGGCGGATTATCTGAGAGACAATACGGCTTTATAAAGAAAAGATCCACTATTGACGCACTACGAGAAGTCGTTGATACTGCGAAATGTGCAGTAAGTGGCAAAAGGTGGAAAGGTGGCACAAAAAAGTACTGCGCGCTGATTACCCTGGATGTCAAGAACGCGTTCAACTCAGCAAAATGGGCACACATAATCGAAGCCCTGGATGAAATACACGCCCCTGAATACCTCATAAACATTATATTGAGCTATTTTAAAAACAGAAGGCTACTTTTTGATACAGGCGAAGGTACCAAGAACTACTCTATCTGTGCTAAAAAGACAGCAACCAACAGACGTGAAACTAATAGCGTATGCGGACGATCTCATGGTGGTAGCAGTGGCCAAACAATTAACTGAACCAAGAAACAAATGCAATGAGTGCTTAAATGGTCTACGCCATTGGTTCTCATCAGTGAGTCTGGAACTGGCGGAGCAAAAAACTGAAGTTTTGCTCATAAGCACTAGGAAGGTAGAAGAACAAATACAGGTTTCTATAGAGGAGTGCGAGATTACTTCGCAGCCGCAACTGAAGTATCTGGGAGTAATATTAGATTCTAAATTAAAATTTAAAGAACACCTGGAGTATTCATCCAGTAAAGCAAACAAAATTTACAATGCACTATCGAGAATGATGTCCATTACAGGCTGTGTGCGTTCCAGCCGGCGACTTCTGATAGCGAAAGCAATGAGCTCGGTCATACTGTGTGGAGCACCAGTATGGATACAGGCAATGGATATAAAAGCATATGCTAAACATAGCATAGGCTTTTTTCCATTCCGAGTAAAAAGTGCTTTCCGGACTACATCTACCGACGCTGCTGAAGTATTAGCCAGCATGCCGCCCATTGACATCCAGGGAGATGAACTCGAGCGTTTATATCATCTATGAGCGCCTAAAACAGTATCGGCAAAGGCAGAGGAGAGGAATAAAAGCATTAAAATGCGGCAGGAGCGGTGGAATTCCTCATCCAAAGGGCGTTGGACCCACCGACTGATACCGGACATCCACTCGTGGATAGACAGACGACATGGGGACCTAGACTTTAATCTGACCCAAATACTTAGTGGACATGGGTGCTTTAGAAGTTACCTTTTCAGATTCCACAATGACATTAGTCCGAACTGACCGACATGACACGACAGAGCATATAGAAGACTCTGAGCATGCATTATTTAATTGCCCTAGATTTTCAAGTACAAGGGGAAAACTAAAAACCACACTCGGTGGTAGTTTTACGGTCGATAATTTAACGACACTCATGTGTCAGTCGACTGATAATTGGAAAGCGGTCAGCGAAGCGTCAGCATCCATAATGACAAAATTGAGAATTTTGAACAAGTTAGGCGTCCGTCAGTCCGCACAATAGAGGAGACTTAAATGTCCTGTCCTTCCCACGAAGTAATACTTAATCGGTGGTTCCGTGGGAGAGTCCTGAGTTGGGAGTAGGTTAGGTTTAGCGGATTAAAGTTCCGCACTCCGGCTTTCGATGCTTCCCCCTACTATAAAAAAAAAAAAAACGGATTGCCGGCAGAGCTATTCAAACACGGCGGCGAAGGTGGCAAGCATCAGCTTCTTTGTAAAATATGGTCGGTCGAAAGCATGCCCAACGATTGGAATTTAAGTGTGCTATGCCCAATCCATAAAAAAGGAGACCCCACAATCTGCGCCAACTATCGTGGGATTAGCCTCCTTAACATCGCATATAAGGTTCTGCCGAGCTTATTGTGTGAATGATTAAAGCCCACCGTCAACAAACTGATTGGACCTTATCAGTGTGGCTTTAGACCTGGCAAATCAACAACCGACCAGATATTCACCATGCGCCAAATCTTGGAAAAGACCCGTGAAAGGAGAATCGACACACACCACCTCTTCGTCGATTTCAAAGCTGCTTTCGACAGCACGAAAAGGAGCTGCCTCTATGCCGCGATGTCTGAATTTGGTATCCCCGCAATGCCGCGATGTCTGAATTTGGTATCCCCGCAAATTAATACGGCTGTGTAAACTGACGCTGAGAACCACTCAAAGCTCCGTCAGGATCCGTAAGGACCTCTCGGAGCCGTTTGATACTAAACGAGGTTTCAGACAAGGTGAATCCCTACCGTGCGACTTTTTCAGTCTGCTGCTGGAGAAAATTATTCGAGCTGCAGAACTGAATCGAGCAGGTACAATCTTTTATAAGAGTGTACAACTACTAGCGTATGCCGATGATATTGATCATCGGCCTCAACACCCGCGCCGTTAGTTCTGTTTTCTCCAGACTTAACAAGGAAGCAACACAAATGGGTCTGGCAGTGAACGAGGGCAAGACGAAATATCTCCTGTCATCAAACAAACAGTCGTCGCACTCGCGACTTGGCTCCCACGTCACTGTTGACAGTCATAACTTTGAAGTTGTAGATAATTTCGTCTATCTTGGAACCAGCGTAAACACCACCAACAATGTCAGCCTGGAAACCAACAGGTGCAACTTCGGACTGAGTAGGCAATTGAAAAGTAAAGTCCTCTCTCGACGAAGAAAATCCAAACTCTATACGTCGCTCATAATTCCCGTCCTGCTATATGTTGCAGAAACTTGGACGATGACAACAACTGATGAGTCGACGTTGCGAGCTTTCGAGAGAAAGGTTCTGCGAAAGATTTATGGTCCTTTGCGCATTGGCCACGGCGAATATCGCATTCGATGGAACGATGAGCTGTACGAGATATACGACGACATTGACATAGTTCAGCGCATTAAAAGACAGCGGCTACGCTGGCTAGGTCATGTTGTCCGGATGGATGAAAACACTCCAGCTCTGAAAGTATTCGACGCAATACCCGCCGGGGGAGCAGAGGAAGAGGAAGACCTCCACTCCGTTGGAAGGCCCAAGTGGAGAAGGACCTGGCTTCGCTTGGAATATCCAATTGGCGCCACATAGCGAAGAGAAGAAACGAGTGGCGCGCTGTTGTTGACTCGGCTATAATCGCGTAAGCGGTGCCTACGCCAGTAAAGAAGAAGAAGATGTATTTTGATGATAAAAGGTACTAAGGGTCCGGCACTCGAAGTGAAACCAACTTAAAACCGGTCGCGCAGCTGTCGCACTAGCATCAGCTGTTTGTAAATTTGCTGAATGACTGTTCGGAGTATTGTTCACAAGTGTTGAACACATTGAGCGCGACAGGCTGCAAGCGACATCTGTCAAATATTAAAATACACACGTTCTTATGGACACAGCTATTTTGACAGCTGCCCAGGCCGATAGTTGTGGCTCTCGCTAACTTCAATATATTTTTATATTTGCCGACAATAGGACAACAGTAGAGAGATGAGGTAGAGTGGTGATACCGCTAATTGTAAAATGTAAAATTATTCAAAGCTCTAACAAATCTGACGTTATTTTACAAATAAAAGCATAAAATAGCCCTATTATATCATTTGTAATAACAATTGATAATTTAGTTGATAATTTACAGCAAATAAAAAATTTCACTTTGAACAAAATATTAAAATTTCATTAAAGTGTAAGGTATTTGCATGGCCACAACGAAAATGTGTACATGCTGTGTTGTTTAGTGTACATGCCGGCCATTGTAATGTTGCTGCCTTCTTACAAATGTTCATGTAGTACGATTCACGACGCCATTTTCAGTTCACTGTCGTACCGCCATGGCGTGTCACGCTCAATGTGTTCAGCACATAAATCGTAAATAATGAAGTGTAAAAGTTGAAGTGCAAAGTGAAATGGAGTCATCAACAAGCAAATCTTTTACGTGCATATGTTTACATACATACATAGTTGCGTGTGGACAAATTTACAACCATTATGCGTATGGTTCCTTCAGATTTGTTAACATGCACACATAATTACATATATATCTACGTGAATATGTGCGACCCATTGGTCTTTTTATATGTTATCAAACAGGCAATGCCCAGCAAATAAATATATAAATATGTAGCTTATTAAACCAACATTAATGCCCGGTTCCACAGTCCATACTTATGTTGTGCTTAAGATAAAACAGGAAAATAGTGTTTTACAGTTCATACTTAGGTTATGCTTAAGCACTGAAAATGGGAGGCTTAAGCAATGCTTAAATAACAGCTGATTTTTGTCTTGAATTTGCTTTGAATTTTCAGCGAAATCTTTCATAGCGTAGGGCAAGTGTCCGTTCGCTTGCACTCAAAAACAGCTTATACTTTGCCTTCAGTTCTCATAGGTGCTCCGACTCGCTAGTGATGAAATTTGGGGTTCTTTTGTTGTTTTCATCAATTTTTGATATAATTTTCCTCGCAAATTTATGTATTGTCTATTATATTTAAATATATCAAACATATTTTTATGAATGACATTTGTAAAACATATGTTGCCCATATATCATAATAAAATTTTATAGAAATTAAGCATTGACTGTGAAACGCAAACGACTACTCAGTTTGCAACAATGCTTAGCTAAGATTTTATTAAGGCACAACTTAAGTTTGGACTGTGAAACCGGGAACCAGAGTCGTTTGTACATTGTAAATATGAGAATCTGTAAGCATACATTCCGTAACATCGGAAATAGCATAAATTTTCTCATTTAACACGAAAAATACTCAATTCTGCTATTTTCGTGTCCAATGATGGTTAATGTGGCAAAACACGCTAATAATTTTTCTGTGGTGTGTCCAAAACAGTAAATATCCCAAAAGTGAAATATCCCTAATCGAAAACCTTCTCTATGATAAACCTTATCTGTAAAGGTACTTACAGGACGGGATAATGGGATGCCCAATTTATTCCAGTATAAGAGCGCCTCAAAATAAGCGTTTTTCCATTATGGCCAGATCGAGCAAAATAAGAGCTTATATGCATTTAAGTTAAACACCCAACATTTATTACGATTGCAAATTATTAGGGGTATTCTCTTGCTCTTGCAAATCTCGGTGCACGGTGCAAGCATTGCAGATTTACAACGGCACAACAACAAACACACGCAGAAAAATATTTGCAAAGGCTGTGAAATATGTCAGACTAAAACCCATGTTTATTTGCGTGCAATGTCACGCAAAAATAAAATTGCAACCCTGTTGTAGTTGCCATTTTACATAAAGACATATTACGTCGTTAAATTGTTGAGATAGGTAAGTTTTAAATAGAACTTAAAATTTCTTTTTAATATTACAGTTTTCCACAAATATGAATAGAGAAGTTGCGCCCCCAGCAAAGAGGAAAAGGCAGCAGCCAACCAAGATGTGGAAGGAGAGTGAGGTGCACTCTATAATAGAATTTTTAATGGAAGAGCCAGAATTTGAGGTAAGTTGATACGTTATTTTTTTAATTTTTTATTTAATTCGGTTTTCTGGTGCTGTGGAAGGTCCGACATTTGAAGGCTCATTACCGTAAAGCCAATGACTGGCTCGCGTCAACGGGTGCAGGACTACAAGATGAAGCTGACGGCAGTACCATCGAAGGTCAGTATTATACAGATATTTTAAATTCATTGTAAATAAAACATTTTTTTACTAATTTCAGCAAAAGTTGCTAAAATGTGTCCGTACTACGACCAGCTGAGGGAAATATTTGAAAAGCGGGTGCCGGCTATGCAACCGATACTGATTGAAAGCAACCTTCCTTCGCCTCAGTTATGTCCAGTTAGTCCTGCACCAGAATTCGAAGCAGAATTCTTGGAAGAAGAATGTGTACCTGCTGCGCCATCAAATGCCGCATCTTCGATCGCACCGATCTCCACACCGGTATCAACATGCCAACGGCCAACAACTCGTCCTCCGAAATCATCCGTTGGACAATTGGCGGCTATCCAAGCAGAAAAAATTGCTATGGAAGCGAAAAAACTGGAGTTTGAAAAATATAAATTCGAGGAGGAAAAGAAAATTCAAGAAAAAAGGTTAGACATTGAGTCAAAAAAATTAGACATAGAGTTGAAAAAAAAAATAGAAACTGAGGAAAAAATCAAAATGTTAGAATTAGGAATGAAAGAAAGAGTGGCTATGCATGAAATTGACGAAAAAAAAAATATGAAAATAAAAACAATTAAAATACTAAATAACTTTTGTATTTATTTATGATTATTCATGGCAGTTAGATTTTTTCTTTAGGTTTCGTAAGTATGAATTTATATAAATAGTTATATCAAAAATAGAATTGGTATACCTAATACCAGTATGTGTAACATACACATATTACTAATTTACGTTTTATTGATCACCAAACATTATTGTGTACAAAGATATGCGCTTGGCTTTTGCCTCAGTTATTCGGCGGCCATTTTCATGTGAAGGAAATTCATCTGATTCTTCGTCGTTATCGACAACTGAATTTTCTACGTATTCAATATCGTTAGAAGTAGCTCGGAAGATGTTATGCAATATACAGCAAACAATAATCCAGTTGGAACATAGAATATGACTTTGTTCGTCCTGAATACGTATTCTTAATTGTTTGAGGCTGTCAAAGCGTTCTTTTAGAATCCCAAAGCAATGTTCAATCCTCACGCGATATCTGCTATGAAGCAAGTTGAATGCTTTACGCTTTGAAGTCCATTTGTTGTGAATTTATTCGAAATGGCGTGATAAGAGTGGTCGGCAATGGATAAGCAGAATCTCCTGCTAGCCATTGAGAAGAAGAAAACAGTGAGCCTTCCTGAGAGGAGAGAGCACTAGTACGAAACATGCGAGCATCGTGTACACTACTAAAGTGTCCCGCTACTACATGCCGAATCCTTAACTGTTAATCGCATACAACTTGTGCCTTTATGGAATAGATTCGGCTTTTTGAAAAATAAGCCGAATGGTTAACAACTGGTGCTTCTGCAAGTTTCAATTCAGTACCATCAATATACCCTATGCAATGCAGCAGCACATTGTACGTTGTTTTAACGATATTTTGTCTTTCATTGGTATCAGGCCAAGTGATATATCTAGATTTTAACTCCAAAATTGACGAAAATACTCTCTTTGTAATCTTGTAGAGCGTTTCACCATCTCCTACACCAAACAATGTAGCTACTTTCCGAATCGCTGCGCTTTCACCCGATGAACCCAAACGATATAAGGTTATAGCTAACTGTATTTCTACTGAAAATTGCCTAATGGATTGAGCGTTGTTAAACTGTGCACTATCTGTAGGGTTATAAAGCTTTTTTTATAACCGCGCAAATTTACGAAACAGCGAAAGGTACATGCGAAATTGTAGCAAAGGGCCGAGTAACGACACTGTAAGGTGGTCAGGTATTAGACTAATTTTATTTGCACAATTCTTCTCCTTAAATAATATTCTATACAATATTTCGATACCGCTAAATATGTACATAATTCCGCTTTGTATTAATTCATATATACATACATATATGTTATGTACTTCTAACAGTCCATAAAACTAAGTACCTACTTAACGCTATTGCTTCTTCATATAATTTAGAAAAGAGAAATGTAAAAATGGGAATGCAGCATTGCAATATGCTGCTTACATATTAAGCTTAGTACATGCTAAATAGGACTAACTAATTTGCACAAACAAACATACGTGTAATTGCGTGAGCGAAACATAGCGTTAGCAAAAGTGTACAGAGCAAACGCAAGCAAACACAATGCAAATACAATTATTAACTGCTTTGAGGTGAATGACTTCTAATGCTTAACCTTGAATATTAGGCAAATAAGAAGAAGTAGAAATAGCAAAAAATATATAAGAACATATGGTTGAAGTAAGCAGTGGTTTGCAATCGGTGACCCAACACTATCTTTGATCAAGGACAATAGCAACGCAAATTGATCTCTTGAGACTCGGAGCATTTGTTGGTAACGTCCTTCGTCTAAATAGTTGTAACGTGGCTTTTACCACCTTACAATATAATATATATATAATTTACGTCAACTTACCTCACTACGATATTTAACGCTGCTAGAGCCTTACATCATGTACCCGCACCATACGCACACGACTTACCTTACTACGATATTGAAAGCTGCTAGAGCTTTTCACCATACGTCCTAACGCACCATACGCATACTTACCTCGCTACGTTGACGAAAGCTGCGCTGTGCTGCTATATAAGCAAGCACTTCATATCGAGTGCGATCATTCCTTCCAGCACTCTGGCGAGGACGGTCGCCATCGACAGCATCAGGCAAGGGTAAGTTAGAAACACTAGAAGTAGGAAGTAGAAGTAGGCAGTATGGGGTAGAAAATCGCGCAGAAAAGGCATCATGCCAGTGCTCGCGATGACTGCCCTATACAGTAGAAAGGGCGAGAATACGCAGGCCTCGCGCAGAAAAGGCATCACCGCCGGGTGATGCCGGTGCTCGCGATGGCCCTGCCCGGTAGTTTAGGGAATTCGCAGGCCTCGCGCAGAAAAGGCATCACCGCCAGGTGATGCCAGTACTCGCGACGGCCCTGCCCGGTAGTTGGGGAAATGCGCAGGCCTCGCGCAGAAAAGGCATCACCGCCGGGTGATGCCAGTGCTCACGATGGCCCTGCCCGGTAGTTTAGGAAATTCGCATGCCTTGCTCAGCAAAGGCATCACCGCTTGGTGATGCCAATACTCGCGATGGCACTGCCGTAGCCGCGTCGAGAACACGTGGCGTCAGTACGCTGCTTACGGCACCGTTATTAAAACTAACGCGACTATCAGGCGACAAGTAAGTAGAGTGCGGTAGGGAGTTGTTAACGAGAGGCCAACGAAGACGGTTGGCAATTAATCAAATATCTCCTACACAGAGGATCCCGTTCGTTTTCATCACCGTGCCTGGCTCATCGATTCCGTTCGTATCCTCATCGTGCCAGCTTCTACAAGCGTCAACGCCTGGCTCATTAATCTCGTTCGTTTTCATCACCGTGCCTGGCTCATCGATTCTGTTCGTATCATCATCGTGCCAGCTTCTACAAGCGTCAACGCCTGGCTCCTTAATCCCGTTCGTTTTCATCACCGTGCCTGGCTCATCGATTCCGTTCGTATCATCATCGTGCCAGCTTCTACAAGCGTCAACGCCTGGCTCATTAATCCCGTTCGTTTTCATCACCGTGCCTGGCTCATCGATTCCGTTCGTATCATCATCGTGCCAGCTTCTACAAGCGTCAACGCCTGGCTCATTAATCCCGTTCGTTTTCATCACCGTGCCTGGCTCATCGATTCCGTTCGTATCATCATCGTGCCAGCTTCTACAAGCGTCAACGCCTGGCTCCTTAATCCCGTTCGTTTTCATCACCGTGCCTGGCTCATCGATTCCGTTCGTATCATCATAGTGCCAGCTTCTACAAGCGTCAAAGCCTGGCTCATTAATCCCGTTCGTTTTCATCACCGTGCCTGGCTCATCGATTCCGTTCGTATCATCATCGTGCCAGCTTCTACAAGCGTCAACGCCTGGCTCATTAATTCCGTTCGTTTCATCAACGTGCCAGTTTCAACAAGCGTCAACGCCTGGCTCGCCAATCTCGTTCGTCTTCATCACCACGGTATACATCACGCTGGTCTGGCTGTCCACATAAGGGTGGGGTGTGGATATAACTTTACGAGGATAAAACTCGTCTTCTTTGCTAAGGGTTTGTGGGTCCCAAGGCTGACCCTGGAGCGGCTGAGCGTACCTCAGCTATGGAAGAAACCCCATTACATAGTCAAGAACATTAGTCCTCCATTCCAAACACTTAGGCACAGTTTGATAATTTCCGCGATGGTTCGATAAGATATTTGTAAGACTTTCATCCAATTCATCCATAGTTTTCCAATAGCTATTGCCGTCTAAAAAGTTCAAATTTTTGATTTTTTAAAGCTTAAAAAAGTGAAATAAACAATTACCATCCAGATGTAGTAATAGTTTTTGTTTCTCAGAAGTTTGTGGCATTTTTAAAAAATAGATTCGTTAATCTTTCGCAATTTGTTTTGTTTTGTTATTTTTTCAATCACAATATTCGTTAAAGAAGTCATGCACAATAAACATTCACAAAAGTTTTGCAGAATAGTCATTCACAATAAATTGACTGAATCAGCCGTTCATATATCACTAGATTCTGCAATGGGTACTCTCGTGCTCTTGTATATTTCGATATAGAATTTTTGCAATCTGCAGTATTGCAAGAGCAAGAGAATACCCCTATTATATATTGGACTTTTAATATATGGCGAAAGTACTTAAATCCTTTTTTATGATTTTATGGTATATTAAAACAACTGACTTTTGATCTTTCAATACTTAATAAGGTGCATTAAGCCTGTTAGTTCTCAATTAATAAATGTTTTTAATCATTTGTTATTGAAACTTAATTATACTATGTATCAAATTGCAAACGCTTCAGGTAATATCTTGAACGGCGGCAACAAATCCCTCCGTTCACATATATTTTCAGTATAATTTCAATCCGGCCGTTACAGTTATTCCAATTGCAAAACGTCAAAACCTACCCAATCCAGCCAATTGCCAAATTTCAGTGACAGGAGAGTTGGGGATCTCTTTATCTCTGCTTACAGGAATAAAGGGATGTCCAACTTATTCCAGTGTCAGAGCGCTTCGAAATTAGCATTTTTTATAACATTTTCCATTATGGCCAGACTGGACAAAATACATAATAATTTTTGACATTTAAACTAAAATACCCAACATTTAATATTAAATGACTATATTGTGGTTAATTAATATATAGAGGAACTATTTAAATTTTTTATGGTATGTTAAAACAACTGATTTTTGGCCTTTCAATACCCAATAAAAGGTTTTAAGCTTTTTAGCTCTTAATCAATAAATGTTTTTAATAATTTTCAATTGATACTACTATGATGCTTCACATTACAAAACGTTTCATCAGATACATTTAAATTTCATAAATTTATTTAATTTTCATTGTTTTACATTTCTTGTAAATGGTATTGAACAATGCAACAAGTCCCTCCGTTTACATTTTTTGGTAAGATTTTAATCTGGACATCGCTCGTTTCCAATTTCTAAATGTCAAAACCTCCTGAACTCGATTAACTGTCACAGTTGAGGAGGTTTTGACGTTTAGCAATTGTTCTCTCACTTCCAATGAGAGAGGTGTTGGGCATTATTATATCTGGCACTTACTTGAGTGCAAAAATGATTGACCGGCGACCGTTTCGGCCAAGCATCAAATTCAACTCACCGCTTATGAATTTACAAAAACAATTATAAGGCAAGCACCATTTGTTTTTCACTTTTTTACAAGGCTACGCTTGAAGCTGTGTTTGCCGGAATTTTTTAAATAGATTTAAGATTTTATAAGTTATTAATAGGCTTTTAAAACAAAAAGCAGATTCAATAAATAAAAGGACACTGGTTTGTCAAAAAGTCTTGCGGTATTTTTATTGAATAAATTCGTGTGGCACCCATACATCGAGCTTCTTAGTGACTCCAAGCTTCTTTAAATGGTTTATAACGGTTTGATGACTACTATGCCGGTCTCTTTCGACAAATTCAGCGATTTTATCGCAATTTTCGACGACAGGCCTTCCGGAGCGTGGCGCATCTTCGACCACCTCTACACCAGAACGAAAACGTTGAAACCATCGTTGTGCGGTGGAAATGGAAACTGTATCGGGTGTATAAACTGCACAAATTTTATTGACGGCTTGAGATGCATTTTTGCCTTTATCGTAGTAGTACTGTAAAATATGCCGTATTTTCTCTTTATTTTGCTCCATGTTCGCGACGCTATAACTCACGAACGACTTAAAAGAAACGACAATCACTCAAACACGTGTTAGCGCATGAAATGAGCTTTCCAAAAAGGTATAGCATGACCCAATGCGACGAATAAAACTAGAACTACGCGCTTTCAGCGTCAACTAGCGAAAATACCGTAAGACTTTTTTGACAAATAAATTTAAAAAAATATTATATTAAAACAAAAAAAAGGCGATTTTTATAGAACAAGTCAAATAACATATAACGGTAAGTAAAGATAACATTATTTAAAACAAATGAAAAAAAAAAATTACTCTCTCTGGTGTGATAATACTGTAGAGCGTTTTGAGAAGATGGGTTTTTAACTTAACGAACAAGGTCGTTCCTCGCGAAGTGAGTATATTAATTATTACTTAAATTCAGGCAATAAAAAAATTTTTATTTACAGTCGAAATGAAAGTAGTCCCTCTCGATAAATTGGATATTTTTGATGAAATTCAGACCTTAAGAGGTATGAGTATATTTTAACGATAATTATAGAGTTTTTCTTATACACTTTATTTCATTCCCATTCCAAAAACGAATGATATTACTTTAAAGCACTGTGTTAACTCTAGCAATTCAAGTTTTTCATATTTTCTTATTATCGTATGGCAGCGTTTCATCATAATGATGTTTACTACGTAAAAAGCAATTTTTAAAATGTAGATATCTAACTTTAAAACCTGATAAGTGTATAATTTTCAACTATTGTAATATTAGTTACACTTGAGCGCATATACCATGTTCCTATTCATTATTATTATATTATGCTAAAGGTCGCCTTTAGTTTGTAGTAATTATCAGTTTATTTTTATAGCGGTTTCAGAGGCTGCGGGCTACCTCCTGGCCTGCAGTGATCAGGTATTTCGCCTACGATAGACAATGAGCACGAATTGCTGCGAGAATCTAACGAGACCCTTGCACAGTCGTTCCGAATTTTGTAGCAAGTTAAACTCCTAATTATCCAGAATGATTCGATCCTGTCAAAACAGTACTTTTTCGGGGCCTATCATTGAATGGTCTTCATGACAATTTATCTGGACCTTTTCACTCTTACGGAATCTAGATTACCGTTCTAACAATAATTCGGTATATATGCTTCTTAAATAGATTATTTGTAGAATTTGCATTAACTCTCTTACACAACGATATAATTTAATTTTTAATTATATTTTGAAGATTATAAAACTTGTATTCAGTTACGTCGAATATGACTTTCCTTGATTACATAGTTTCTTAGATGATTGCTCTTCTGCTTTTAGCATTTTTCGGTGGTGAATATTTTACCCCCGCATGCAGGCGCAAATCATGATTTTTTTGTTTTCAATGTTAGCGATTTGAAAGTGCATTTACAGAACAACATACAGAATAACACTTGGATCTTGGGTAAAACTTTATCGTATTTATTGCTAAATAATTGGAGTTATGTAATTTCTTAGACGACGCTGGCTATCCTCTGCACAAATTTTTAATGACGCCTTATCGTTTGGCGCGAAAGTAAATTTTCTAAAAATTTGTAAAAAATATGAATTAAAATTAATTTTACATTAATTAAAATAGATATTTTACCCGTTTTCCATTTTTCTTTAATATTTTTTTGTATTTCACTGCACGAATGTTGAACTTCAACTGCTATTAAGCAGTCGAAGTTTATTTATATACTAGTCAACCACACTTATACAATGTTGAAAACCGCAAACCAAAAAAAGTTGAAGTTCGATCATACTTCAACCGCAATTTTGTTTTGACGGATTGAGTTGAAGTTGGCAATACTGAATTTGTAAACTTCGACTGGAATGCGGTTGGGTTGAAAACCGCAATAAGGGCATTTATTACAGTTAAAAGGAGCCTATATACAAGTATATAACTCAATTATTCATATATTTGCCAATAACACCGACTCCTTTAAGAATATGTGGTATATTAAAATAAACTAATTTTATTTTGAAAAAATAATAAATATCACCAAAGACGAATATTATTGGGAAAACTTTTCGAATGTTTTTCGGAAAATAACATGATACAACCATTTTCCGGTCAAAAGTCGGGAAAGATTTTAGTTGTTGTCAAATAAATAGATTTGAAGAATAATTTAAATATTGAATTAAAACAATTTTTGCACTATATAGTGTAAAATAAATGTGTAAAATCCATTTAATGAAGTGTTAATGAACATAAAAATTAAAAATATGGAAGTAAAATTAATTTTAAATATTAAATATAAGTAATTCAAATAATGGTAATTTTCAACTTTAAACGTAAATACATGTCTCGAAAACTATTGGTGTCTTGCGGCCATTCTTGATCTGGAGAATCTCCTCTATCCGACCATACCCATTTTATTTCCGAAATCCTTGGACGGACGACCCAAAAGTCCGGCAACTTGGATGACAACAGTTTGATGATTCGCTGATAGTTGTTCTAGTTCCCCTCTGCGATATTTCGAAAACGCTACAGAAATTAGTACAAAAAATATAAGAAAAGATAATAAGATCAAATATTGAGTTTTCGGAATTGTTGCTGGCATGTGTGACCGCCAGGTGATAATCCAGTTATCGTATTCACGGTTGTCGATTTATCGGATAGTCGGCTATTACATGGAGCAACTTTTGTTGCGGCAACTATTGGTTTAATTGCGAGGGGGCGACGAGTAGAGGAGAATTGCGCCGAGTTTCCAGTGTTAAGCAACACGGTTCGTGTTCTTATTCGTAACAGTTCGCTGCGACGTTTTTCGGCATTCGTGTTCTTTTTTTCGTAGTAGATAGTTGCATTTGCGTATATTTTTTTGAAATTAATATTTTGAATATATTTAAAAAATTTAATTTCATCTTTTGGTAAGTAGTTTGCAAATATGTATACAGATATATGTACGTAGTATAATATAATATCGTAATAGAGTATGACGAAAAAATCGAATTAATTAAAGATATTGCGAAATGTATGGAGGAAGTCAAACAAATTGATTCAGACGATAGTGAAAAGGTTGATAAATGTGAAGGTATATTATATAATCTTTGTGTTAATTTTGAATTATAAATAAAATGTATTTCTTAATTGACAGAACTGATTAATATATGTGATGGAGTGGCTCAAATACCTATAAGGAAAAAGAAACGACAACGAGTTAAAGCAAAGAGTAGACAATGGGTTAAAGTAAAGTGAAAGAGAATGAGAAGAAAACTCGAACAGAGTTGCGCAACACAAGTTTTTCGTGTGAACGTAATGGGCGAAAGCAAAAGAGAATTGCCCGAGAATTAGCAACAAAAGTTGCTTTGTGTAATAGCCGACATATATGCGGTGAAACAATATTCCACATTTACAGATGTAAAGAATGATATCGATATTTTTTTACATCATTGTTAATCTTTACTTATAAAGAAGCCATGTCTGACCGTTTAACTCAATTACAGGACACAGTTAATCAAGTAATTTGGTAAACTATTGTATTAAAATTATTTATAAAGTTCTGTTAATTTTCAGCAAGCTGAGCATTTTTGCAACGCTATTGGTATAATTCAACAGACATCGTATCCAAGCAAGTTTTCAAATTTTGATCGGATGGGCTCTCAAACTCCCATAAGAACCAACACTCAAGAAGATTATGCTCAGCTTTTTGCTCAGCTGATTTCACGTTGTGCAAAAGACATTGATACACTAATTGAGTCATTACCCAATGAAGATAGTTCAACGGAGCTTCAACATCAAAGCCTTCGAAGACTAGAAATTGAAAATCAAGAATCTGCCAAAAGGCTTGACGATATTGTTCAAAGTGGCGAGCTTTTACTAGAAAAAATACAAATAGCGCTTGAAGACATTGCCCAGGCTCAGTTAGAAATGCACTTATCGTCCATCAATCGCTTCAATTTGTTCTAAATTATTAGTTTTCTTTTGGCTTTATTACCTCAGTTATGTTAAATTTCACCAAATGAAATATCGAAATTTAATTCTTAATATACTATGTACACATCGTCACCTAAAATGCAAAATAATATAATATGAGATATTTGCAATTTAAAGTTCAAGAATTCAACTATTTAAATTGCGTGTTTCTCCGATTTATTAAGAATTTTGCTCTTATATTTTTAACTTTTCGGGTAAAATTTAGAATGGCATCCCAGGCTTTCGGGGATGAAATGGGTATCGCTGGAAAGGTGACGTTCTCCAGATCACGGAAAAAAGTGAAAAAAAAAAAAAAAAAAAAAAAAAAAAAAAAATGGAAAAAAAAAAAAAAAAAAAAAAAAACTAACTCGGAAACTATGAGTCTGAGGACGGTATATGTGTATACATTTTTTAATCCTGAGGACCTCCTCTATCCATTAGTACCATAAAATCGCGGCGCCGGAAAAACCGTAATCGTGCCACACAATAACAAAAGAGTTGCTTTCTTACGTTTGTACATATTTTACAAAAAAAAATGTAAGTAGGGTTACCAGCGAAAAATCTGTACGTCTTCATAAAAAAAAGCAAAAAAATAGTAAGAAAAAGGAGCAGGGTACAGATAGATCACAAATTCCAACGACTCAAATAAGTAGAACTCAATTATCTTCCAGCATCGTACAATTTACATTTTTTGGTCATATTTTTTGGCAATGCTTTTAGCATATCAACATTTTCAGTTTTCATTATATACTTATGGAAATCGTTGCCTGACATGTTCTTATAATTATACATATTTGACAATCATGTTGCGAACATTTTCAACAAGGAGACGATTGCGTTCATCACTCCATTGGATATTGATGAGAGAAAATTCTTTCACAATTTGCGTTATGTCCGGGAATAGAAAAAAACTACTGCGCAATTTTCGAAATTTCAGAAAAGGAATCAATCAGGGGTGTTGTGGAATCTGATAGTTGTCGGAATCAGAATTGAAACCGATCAAAAAAAGCAGTAGGTGTCATGAATTCAGATAACATTGGTTTGATATTCGAAACAGAATTTGTGTCGGTTTTGGGTGTCACAGAAACCAATTTTATCGATTTTGCTGTCAGAAACAAATCAAGAAAATAGTCGCACACAGATTTGAAATGCCAGTTAAGAAATCAAGTTATTTTATTAGTTTTTACGAATTAACTTATCTTTATTTCTATAGGAGAAAACATAAGAATAAAACACGAAATGTCTTAATTATTGAGTTTTTGGAAAAAAAATCCGATATTTAAGAGGGGAGCCTTTTTTAGAGGCTTAAAAAAATCGGTTTTTTGGGAAGGAAAGAAATAATTGATTGAAGCGAAATTTCTAGAACTTATAGTTATATATTTAAACATCATCCGTAAATTTTTTTGATACGAAATCTTTTACATTTGCCTTTGAAAAGCAATTGCCAGATGCTTATCGCATGTGCATACGTCAGACGGCGGGCAGGATACAGGTCGCGATTTCTATCGTAAACAAAAATTCAAAGAGATTCATATTTTTTAATATCTTATGTTCAAGTTAAACTGGGAAATTATAAAATAAAAAGTGTAAATTTTTTAAAATTTGAAAAAAAAACAACAGATTTTGGTCTAAAAAAATTTTACTTTAAATACATATATGTTCAAACTTAACTTTTCTTAGTTTTTTTTAGTTTAAATAGAAGACAATTTAATGCCACAGATAATAAACTTTGCCCCAATTCAGTTCAGTTTTTTTTTCTATCCTTCCCGCCAATTAAGAAAAATCGTAAAAATGAAAAAACGAAATTTAACACGCTAATGGGTCTTTATTCATTCAATAAATGTTATCTCTTAAAATCTTTCTTTAATTCGGAACTCATTAAAAACTTTAATAAGATTGCTTGTATGTATTCATTTGCAAGTTTTGTCACATTAGTAAACAGCTGATTCGAATATTGGTTTTACGTATGTTCGAAAAGACGAAAATCCAATCAGATTCTGTGACACCATTTAAAATCAGAATTTGTTTGCAATTCTGACAGCTAAGCAATTCTGTCTTGGATTCCACAACATCCCTGAATGTTCGAATTCGCTTTAAAAAATCCACAAATCTGGTCATTTGAAGTTTGTGAAAAATATTGTATAGAATCCTCGTCATTCTCTTTTTTCTTTTCCTTTTCTATAAAATTGTTCAAATTCACCATTTATCAATTATCTTCTCTTCATGAATATGAACTTTTTTGACTAAAGAACTGCATTGTACAACTTCTTCATATCGAACTTCTTTTGATGTGCGATCAAATTTTAACCATTGGGAAGTGTCAAGATTTGAAATTACAGTAGGAGACTTAAGTTGCGAGAAAAGTCATTTGCGCCGAGAATCAGTACACTTCATAAAAAAATCAGTATATCAGTACGGCGGTTTAAAAATCAGTACGCGTACTGATAAAATCAGTACATCTGGTAACCCTAACCAAAAGAAAAAATAATAATACTCCAATGACAGGAAATAAATAACAAAAAAAACTAATCGCAGCAACACATTGGCGTGCTCAATTCTGTCGCGTTGAACTCCTTTCTGCGTTAGCGGCCTTCGTCCGCGTTTGAAAGAAAATAACCCTGGTTGGATGATCACCCGCATATCTTCAGTTCTTTCGCGTTGAACTTCTTTTTGCCTTGGCGCCTGTTGTTGTTGTTTTAACGGTTATCTAACCCCCGTTAGGTTGGTAAGGGTCGTTTGCGTTGTCGTCGAGGTCATCTAACGGGAGGCCCAAGAAACGTGCTGTTTCGACGGAGTCGGACCAAAGGGAGGAGGGTGTTTGTAGGGCATGCAAAGAGGTGGCCAGTAACATGCGGAGACTCGTTGCATGCAGGACATACGTTGGGTATATCAGGGTCAATTCTGGATAAGTAGGAGTTGAACCTGCTACAATATCCAGAACCAAGTTGCGCTAGGGTCACTCGTGTTTCTCGCGATAACTGGAGCTCTTCGTCTACGATAGGTGGTGATTTGACTCCAAGAACGCCATTCAGCTGTTGATATGTGTGTATATGGGTTAGTTCGTAAACGCAGTAACTTGGTTGCACTGCATATTTGCAGGGACAACGCGTTCGTCAAAAAAACCTGCGGCAATACTGCTCTTCGTCAAAAGTTTTTTAATGCATGCAGTTGGCAGCACTTCGGCAAATTGTCGCAGCCATTGCAGTAATTTTTTTGAAACTGCGTAGAACCAAAGGCGAAATGGAAGAGTGAGAAATGGAAAGTTGATCGCGCCATCCGAAAATGCGATTGAAATACATCCTCTGGATAGTTTTTTATTATATTCAGGTAATTGCTCACTTTTGGTACGGACCGCATTTTCTTTTTTAAATCACTTTTTAGTAAAAGATTTATTCTCTTTACTTGTTTAATCCTTTTTTTATTGTAATTCAATAAAATATTCTCACTCTGAGTTTCCTGGTTATCAATAATTACGTTAATTAAAAATTCCATTTCTCTGGCGTTCGTAAATGCGAAAAAATTCTTCGCAGCATAATCGCAATGGCAAGGCAGTAGAATCAGCTGGTTGTGCAGTAGTAACCACAGCCGGCAAGAATGCAGCAGGGTTGCACAAAATTACTGCGTTTACGAACTAACCCTATATGCATAGACTATCGAATGTTACACCTAGAATCTTAGGGTTATTGACAGTCGGAATTTTGACGCCATCGACTGCAATTTTAAGTTCAAGTCTATACTCCTTCGTCTAGTTTGTACATATGGTCGCTGTGAATTTGGTGGGCGAAAATGTGAGGTTTCGTGCAGTGAGGAAACGAGAAAGGTCGGGGAGGTAGTTGTTTACCTTCGAACTAATGGTATCGATTCCATTGCCCGACGTCAATATCGTGCAGTCATCTGCGTACGAAGTTATAGAAACCCCCTCTGGTGGTTGCGGGAGTTTCGAGGTGTAGAAATTAAACAGTAGCGGGGAGAGGACACTATCCTGCGGAACCCCCTGTTTAATTCTTTTCAGTTTAGATGTTTCACCTCGAAATAGTACGGGTGACTGGCGACCGTTCAGATAGTTCATCTTCCACCTTTTTAGCCCTGGAGGGAACGTAGTTTTTTCAAAGTTCTGCAGTAGCGTTTTGTGGCTGACTGTCAAAAGCTTTATACAAGTTCAACGCTACTAGGATCGTTCACTCACAAGGTGGTTTCTGGTTGAGGCCACGAACTATACGAGCATTTATGACGCTGAGTGCCGGGGCGGTGCTGTGCACTTTTCGGAATCCATGCTGGTGACTGTCTAGGCTCAGGTGGTGAGTGAAAGTCGGGAGTAGCAAGGCCTCAAGTGTCTTCACTACTGGGAAGAGGAGAGTTATCGAGCAATAAGATTCCCCTTTGTTGGCGGGTTTCCTAGGTCTCAGTAAAGGGACCACTCTTCCGATTTTCCACACATCGGGTATTTGAAGAGTGGTCAGTGACAGGTTGAGGATCGTGGTGAGATAACTCACTCCCGTCGAACGTAGATGTTTTAGCATAACAATGACACTCTGAACCTCCTCATCGGTGAAAGTAAGCGGCTCGCAGTTGGCTTTTCTACCGAAGGGTGCAGTGTAAACTGCCGGCTAAAATAGCTCGCGTAAGACCATTGAATTGAACTTCAACTCGGTCGTCGTTACTCTTCGGATTAGACAAAGCTTTGACAGTAGCCCAAAGCTTACTTACACCGGTGGAGAGGATACAGGACTTCAGGTGCTCTATCCAATTCGTCTGCTTATGATGGTTTATCATACACCGAATACTGTGAATACCCCGGTGTTCGATCGATGAGGGTTATTTTTTTTGAAGCGCGGCCGAAGGCCGCCAGTGCAGAAAGTAGTTCGACACAAAGGAACTGTGAAAACCCCGGTGTTCGATCGATGAGGGTTATTTTTTTTGAAGCGCGGCCGAAGGCCGCCAGTGCAGAAAGTAGTTCGACACAAAGGTACTATGAATACCCCGGTGTTCGATCGATGAGGGTTATTTTTTTGAAGCGCGGCCGAAGGCCGCCAGTGCAGGAAGTAGTTCGACACAAAGGAATGTTATTTTTTATCTTTATTTATTAATTAACATAAGATACAAAAACCATTTGTACCATTTTCTTTATAAATGTTAAATAGAAATATTTTTCATAGTTTTTTTAAAACACAATATGTGGCAACACTGGTACTTGTAATGACATGTGAAAAAAAACAAAACAAAACAAAATAGGACTAAATTGCATGTAAAATTGTGGAACTTTAAAGTGAAATAACTCGGAAACTATGAGTCTGAGGACGGTATATGTGTATACATTTTTTAATCCTGAGGACCTCCTCTATCCATTAGTACCATAAAATCGCGGCGCCGGAAAAACCGTAATCGTGCCACACAATAACAAAAGAGTTGCTTTCTTACGTTTGTACATATTTTACAAAAAAAAATGTAAGTAGGGTTACCAGCGAAAAATCTGTACGTCTTCATAAAAAAAAGCAAAAAAATAGTAAGAAAAAGGAGCAGGGTACAGATAGATCACAAATTCCAACGACTCAAATAAGTAGAACTCAATTATCTTCCAGCATCGTACAATTTACATTTTTTGGTCATATTTTTTGGCAATGCTTTTAGCATATCAACATTTTCAGTTTTCATTATATACTTATGGAAATCGTTGCCTGACATGTTCTTATAATTATACATATTTGACAATCATGTTGCGAACATTTTCAACAAGGAGACGATTGCGTTCATCACTCCATTGGATATTGATGAGAGAAAATTCTTTCACAATTTGCGTTATGTCCGGGAATAGAAAAAAAACTACTGCGCAATTTTCGAAATTTCAGAAAAGGAATCAATCAGGGGTGTTGTGGAATCTGATAGTTGTCGGAATCAGAATTGAAACCGATCAAAAAAAGCAGTAGGTGTCATGAATTCAGATAACATTGGTTTGATATTCGAAACAGAATTTGTGTCGGTTTTGGGTGTCACAGAAACCAATTTTATCGATTTTGCTGTCAGAAACAAATCAAGAAAATAGTCGCACACAGATTTGAAATGCCAGTTAAGAAATCAAGTTATTTTATTAGTTTTTACGAATTAACTTATCTTTATTTCTATAGAAGAAAACATAAGAATAAAACACGAAATGTCTTAATTATTGAGTTTTTTGGAAAAAAAATCCGATATTTAAGAGGGGAGCCTTTTTTAGAGGCTTAAAAAAATCGGTTTTTTGGGAAGGAAAGAAATAATTGATTGAAGCGAAATTTCTAGAACTTATAGTTATATATTTAAACATCATCCGTAAATTTTTTTGATACGAAATCTTTTACATTTGCCTTTGAAAAGCAATTGCCAGATGCTTATCGCATGTGCATACGTCAGACGGCGGGCAGGATACAGGTCGCGATTTCTATCGTAAACAAAAATTCAAAGAGATTCATATTTTTTAATATCTTATGTTCAAGTTAAACTGGGAAATTATAAAATAAAAAGTGTAAATTTTTTAAAATTTGAAAAAAAAAACAACAGATTTTGGTCTAAAAAAATTTTACTTTAAATACATATATGTTCAAACTTAACTTTTCTTAGTTTTTTTTAGTTTAAATAGAAGACAATTTAATGCCACAGATAATAAACTTTGCCCCAATTCAGTTCAGTTTTTTTTTCTATCCTTCCCGCCAATTAAGAAAAATCGTAAAAATGAAAAAACGAAATTTAACACGCTAATGGGTCTTTATTCATTCAATAAATGTTATCTCTTAAAATCTTTCTTTAATTCGGAACTCATTAAAAACTTTAATAAGATTGCTTGTATGTATTCATTTGCAAGTTTTGTCACATTAGTAAACAGCTGATTCGAATATTGGTTTTACGTATGTTCGAAAAGACGAAAATCCAATCAGATTCTGTGACACCATTTAAAATCAGAATTTGTTTGCAATTCTGACAGCTAAGCAATTCTGTCTTGGATTCCACAACATCCCTGAATGTTCGAATTCGCTTTAAAAAATCCACAAATCTGGTCATTTGAAGTTTGTGAAAAATATTGTATAGAATCCTCGTCATTCTCTTTTTTCTTTTCCTTTTCTATAAAATTGTTCAAATTCACCATTTATCAATTATCTTCTCTTCATGAATATGAACTTTTTTGACTAAAGAAACTGCATTGTACAACTTCTTCATATCGAACTTCTTTTGATGTGCGATCAAATTTTAACCATTGGGAAGTGTCAAGATTTGAAATTACAGTAGGAGACTAAAGTTGCGAGAAAAGTCATTTGCGCCGAGAATCAGTACACTTCATAAAAAAATCAGTATATCAGTACGGCGGTTTAAAAATCAGTACGCGTACTGATAAAATCAGTACATCTGGTAACCCTAACCAAAAGAAAAAATAATAATACTCCAATGACAGGAAATAAATAACAAAAAAAAACTAATCGCAGCAACACATTGGCGTGCTCAATTCTGTCGCGTTGAACTCCTTTCTGCGTTAGCGGCCTTCGTCCGCGTTTGAAAGAAAATAACCCTGGTTGGATGATCACCCGCATATCTTCAGTTCTTTCGCGTTGAACTTCTTTTTGCCTTGGCGCCTGTTGTTGTTGTTTTAACGGTTATCTAACCCCCGTTAGGTTGGTAAGGGTCGTTTGCGTTGTCGTCGAGGTCATCTAACGGGAGGCCCAAGAAACGTGCTGTTTCGACGGAGTCGGACCAAAGGGAGGAGGGTGTTTGTAGGGCATGCAAAGAGGTGGCCAGTAACATGCGGAGACTCGTTGCATGCAGGACATACGTTGGGTATATCAGGGTCAATTCTGGATAAGTAGGAGTTGAACCTGCTACAATATCCAGAACCAAGTTGCGCTAGGGTCACTCGTGTTTCTCGCGATAACTGGAGCTCTTCGTCTACGATAGGTGGTGATTTGACTCCAAGAACGCCATTCAGCTGTTGATATGTGTGTATATGGGTTAGTTCGTAAACGCAGTAACTTGGTTGCACTGCATATTTGCAGGGACAACGCGTTCGTCAAAAAAACCTGCGGCAATACTGCTCTCCGTCAAAAGTTTTTTAATGCATGCAGTTGGCAGCACTTCGGCAAATTGTCGCAGCCATTGCAGTAATTTTTTTGAAACTGCGTAGAACCAAAGGCGAAATGGAAGAGTGAGAAATGGAAAGTTGATCGCGCCATCCGAAAATGCGATTGAAATACATCCTCTGGATAGTTTTTTATTATATTCAGGTAATTGCTCACTTTTGGTACGGACCGCATTTTCTTTTTTAAATCACTTTTTAGTAAAAGATTTATTCTCTTTACTTGTTTAATCCTTTTTTTATTGTAATTCAATAAAATATTCTCACTCTGAGTTTCCTGGTTATCAATAATTACGTTAATTAAAAATTCCATTTCTCTGGCGTTCGTAAATGCGAAAAAATTCTTCGCAGCATAATCGCAATGGCAAGGCAGTAGAATCAGCTGGTTGTGCAGTAGTAACCACAGCCGGCAAGAATGCAGCAGGGTTGCACAAAATTACTGCGTTTACGAACTAACCCTATATGCATAGACTATCGAATGTTACACCTAGAATCTTAGGGTTATTGACAGTCGGAATTTTGACGCCATCGACTGCAATATTAAGTTCAAGTCTATACTCCTTCGTCTAGTTTGTACATATGGTCGCTGTGAATTTGGTGGGCGAAAATGTGAGGTTTCGTGCAGTGAGGAAACGAGAAAGGTCGGGGAGGTAGTTGTTTACCTTCGAACTAATGGTATCGATTCCATTGCCCGACGTCAATATCGTGCAGTCATCTGCGTACGAAGTTATAGAAACCCCCTCTGGTGGTTGCGGGAGTTTCGAGGTGTAGAAATTAAACAGTAGCGGGGAGAGGACACTATCCTGCGGAACCCCCTGTTTAATTCTTTTCAGTTTAGATGTTTCACCTCGATATAGTACGGGTGACTGGCGACCGTTCAGATAGTTCATCTTCCACCTTTTTAGCCCTGGAGGGAACGTAGTTTTTTCAAAGTTCTGCAGTAGCGTTTTGTGGCTGACTGTCAAAAGCTTTATACAAGTTCAACGCTACTAGGATCGTTCACTCACAAGGTGGTTTCTGGTTGAGGCCACGAACTATACGAGCATTTATGACGCTGAGTGCCGGGGCGGTGCTGTGCACTTTTCGGAATCCATGCTGGTGACTGTCTAGGCTCAGGTGGTGAGTGAAAGTCGGGAGTAGCAAGGCCTCAAGTGTCTTCACTACTGGGAAGAGGAGAGTTATCGAGCAATAAGATTCCCCTTTGTTGGCGGGTTTCCTAGGTCTCAGTAAAGGGACCACTCTTCCGATTTTCCACACATCGGGTATTTGAAGAGTGGTCAGTGACAGGTTGAGGATCGTGGTGAGATAACTCACTCCCGTCGAACGTAGATGTTTTAGCATAACAATGACACTCTGAACCTCCTCATCGGTGAAAGTAAGCGGCTCGCAGTTGGCTTTTCTACCGAAGGGTGCAGTGTAAACTGCCGGCTAAAATAGCTCGCGTAAGACCATTGAATTGAACTTCAACTCGGTCGTCGTTACTCTTCGGATTAGACAAAGCTTTGACAGTAGCCCAAAGCTTACTTACACCGGTGGAGAGGATACAGGACTTCAGGTGCTCTATCCAATTCGTCTGCTTATGATGGTTTATCATACACCGAATACTGTGAATACCCCGGTGTTCGATCGATGAGGGTTATTTTTTTTGAAGCGCGGCCGAAGGCCGCCAGTGCAGAAAGTAGTTCGACACAAAGGAACTGTGAAAACCCCGGTGTTCGATCGATGAGGGTTATTTTTTTTGAAGCGCGGCCGAAGGCCGCCAGTGCAGAAAGTAGTTCGACACAAAGGTACTATGAATACCCCGGTGTTCGATCGATGAGGGTTATTTTTTTGAAGCGCGGCCGAAGGCCGCCAGTGCAGGAAGTAGTTCGACACAAAGGAATGTTATTTTTTATCTTTATTTATTAATTAACATAAGATACAAAAACCATTTGTACCATTTTCTTTATAAATGTTAAATAGAAATATTTTTTTCATAGTTTTTTTAAAACACAATATGTGGCAACACTGGTACTTGTAATGACATGTGAAAAAAAACAAAACAAAACAAAATAGGACTAAATTGCATGTAAAATTGTGGAACTTTAAAGTGAAATAACTCGGAAACTATGAGTCTGAGGACGGTATATGTGTATACATTTTTTAATCCTGAGGACCTCCTCTATCCATTAGTACCATAAAATCGCGGCGCCGGAAAAACCGTAATCGTGCCACACAATAACAAAAGAGTTGCTTTCTTACGTTTGTACATATTTTACAAAAAAAAAAATGTCAGTAGGGTTACCAGCGAAAAATCTGTACGTCTTCATAAAAAAAAGCAAAAAAATAGTAAGAAAAAGGAGCAGGGTACAGATAGATCACAAATTCCAACAACTCAAATAAGTAGAACTCAATTATCTTCCAGCATCGTACAATTTACATTTTTTGGTCATATTTTTTGGCAATGCTTTTAGCATATCAACATTTTCAGTTTTCATTATATACTTATGGAAATCGTTGCCTGACATGTTCTTATAATTATACATATTTGACAATCATGTTGCGAACATTTTCAACAAGGAGACGATTGCGTTCATCACTCCATTGGATATTGATGAGAGAAAATTCTTTCACAATTTGCGTTATGTCCGGGAATAGAAAAAAAAACTACTGCGCAATTTTCGAAATTTCAGAAAAGGAATCAATCAGGGGTGTTGTGGAATCTGATAGTTGTCGGAATCAGAATTGAAACCGATCAAAAAAAGCAGTAGGTGTCATGAATTCAGATAACATTGGTTTGATATTCGAAACAGAATTTGTGTCGGTTTTGGGTGTCACAGAAACCAATTTTATCGATTTTGCTGTCAGAAACAAATCAAGAAAATAGTCGCACACAGATTTGAAATGCCAGTTAAGAAATCAAGTTATTTTATTAGTTTTTACGAATTAACTTATCTTTATTTCTATAGAAGAAAACATAAGAATAAAACACGAAATGTCTTAATTATTGAGTTTTTGGAAAAAAAAATCCGATATTTAAGAGGGGAGCCTTTTTTAGAGGCTTAAAAAAATTGGTTTTTTGGGAAGGAAAGAAATAATTGATTGAAGCGAAATTTCTAGAACTTATAGTTATATATTTAAACATCATCCGTAAATTTTTTTGATACGAAATCTTTTACATTTGCCTTTGAAAAGCAATTGCCAGATGCTTATCGCATGTGCATACGTCAGACGGCGGGCAGGATACAGGTCGCGATTTCTATCGTAAACAAAAATTCAAAGAGATTCATATTTTTTAATATCTTATGTTCAAGTTAAACTGGGAAATTATAAAATAAAAAGTGTAAATTTTTTAAAATTTGAAAAAAAAAAAACAACAGATTTTGGTCTAAAAAAATTTTACTTTAAATACATATATGTTCAAACTTAACTTTTCTTAGTTTTTTTTAGTTTAAATAGAAGACAATTTAATGCCACAGATAATAAACTTTGCCCCAATTCAGTTCAGTTTTTTTTTTCTATCCTTCCCGCCAATTAAGAAAAATCGTAAAAATGAAAAAACGAAATTTAACACGCTAATGGGTCTTTATTCATTCAATAAATGTTATCTCTTAAAATCTTTCTTTAATTCGGAACTCATTAAAAACTTTAATAAGATTGCTTGTATGTATTCATTTGCAAGTTTTGTCACATTAGTAAACAGCTGATTCGAATATTGGTTTTACGTATGTTCGAAAAGACGAAAATCCAATCAGATTCTGTGACACCATTTAAAATCAGAATTTGTTTGCAATTCTGACAGCTAAGCAATTCTGTCTTGGATTCCACAACATCCCTGAATGTTCGAATTCGCTTTAAAAAATCCACAAATCTGGTCATTTGAAGTTTGTGAAAAATATTGTATAGAATCCTCGTCATTCTCTTTTTTCTTTTCCTTTTCTATAAAATTGTTCAAATTCACCATTTATCAATTATCTTCTCTTCATGAATATGAACTTTTTTGACTAAAGAAACTGCATTGTACAACTTCTTCATATCGAACTTCTTTTGATGTGCGATCAAATTTTAACCATTGGGAAGTGTCAAGATTTGAAATTACAGTAGGAGACTAAAGTTGCGAGAAAAGTCATTTGCGCCGAGAATCAGTACACTTCATAAAAAAATCAGTATATCAGTACGGCGGTTTAAAAATCAGTACGCGTACTGATAAAATCAGTACATCTGGTAACCCTAACCAAAAGAAAAAATAATAATACTCCAATGACAGGAAATAAATAACAAAAAAAACTAATCGCAGCAACACATTGGCGTGCTCAATTCTGTCGCGTTGAACTCCTTTCTGCGTTAGCGGCCTTCGTCCGCGTTTGAAAGAAAATAACCCTGGTTGGATGATCACCCGCATATCTTCAGTTCTTTCGCGTTGAACTTCTTTTTGCCTTGGCGCCTGTTGTTGTTGTTTTAACGGTTATCTAACCCCCGTTAGGTTGGTAAGGGTCGTTTGCGTTGTCGTCGAGGTCATCTAACGGGAGGCCCAAGAAACGTGCTGTTTCGACGGAGTCGGACCAAAGGGAGGAGGGTGTTTGTAGGGCATGCAAAGAGGTGGCCAGTAACATGCGGAGACTCGTTGCATGCAGGACATACGTTGGGTATATCAGGGTCAATTCTGGATAAGTAGGAGTTGAACCTGCTACAATATCCAGAACCAAGTTGCGCTAGGGTCACTCGTGTTTCTCGCGATAACTGGAGCTCTTCGTCTACGATAGGTGGTGATTTGACTCCAAGAACGCCATTCAGCTGTTGATATGTGTGTATATGGGTTAGTTCGTAAACGCAGTAACTTGGTTGCACTGCATATTTGCAGGGACAACGCGTTCGTCAAAAAAACCTGCGGCAATACTGCTCTTCGTCAAAAGTTTTTTAATGCATGCAGTTGGCAGCACTTCGGCAAATTGTCGCAGCCATTGCAGTAATTTTTTTGAAACTGCGTAGAACCAAAGGCGAAATGGAAGAGTGAGAAATGGAAAGTTGATCGCGCCATCCGAAAATGCGATTGAAATACATCCTCTGGATAGTTTTTTATTATATTCAGGTAATTGCTCACTTTTGGTACGGACCGCATTTTCTTTTTTAAATCACTTTTTAGTAAAAGATTTATTCTCTTTACTTGTTTAATCCTTTTTTTATTGTAATTCAATAAAATATTCTCACTCTGAGTTTCCTGGTTATCAATAATTACGTTAATTAAAAATTCCATTTCTCTGGCGTTCGTAAATGCGAAAAAATTCTTCGCAGCATAATCGCAATGGCAAGGCAGTAGAATCAGCTGGTTGTGCAGTAGTAACCACAGCCGGCAAGAATGCAGCAGGGTTGCACAAAATTACTGCGTTTACGAACTAACCCTATATGCATAGACTATCGAATGTTACACCTAGAATCTTAGGGTTATTGACAGTCGGAATTTTGACGCCATCGACTGCAATATTAAGTTCAAGTCTATACTCCTTCGTCTAGTTTGTACATATGGTCGCTGTGAATTTGGTGGGCGAAAATGTGAGGTTTCGTGCAGTGAGGAAACGAGAAAGGTCGGGGAGGTAGTTGTTTACCTTCGAACTAATGGTATCGATTCCATTGCCCGACGTCAATATCGTGCAGTCATCTGCGTACGAAGTTATAGAAACCCCCTCTGGTGGTTGCGGGAGTTTCGAGGTGTAGAAATTAAACAGTAGCGGGGAGAGGACACTATCCTGCGGAACCCCCTGTTTAATTCTTTTCAGTTTAGATGTTTCACCTCGAAATAGTACGGGTGACTGGCGACCGTTCAGATAGTTCATCTTCCACCTTTTTAGCCCTGGAGGGAACGTAGTTTTTTCAAAGTTCTGCAGTAGCGTTTTGTGGCTGACTGTCAAAAGCTTTATACAAGTTCAACGCTAATAGGATCGTTCACTCACAAGGTGGTTTCTGGTTGAGGCCACGAACTATACGAGCATTTATGACGCTGAGTGCCGGGGCGGTGCTGTGCACTTTTCGGAATCCATGCTGGTGACTGTCTAGGCTCAGGTGGTGAGTGAAAGTCGGGAGTAGCAAGGCCTCAAGTGTCTTCACTACTGGGAAGAGGAGAGTTATCGAGCAATAAGATTCCCCTTTGTTGGCGGGTTTCCTAGATCTCAGTAAAGGGACCACTCTTCCGATTTTCCACACATCGGGTATTTGAAGAGTGGTCAGTGACAGGTTGAGGATCGTGGTGAGATAACTCACTCCCGTCGAACGTAGATGTTTTAGCATTACAATGACACTCTGAACCTCCTCATCGGTGAAAGTAAGCGGCTCGCAGTTGGCTTTTCTACCGAAGGGTGCAGTGTAAACTGCCGGCTAAAATAGCTCGCGTAAGACCATTGAATTGAACTTCAACTCGGTCGTCGTTACTCTTCGGATTAGACAAAGCTTTGACAGTAGCCCAAAGCTTACTTACACCGGTGGAGAGGTTACAGGACTTCAGGTGCTCTATCCAATTCGTCTGCTTATGATGGTTTATCATACACCGAATATCCAAATTGAGATCCCTTATTCGGGGATCCCCGAGATCGGCATGCCGTAAGGTGTCGCGCTCGTTAGCTAAACCGGGTGCTTCAAGTCAGAGTGGCAGCTATGTTGCCTGTTTGAGCTTCTGACCGTGGAGGTCCTCTGTTGGCCACTAGGGTTGAGTGGCGGCGCGGCGCGCAAATTATGGGCAGATTGCACAGCCGTAAAGGCTTGTATTGCAGTATTGCGCAGGCAACATAAGGTCATAACAGGTCTTAAGATGGCTCCATCCATTGAATGTATTGCACATGACCGAGGTGGAGTTTGGATGGAGCCGTTTTGCGCATACGCAGCAAACCCTGCCCGGGTTGGACTCAATGCCAGCACGAGCCAGGCGGATACGGAGCAACCCTGCTGCAAGGCGTTGCTCCAATGACGACAAACACAAATTAGTACTCACCGATGCAAACGGGGTTAGATCACCGAAAAAGCAGCCCTTAGTCGGAAAAAATCCGAGTCAATTCCAGTGCATAGAACCGACTGTCGTGGGAATTGAAATTCTTTTTGCGTTGGCAGCAGTTGGCCTCGTTTCAAAAAATAAACACTGGCCGATCCAACAGCGGTATTTATCAAGATAATGAAAATTCTGGGCACAATTCCGATTTCTGTGGCGCCGCGACTTCAAGGAAAGAGGAAGTCTTCCAGATTAAAAAATATGTAGGGTGATAGGTACCGCAAACGCTTAGTTTATGAGATATTCGATCTTAAAGTTCAAAAATTCGCAAAATTCGAACATTTCAAGATGATAAACAAAACACACATTAAACAAACTTTATTCACAGTTTTCACTTTAAAATAATTCAATTACACATTTAACACTTTTAGCAGGTTTTTTACCAACAAATCTTTATTTTAAAACTTACATTTTACACTCGTTTGAACCTCATTTATTTACCAAAAATTACGACGAAATAGAGCGCTGCCATGTGATGATAATGCAATTATCATAACATATAATTATAATAATTAGGGTATTCACAAGGTGTCATAGTGTGTCATATCGTCATATTTCGGCAATTCACAAGCTTTGTTGTAAGCCTTATGTCATATTTTAATATTCTTAAAAAATACGACACTTGTGAGCACCCTTAACTGTTGTATGTCATATTTTGTCATATTTCCACTTATGTACCGGGTTGAAACGGCGGCGTTTTGGTTTACACTGCAATGAAATCATTTGCAACCACATAAACATCAAAATATTTTCATATTTCACTTATATTCAACTTAATTTACCTGAATATCGTGGTTTCCTTCCTTCCATATTAATAACGAAATTTATTAAATTTATTAATTTCAAACACTTAAACGCCAATAATAAGAAAGTAAACAAATACAGTTGATAGAATAGCGAACTCAAGAAACATACCACGCAGTATTGTATTTGTTAACAAATACATAGAATAGCGCACTCAAGAAACATACCACGAGGTAGTTGTTTACCTTCGAACTAATGGTATCGATTCCATTGCCCGACGTCAATATCGTGCAGTCATCTGCGTACGAAGTTATAGAAACCCCCTCTGGTGGTTGCGGGAGTTTCGAGGTGTAGAAATTAAACAGTAGCGGGGAGAGGACACTATCCTGCGGAACCCCCTGTTTAATTCTTTTCAGTTTAGATGTTTCACCTCGAAATAGTACGGGTGACTGGCGATCGTTCAGATAGTTCATCTTTCACCTTTTTAGCCCTGGAGGGAACGTAGTTTTTTCAAAGTTCTGCAGTAGCGTTTTGTGGCTGACTGTCAAAAGCTTTATACAAGTTCAACGCTACTAGGATCGCTTGTAAATTGCCTAAATATTAGTAATAATACGAAATAAAGTGTGAAGAATACAGTACAGTACGAAAACTCAAATTTTGTTTCAATATGAGTGCATAATAACCAAAAAATATAAAAAAGTACTTCAGTCAGAGTATTCGCTCGGCCAGGGTTACTTTTTTAGAGTGCGGCCGAAGGCCGCCAACGCAAAAGGAGAAGGAAGGTATAAAATTGTAATATGTATATAAAAATGTTATATTACAATCATATAAATATTATAATATTATAAATCACATGTTATTCATATACTCATATATGTATGTATACGGAAAAGTGTTCATATATTAAATTTTAGCTTGAAAAATCTTCTTTATAGCTTTTTTTTTTAGTTAATAAAGAAAAAAGAATCACTCGAAGGTACAAACAAAGAAAACGCTGAAAAATTACAAAATATATGTGAAACCTGATCTTATTTCAATGCTTAGAGTGTATATTTAAATATACATAGTAAAAAACGTGAAAAAATTGAGTGAAACATAGAGAAATACCTTGTGTTCTTAGTGCAAATATATTAAAAAGTATTACTTATTTTTATATTATTTTCAGATATTCCTCCTCTGGAGAAGCTCCCCTATCAGCACATACCCCATTTATACGGAAATTCGGTTTTTAACCCCTCCGCCAAAGTAATTGGGATCGTGCCAAATTCTGAAAGATGTTACACTACTCATCACACGATAATGAATTTTGAATTGACGACATAATATTCCTTATTTAATTATTTTTATTTGATTACAAAATATGGTGACACTAATTTTTTGCTTGCTTGTAACCATTTTCTGGCAATATTAAGATTCTTTTGACGGCGTGATTTGATGGTACGGATGGTTAGAGGAGGTCCTCAGAATAAAAAAATGTATACGCATATACCTTCCATAGTTTTTGAGATATTTCTAATTAAAGTTCAAAAATCAATTCAGAATTGTCATTTCACTATGTTTAACTCACTTTTCACACATTTTTCAATTAATATATACGAGTATTTAAATACACTGTACACATTCAAATATATCAAAAATTTACACAATTTGTATATTTTTTTTAAAATATATTACAACTATTTTGCACGTTAAAACTTTCAAGAGATTTGTGCGCCAGTGCAGAAAGTAGTTCGGCACAAATGAACTAAGAATACCTCGGTGTTCGACCGACCATGGTTATTTTTTTATCTTTATTTATCAAATAACATAAGATACAAAAACCATTACGTTTACTCCATATCTACCCTTCGAGATGGTAAACTACTTCTGCTTGTCAAGAATTCCTGAAAGTAAAAGAACTGCCAAACATATGTTCCATATCAGCCACTCTACACGAGTATCTCAACTAAGTAAAAGAAACGATATTTCCTCCATTTCTAAACAAGGTTTCAGAGGAGGAGATAATAAACGAGCTCAGCTCTTAAGGCGTCGTATCAGTATTTAAATTCAATAAGTTTATTGAAGAAAACCGCACCCCTTGGGGGTTTTGTTACTAACCTTCAACCGCTACAAGTTTGCAAATAAAATCGACGTTGCCTGGTGTAAACTTTTGGTACGTCAATATATTCCTTCGCCAATGCACTGCAAAAATTGCCAACTTCTTGGTGATACAGCAAAGCACTGTAATCGTTCCCCTCTTTGTGTTAATTGTTCACTCCCTCCCCATGCCCCATCTGAGTGCGAACGCATTTTTTGCATCAACTGCTTCCAACAACACGCATCATCCTCTAAAGACTGTACCAAATTCTTACAAGCAAAAGAGATAATAGGAATTAAAACAATAAACATATGTTCAATGCGCGAAGCAATAAAAATGCATAAGGAACAAACAACACCAGCATTTCGTCCAATTCCAACGAAAATATCGAAACAACAAATACTAACGTTGACTCTTCCACCACCATAAACACTAACAACCTTAGTTCTCCTAGCAACACTCAAAGATCAAATTCACCAAAAATAGCACTCAATCTAAAAATATTTCTCCTTCACAGCAAACCAAAATTTCCAAATCGTCCATAGTGGAATCCACTAAAGCATTAGAAAGGAACATTTACACGACTCTACGGGCAAACGGAACTAACATCTCTCGCCGCTCCATAAACTCTGATAGTACACCCACACTCTTCGCCTGCAATGATTTCACCACTAACCTCTCCTCTAATAATAGCCCACCTCTTTCACAATACAAGCCATCCACTCAAATGACTTCACCATACCAAACGAACCCACCATTCTCTCCGTCTTCTCAATTCCAATCCCTACCTTTCGAACCTCTTCCTTCCCTTTCTCAAGTACTTTCCAAGAGATCCGAAGATAAAATTTAATACAAACGATATCTGACATACTATACTATATACAGATAAACAAAATATTTTTTCTCTCTGTCTTATTAATGACGCTTAAAATCATCCAGTGGAACATAAACGGGTACAACAACAATTATGATGAACTCTTATTACTCATAAAAGAGCAAAACCCAGACGTTATTTGTATTCAAGAAACACATATCTCAGTTACACCCAGTAACAACATTTCCTGTCCTAGGCAATACAGCGGTTATTTTTCAAATTTACATAACATCCAAAACAATAAGCAAGGCGCTTGCATTTTAATAAAAAAATCATACCACATGAAATTATCGATTTAAATTCCACACTATCAACAATATTTCTTAAAATCAACTTAAATTTTAGCTTTACTATCATTAATACGTATATTCCACCCCAGAAATTGTTTAACGAAACTGATTTGAAAGATTTACTTTCCCAACTACCCCCACCGGTTTTGTGGACTGGGGACTTCAACGCGTGGAATACACTTAGGGGTTCCCGAAAATCAAACACAAGGGGTGCAATCATAGAGAAATTCTTTTTGAACAGCAACCTAATTCTTCTTAACAATAGCGCTCCCACACATTTTTCTACCCACTCTTCCCTAACGAGCGCTGACCTTTCCCTAACTCTCTAATAAACGCTACAAGAGCTTAAATACTCGCTAAAATCGACTACGGTTTACCTATTTTTGGATGGTGCGCAAACTCTAATTTTAAACTTTTGGAACCTCCTTTTCTTGCAGCGAGCCGTCGGAGTATAAACGCTTTCTCTACATCACCTATTAAGTGTATTTTGGCGGAATGTGGCCTACCAACAATAAAGGAAAGGGTGTAGGAACGAACGATACAACTAATTCCAAAACTGATACACTCTCCAAACGCCTATAAGCTACCATCTTCACACGTCTAAGGATTGTACACACACAACTCACACATCAGCACCCTCTTACTGGCAAAGTAAAACCATCTTGCCCTCTCTGCGCAAGCACTCTATCACTTCAACACATCTTTATCGAATGTTCGGCTTTAGCGAGTATTAGGCAAAAGCACAATTTTTTTCCAAACTATCAAGAAATGTTAAAACTTCCTTCGTTTGCAAATATTATAAGTATTTATAATTTTATTACTGATTGTTACATACAAATTAAAATATAACTTTATATTTAGTTGGTAACCTAAGCTATTTGTTTGTTCAGAGTCGATGGTTTTAATAGCTCGTACTCTTTTTTTAAAATAATGTTTAATACTACTTTCATTTTTCTTCTAATATATAAATATTTTTGCACCATTTAATATAAAACAAATGGTTAAAAGTGAATTAGTGAAGTGTTAGTGGATATAAAAGTTAAAAGTATTAGTGTAAAATTCATTATAAATATGAGAAACACGCATTTTAAATAAATGAATTTTTGAACTTTAAATGCAAATATCTCAAAAACCATAAGTAAGCGGCAACTATATATTTATTTTTTCTTAATCTGCAAAACCTTCTCTCTTCGTACGTACCCATTTTAACCTTGAAATCCGAAACAAAATTTAAATATAACGCTCCAAATACATTGTATCTTGTTGTTGTCATGGAATTGAATATAGCTCCATTTGCCCAGCAATCACCAAACAAGACAAGAAAGAGGAATTTCAGCGAAAAAGAGAAATTTGAGTGAATTGCCATATTTGCTTATCATCATATGGCAGCGCTCCATTTCCTCATAATTGTTAGCACATAAATGAGCTCACTACGAGTTTAAAAAACGATTTTTAAAATAGAGAGGTTTCATTTATGAAACCTGCAAAAAGTGTAAATTGTAAATTTGTTTAAATGTTTATAGTTTAATTAAATGAATTTGAATGTACATAAAATGTGATAAATGTAGCGAAATAGCTTGTTGAAATGTTCGAATTTTGGTGGGTCAAAATATTAGGAAATAATACCAGAAATTGAGTGAGGAGCATACGTTGACATCTGAGGCAACAATTGCAACAAAATGAAGGCCGAAAAAATAATAAATGAATCTAAAACTATTGTAATTACTTTTGACTTATATAAACAATCATTAGTGTATTTTTTTTTTTATATAAATTAGGCGCATTTTAAGCTTTAGCATTCATTTTTTATGTGTGTAAAAAAAACTACCGTGATATGCTATTGGAGGATGGAGTCATGTGTAGAAGTTCACGCAAGTGAGGAAAGTTCTCTGATCGCCATTCACTTGGGAGTGGCCAGAAACGATTCTTTTACATATGACCCAAGCAGCTCACGACTTCCGGTCTTTGACCAAGTATCCTCTGGGTAGCCTCAGAACATCCGTTTGAAGGCGAGCTAAAGTGAGAAGGCGAAACGCCCCTGCATAGGGTTGTGCGCTGGGTTTGGGACCCGCTACGTAAAAAACCACCCCTAATGAAAGGAAAAAAAACAGCCTCGGATGAGAGCCCCCCCTCTTGATGACGACCATGGCAAACGAAATAAGGACTATGATTTGAGGGCATGCACCTAGAATGTCCGGTCCCTTGATTGGGAAGGTGCCGCTGCCCAGCTGGTAGATGTCCTCGAAAAGATAAAGACTGGCATCACCGGCGTCCAAGAAATGCGATGGACGGGACAAGGACAGAGACGAGTAGGTCCTTGTGACATTTACTACAGTGGCCTTATAAAGGAGCGCAAGTTTGGTGTTGGATTCGTGGTGGGAGAGAGACTCCGCCGCCGAGTACTATCATTCACTCCTATGAATGAACGTCTAGCCACAATCCGCATCAAAGCGAGGTTCTTCAACATATTGCTGATTTGCGCCCACGCCCCGACGGAAGAGAAGGACGTTGTGACCAAAGATGCCTTTTATGAGTGCTTGGAGCGCAATTATGAGAGATGCCCCCGCCACGATGTCAAAATCGTGCTTGGCGACTTCAATGCCAGGGTGGGCAAAGAAGGTATCTTTGGCACTACGGTCGGTAAATTCAGCCTCCACGAGGAAACATCCCCAAATGGGCTGAGGCTGATCGACATCGCCGGGGCTCGAAATATGGTTATCTGTAGTACTAGATTCCAGCATAAGAAGATACATCAAGCTACCTGGCTGTCTCCGGATCGAAAAAAAACCAACCAGATCGATCATGTTGTGATAGACGGAAGACAAGTCTCCAGTGTTTTAGATGTGCGTGCGCTCCGAGGTCCTAACATCGACTCGGACCACGATATTGTTGCAGCCAAAATTCGCAGCCGCCTCTGTGCAGCAAAAAACGAACGCCAACAAACACAAGGATGGTTCGACGTCGAGAAGCTGCAATCACAACAGGCAGCCGAACGTTTTTCTACTCGGCTTGCACTCCTGCTCTCTGAGAGCACTCGTCACAACTCGGTATAAGGGAACTGTGGGACGGAATTTCAAACTCCTTACGTACAGCTGCAACCGAAACCATTGGTTTTCGGAAAGTGCAAAAGAGGAGCTGGTACGACGAGGAGTGCCGTGTCGCAGCGGAGAGAAAACAGGCTGCCTACCTCGCAACGTTACGATCGACCACAACACGTGCGGGATGGGATAGATACCGAGAGTTGAAGAGGGAAGCGAGACGCATTTGTAGACAGAAAAAGAAAGAGGCCGAAATGCGTGAGTACGAAGAGCTTGATAAGCTGGCCGACAGGGGTAATGCTCGAAAATTCTACGAAAAGATGCGGCGGCTTACAGAAGGTTTCAAGACCGGAGCATACTCTTGTAGAACCCCCCAAGGTGATCTAGCCACCGCTGCCCAAAGCATACTTAAATTATGGAGGGAACACTTCTGCAGCCTGCTAAATGGCAGTGAACGCACAACACCAGGAGAAGGCGAACCAATCGATGACGATGGAGCAGACGTTCCATTGCCAGACCATGAAGAAGTTCGAATAGCAATTGCCCGCCTGAAAAACAACAAATCGGCAGGGGCCGATGGATTGCCGGCCGAGCTATTCAAATACGGCGGCGAAGAGCTGATAAGGTACATGCATCAGCTTCTTTGTAAAATATGGTCGGACGAAAGTATACCCAACGATGGGAATTTAAGTGTGCTATGCCCAATGCATAAAAAAGGAGACCCCACAATCTGCGCCAACTACCGTGGGATTAGCCTCGTCAACATCGCATATAAGGTTCTGTCTAGCGTATTGTGTGAAAGATTAAAGCCCACCGTCAACAAACTGATTGGACCTTATCAGTGTGGCTTTAGACCTGGTAAATCAACAACCGACCAGATATTCACGATGCGCCAAATCTTGGAACAGACCCGTGAAAAGAGAATCGACACACACCACCTCTTCCTCGATTTCAAAGCTGCTTTCGATAGCACGAAAAAGAGCTGCCTTTATGCCGCGATGTCTGAATTTGGTATCCCCGCAAAACTGATACGGCTGTGTAAACTGGCGTTAAGCGGCATCAAAAGCTCCGTCAGGATCGGGAAGAACCTCTCCGAGCCGTTCGATACCAAACGAGGTTTCAGACAAGGCGACTCCCTATCGTGCGACTTTTTCAATCTGCTGCTGGAGAAAATAGTTCAAGCTGCAGAACTTAATCGAGCAGGTACAATCTTTTATAAGGGTGTACAGCTGCTGGCGTATGCCGATGATATTGATGTCATCGGCCTCAACACCCGCGCCGTTAGTTCTGCTTTCTCCGGGCTGGACAAGGAAGCAAAACGAATGGGTCTGGCAGTGAACGAGGGCAAGACGAAATATCTCCGGTCATCAAACAAACAGTCGTCGCACTCGCGACTTGGCACTCACGTCACTGTTGACAGTCATAACTTTGAAGTTGTAGATAATTTCGTCTATCTTGGAACCAGCGTTAACACTACCAATAATGTCTAGAAATCCTACGCAGGATAACTCTTGCCAACAGGTGTTACTTCGGACTAAGTAGGCAATTGAGAAGCAAAGTCCTCTCTCGACGAACAAAAACCAAACTCTATAAGTCACTCATAATTCCCGTCCTGCTAAATGCTGCAGAGGCTTGGACGATGTCAACAACGGATGAGTCGACGTTGCGAGTTTTCGAGAGAAAGGTTCTGCGAAAGATTTATGGTCCTTTGCGCGTTGGCCATGGCGAATATCGCATTCGATGGAACGATGAGCTGTACGAGATATACGACGACATTGACATAGTTCAGCGCATTAAAAGACAGCGGCTACGCTGACTAGGTCATGTTGTCCGGATGGATGAAAACACTCCAGCTCTGAAAGTATTTGACGCAGTACCCGCGGGGGGAAGCAGAGGAAGAGGTAAGACCTCCACTCCGTTGGAAGGACCAAGTGGAGAAAGACCTGGCCTCACTTGGAATATCCAATTGGCGCCACATAGCGAAGAGAAGAAACGACTGGCGCGCTGTTGTTGACTCGGCTATAATCGCGTAAGCGGTGTCTACGCCAGTAAAGAAGAAGAAGATATGCTATATTCAATGTTATATACCGTGAAATGGATAAAATAATTAAAATGTAGTAATTGTAAACCAAATAAATGTGTAGTAAATTAATAGAACTAAGTGTACGTATACGTTACTGGTTCACTGTATATATATGTATGTATTAGGGTGATTCAAAAAAAAAAATTTTTTTCGATTGGTACTCGGAAAAATAAGTTCCTAGACACCTCTAAGAAAGCCTGTCCAAATATGAGATTTAAATTGTAACGGGAAGGTCCTCCTACATACAGTTTTCTATTTTTTCTTATTATCAGATAGAAAAATTTATGTCTCGCTTCCAACTACTTAAAAAAAGGTCTATGATTTTTTCGTAAGCCCAACCATTTAAAAGATATTAATAGTTAAAGTTTGATTGTTTTTGGGAAAATTTTTCATTTCTTATGAATTTTATAACTCAATGAAAAAAGTCATTATGAATGATGAAACTCATAGGTTTTTGGAGAGGCTTTCTTAGAGGTGTTTAGGAACCTATTTTTCAGAGTACCAAACGAAAAAATCTTTTTTTTTTAATCTACCCTAATATGCATTGATGTTTGACGATGAATATCTCGTAAACGCTTAACTTAATCGAAAAATTATATGAGACCATTTTTATAGAGCAGTAAATTTCCTATAAAACTATGAGTTTCATCATTCATAATAATTTTTTTCATTGAATTATAAAATTAATTAGAAATAAAAAATTTTCCCAAAAATAATTAAACTCTGACTGTTAGTATCTTTTAAACAGTTGGGTTTACGAAAAAATCATAGGAGGCCTTTTTTGTAGAGCATTCAATTTTCTACAAAAACTAAGGAACATGATATTTTTTCAAGTAGTTGGAAGCGAGATATAAATTTTTCTATCTGATAATAAGAAAAAATAGAAAAATGTATGTAGGAGGACCTTCCCGTTACAATTAAAAACTCATATTTGGAGAGACTTTTTCAGAGGTGTCTAGGAACCTATTTTTACGAGTACCAATCGAAAAATTTTTTTTTTTTGCATCACCCTAATATGTATATCGTCACCTAAATCCAAACTAAGGTATGATCAAAAAATTCGAAAATGGGTGTTTCATTAATTACGATCCACTACTTCAAATTACATATATACAAATACATATGTCCAAAATTTATGGTAATAAGGTTCTACTGGCACATATAACCCAGTTTTAACCAATATTTAAATTTTGTTTTACTCATGTTACATTATTTCCCCTGTAAATTTTCGGGTTGGGTTTTATAATAGCATACCCCGATTTCGGGGTTAAGATGGGTACATCCGTACATGGATAGAGATGGTCCTCCAGATCAAGAAATTATATATATGTATATAATTGCCGCTTACTTATGGTTTTTGAGATATTTGCATTTAAAGTTCAAAAGTTCTACTATTTAAAATGCGTGTTGCTCCTATTTATAATGCATTTTACACTAATATTTTTAACTTTTATATCCACTACCACTTCGCGAATTCGCTTTTAACCATTTGTTTTATATAAAATAGTACAAAAAAAAACATTGTGTGTGTGCGATTCACACACGATAGAAGTGAAACTTCAGTAAATCGACAGAAGAATGAGATGAATGTACATATATAACAAGGTAGGATAATTACAAATTTTAATTGTTTAAAAATGAAAGTATTTTGATTAATTTTAAAAACTTTATATTTTGTTTAAAATATGTTGTATAATCTATTGCTCAAGTTCCATATTTTCAGTTTCTACAAATGATACAAGTAGCTTATGATAACTAAAATACGATACAAATATTTTAGTTTCAATTTTATTGATATACCTTTTGGAATACAGGATCTAACGGGTGGGCCATCTAACGTTTTAAATGTGAATTATCTATATTTCGACATTGGAAACGTCAAATACCATTCGGAAAGTGACAGATATTCAGTAAAAAGTCTAAAATTTACGAAATGGGTCGCTATTCACTAGAAGAAAACTATGAAATATTGACAGATTGGGCAGAAGATCGTTTGACCGTTTACCGAAAAATCATCTTTTCGGACGTGGCTCATTTCCACCTCGATGATTACGTTAACAAGCAGAATTGTCGCATTTGGGGCACAGAAAACCCGCACGTAATCGTCGAGAAGCCAATGCACCCAGCACGAATCACTGTATGGTGCGGATTTTGGTCTGGTGAAATCATCGGCCCATTTTTCTTCGAAAATGACGTAACCATCAATGGTGAGCGATATCGCGAACCGAACCGAATTTTTCTCCAAGCAAATTGAAGAGGAAGACTTGGACAACTTTAGGTTCCAGCAGGACAGGACGGCTCTACGTGCCATACAGCAAACGCTACACTCAATCTTTTACGCCCTATCTTTAAATTTAAAGTTTTATATGGCCCACCCATTATTAACGTTTTTGATCTCGTAGTTGATTGAGTGCGACTGTTACACATTTTTAAATTAAATGTTGTATCGAGAAACTCAATCAAAGAAAGCGCCGTGACTGACGCAAAATTTATATTAAAAGCCCCACTTAAAATCATTGGATATTTATCAGAATTCTTATGATGAAGAGGGTCGCGGTACCTCTGGGTATATTTGATCAAATTTTCATGTATAAATTCAATACCAATCAATCTAAATATTAAATCATTTTATTTATTTGTTTGGGAGAGATGTAAATTGCTACAATCAGAACTAAATCTCCCTGGTTATTTCTGATTTTACAGGCACATATTTCTCCAACTTTCGAAAGTTGAACAGACAATGATTTCAGCTGTTGTGCATTGAGATCCATTTGTGGCGTAACAACACGGGCTGCATCATTTACGTTGTGATAAGTTGCTACTCCGCCTGCCCTCGTGCGTGGTTTTGTAATTAACAACAATATTAAAATTTGGATGTCTACAATATCTTCATTATTTTAATATCATTTTAATTTTGAATTATTTTAACAATTTAAAAATATTTATCCGTCTTAAAATTGTTTTTTTCCATAAATCTAATTTTAAATCATTTTGTTGATTTAAGAATTATTAAATATAAGTTTAAATTAAGTTAATTTTTTTTAATATTTTAAATCATGAATTGTAAATTAAGTGCATGGATTTAAATTAAATTTTTTTTAAATTTAAATTATTACTAAATTAAAATTTTTTTTTAAATTATTAAAATTAAATGATGAAAGTTAGTATTAATTATTGGGTCTTACAATCATTACTTACTAAATTATGTATATCCCGTTGGGACACTATTTTGTTGCTGAGAGTGGTCTAAAACAGGAAAAAATAAATAAGGTTATATACGTGGTGTATTGATATATAATCCATGAACAGTATAAAATAAAAATCAAATTAATTGATTGAAAAACATTGAAATATTAGTTTATACTTAAAGCAGGATTAAAAGATACTTACACTTACCATTTATTACATCAGTCACATTAACACTTATATTTGAACATATATTTTGATTGTTCAAAAATAGTTTTTTATGTGCACGAAACTCGCGACTACGTTCTGTTGAACTTTTTCTTGGATTTTTTCTTCATTTTAATTTTATTTTCATTTTTTTGCGTCGATATTGACGACACATTTCGGCATCTTATAAAATTTATTATTTAGCACAAGATATAAAAATACTCACAAACACACAGTTAAATAATAACACACCACGCTGACATCTTACTAAAAAGCTGTAAAACGCAGCCGCTTCAATTTTTGCTTTCAACCAGGAAATTGCTTGTATGTGCTTTTGTATTTTGCCCTCAGATATTCCATAGTGACATGTAAAAATAATTATGATATGAGTATATTTTTGTATGAATGCATACGGGGTATTCCATACCAAATCGACCACTTTTGAACCCGACCTCCTTAGATTTTGCTGAAACTTATCCATCCTTTTCTACCCTTTGAAAAACATTTTCGAGAATTTTTTCAAAATTTTTTGTCCAACTTCAAAAAAGTTATGAATTTTGCTAAAAAATGGCTTTTTTATTTTCAAATAGCCATAACTTGTAGAAATTGACTTTTGAGGACCTTTTTTTAAATTTTTGTTTTGTATGAACTTTTTGAAAAAATACACGAAGAAAATTTAACACGATCAACTAAACAAAAAAAAGTAAAATCGTATTTTTGTTTTGGAAGTTCGTCATTTTTTTTTTTCCTTAAAAATAACTTCAATTAATTTGACAACTATCTCTACTAATCCCGGAGTGGGCCGATTTTTTTTTTAATTTTTTTTTTTTGTTCATTGAAAAAAAATGCAAAAATTTTTTTTCCGTAAACTTTTCTTTTCATTTAACCTAACTAAAAATTCGTGTTTGTTGTCGTATTTTATGTCTCTTGAGAAGTTATACGGTCTTCCAAAGAATAACTCATATGGTGTAAATTTTGTAGATGAATGGATTGTATTATTGTAAGTTATAAACGTCTCATCTAATATCTCTTCGTGATATAATTCCATTTTCCTGGATTTTCTGGTTGTCATTATAATTCTGTATATTTCAGTTAGGGTTGAATGAAGTCGTTCTACTGGAGAGTTGCCACTGGATTGTTGAAATAATGTGAAGTGAAATATAATTTCATATTGTCTTCAAAAATCTTTACCCGGTACCCTGATCACAAACAATTTTCTTAGGTAGTATTCCCGCAAGGTTCATAAATGTTTTTAAAGCTTTGAGCACACAAACGCTTGTTCTTGATGATAATGTATAGCCTGTCGCATATTTAGAAAATTTATCGATGATGGTCAAAATACATTTACTATTTATAGTATATACATATGTCAATGTGCAAAATTTGAAGAGGTTCGTTTGGTGTTTCTGCAACTTGAAATTCTAATTTTGGTGGGTATCTGTCGTATTTGAGTGTATTGCAAATTTCACAATTATTTAAAGTTTTATTTATTATAGATTGCATAAGGGGAAAATAATATTGTCTCTTTAAGTATTCATAAATTTCGGTAATTCCTCTATGGTTCCTATTTTCATTTTCATATGGTACGAATTAGTTCAACTTGTTTATCATGTTCAGTTACATCTGATAGGATTTTAGTTCATCGGACAATACGAAATTGTTTTCCATTTGAAAAGTATTTTGAGTAAAACAGTTGAATAGTTTTGAAGGGTGGTTACCTGAAGGTATAAATTTTTTGAAAATCTGAACTATTGTGTCTTGAGAAAATTCTTTTTCTCTTATAGTTCTACGTTGTTTGTTTCTAAAGATGGTTTCAACAGTCATACTAGGTTTTTTTTCAGATCTTTCTAATAAAAGTTGCAAGTTGAATTCATTTAAAGGTTTTTCTGAAATTGGTATGCCATCATTCACATTTCCCTTACATGAATGTATTGTAGACAGTTCTTCCGAATCACACAAATTTATATCAGCGGTTTTATCATGGTCTAATTTTATACTGATTAATGCATCTGCGTTACTGTTCAATTTTCCTTTTTTGTATACCATCTCGTAGCCATACTCTTCCAACTTCAGGCGCCATCTCAACAATTTCGAATTGGGCTCCTTGAGACTCATTAGCCATGTAAGTGGTCTGTGATCAGTAATTATTTTAAATTTACGACCGAAGAGATATGGGCGGAAATATTTGGCTAAAAGCTCTTTCTCAATAGTGGAATAGTTAATCTCACTCTCAGAAAGAGTCCTACTTGCGTAGCAAATAGATTTGTCACTACTTATGTGACCTTGAGAAAGGACTTCTCCAAGCGCAATGTGACTTACGTCTGTTGTGAGTAAAAATGGCTTTGTGAAATCAGTGTATTGGAGTATTGGATCGTTCATTAAAATGTTCTTGCATGTTTCGAAAGCTTCTAGGTATCTGGCATTTAGTGTTATGCTTCTGCCCTTTTTTAAGCATTCTGTCATTGGTTTTGCAAGTCTTGCCAGGTTCGGGATAAACTTCCCATAATAACTAAGTAGGCCTATGAACGATTTTATTTCACGATTAGTTCGTGGTATTGGAAATTTCTGGATGGCTTCTATTTTTGTCGGGTCCGGTTTTATACCTTCCGTCGTGACTACGTGTCCTAAAAAAGCAATTTCTTTTCGCATAAACTACGATTTGTCCATCTGGACCTTAAAATTTGAACATCTTAACTTTAGAAAGACTTTTTCTAGATTCTCAATATGTTCCTGGAGGGACGTCAAAAATATAATAATGTCATCTGAATACACTAGACAGATTTTTCCAAAAAAATCATTTAGGACATTATCCATAACTCTCTGGAAAGTCGAGGGTGCGTTTTTTAAGCCAAAAGGCATTCTTACGTATTCGTAGTGACCCCTTCCACAGTAAAAGCTGTTTTTGATATGTCCCGTGGATTCATTTCAATTTGATGGAAGCCACTTGCTAAGTCCGAATTTGAAAAGTAAAGGCATTTGCCCAGTTTATCCAAGATCTCAGATATGTTCGAGTGTGGGTACCTGTCCGAGACGGTTTTCTCGTTCAACTTCCTACAGTCGATAACCAGTCTCCGTTTCGTCTTCCCCGATGCGTCCTTCTTTTTTGGAACAATCCATACTGGAGAGCTCCATGGGGAAAAGTTCGGCTTAATAATCCCTTGCTCCAACATCTCTGATATCTGTCTCCGAACTTCCTCTTTGTGAACGAAAGGATACCTGGTATGAATGGGAATATCGTCTGTCGTCCTAATTCTGTGTTTAACTTCATTTGCAAACGTCAACTTTTCATCCTCTCTATAAAAGATATCACTATATTTAGTACATAGTTTCAAAAGTTTATGCTTTTCTTCGCCATTCAGATGTTCCATTCGGAGTAAGTCAGATAAATTTGCAATTCTTTCACTGTTTGATTGGCAATGCATATTAAAGTTATTAAGTTCGACGAAGTTTTCTGAATCATACGGACTTGTTTTGTTGCTCTAGGAAAATTGTTTGGTCATTCCCCGTGGTATTAACTACTTCTATTGTACTAAACCAGTCTTTCGCAAAGTATATGCCTGGAGAAATAAATAAGCCGTTGTCCAAAGTTATTGTATTTATCATAATATCTCCTTCCTTAGAATCAACCGGCAGTTTTACGATTTGTTTCGAATTCGCCTCTATTGTGAAATTATCAGAGGAAAAATTTGGTTTCATTTTAAGAGGTATTGTAATATTATTTGTAATTAGTATTTTATTTTCAAGATCAATTTTAGCTTTAATTTTTGTCAGAAAATCTAAGTCCGTCAAAATAATCATGGAATTTAAAAACTAAGAATGTAAGAGTTCCTGTTTTCTTAATTTCTTTGAAAATAGGTAATGTCACTTGCTCCATGGGGAGCAATTTATGTAAGATGGTAGATATAATTATTGTAATACATTTCTTGGTATCTAAGGGATTTATAAATTCCGGGTTTATAAATGAAAAAGAAGCTCCTTTATCTATTAGGAATCTTAAAATCCTGATTATCGTCAATATTGTAATTTTCATATTGGTCCAGGTTTATCTTGTTAGCGTTGTCAAGACATGGGACAGAGCTTTCATTTCGAAGACTTCTAAATTCGTTAATATTATTCATTTCATTCCTATTTGTTATCTTACTAAATTGAGTGCTTGGGCAGGTTTTAAATTTGTTTGCGCCTTTTTCAAATTTTGAAAATCCACTTCTGGTATCCATAGGTTCTGGTGGGGCTGTGATTGCCTCCAATTTGTTTGTCTCGAAAAATTATCGAAGCGTTGGTTGGGTTTAAAATTTGAAAAATTCTCGCGGTGTACTTGGGAATTTTGGGGTAACAAATTACGGTTCTGATTGTTTGAATTTGGCTCAAAATTATTGTTATTAACATAGTAAGGTCTGGTTGAAAAATTAGAATATCTTTTAGGTTGGTAATAATTTTCTTGTCTTTATGCATTATTTACAAAATTTTGTGGATATTTAGGATATGGATTATATTGGTAATTTGGTCTTCTTCTTCTTTACTGGCGTAGACACCGCTTACGCGATTATAGCCGAGTCAACAACAGCGCGCCAGTCGTTTCTTCTCTTCGCTACTTGGCGCCAATTGGATATTCCAAGCGAGGCCAGGTCCTTCTCCACTTGGTCCTTCCAACGGAGTGGAGGTCTTCCTCTTCCTCTGCTTCCCGCGGCGGGTACTGCGTCGAATACTTTCAGATCTGGAGTGTTTTCATCCATCCGGACAACATGACCTAGCCAGCGTAGCCGCTTTCTTTTAATGCGCTGAACTATGTCAATGTCGTCGTATATCTCGTACAGCTCATCGTTCCATCGAATGCGATATTCGGCCAACGCGCAAAGGACCATAAATTTTTCGCAGAACCTTTCTCTCGAAAACTTGCAACGTCGACTCATCCGTTGTTGACATCGTCCAAGCCTCTGCACCATATAGCAGGACGGGAATTATGAGTGACTTATAGAGTTTGGTTTTTGTTCGTCGAGAGAGGACTTTGCTTCTCAATTGCCTACTTAGTCCGAAGTAACACCTGTTGGCAAGAGTTATCCTGCGTTGGATTTCTAGGCTGACATTATTGGTAGTGTTAACGCTGGTTCCAAGATAGACGAAATTATCTACAACTTCAAAGTTATGACTGTCAACAGTGACGTGAGTGCCAAGTCGCGAGTGCGACGACTGTTTGTTTGATGACAGAAGATATTTCGTCTTGCCCTCCTTCACTGCCAGACCCATTTCTTTTGCTTCCTTGTCCAGTCTGGAGAAAGCAGAACTAACGGCGCGGGTGTTGAGGCCGATGATATCAATATCATCGGCATACGCCAGCAGTTGTACACTCTTATAGAAGATGGTACCTTCTCTGTTGAGTTCTGATAAGGAATCGCCTTGTCTGAAACCTCGTTTGGTATCGAACGGCTCGGAGAGGTCCTTCCCGATTCTGACGGAGCTTTTCATGTTGCTCAACGTCAGCTTGCACAGCCGTATTAGTTTTGCGGGGAAACCAAATTCAGACATCGCGGCATAAAGGCAGCTCCTTTTCGTGCTGTCGAAAGCAGCTTTGAAATCGACGAAGAGGTGGTGTGTGTCGATCTCCTTTCACGGGTCTTTTCCAAGATTTGGCGCATCGTAAATATCTGGTCGGTTGTTGATTTACCAGGTCTAAACCACACTGATAAGGTCCAATCAGTTTGTTGACGGTGGGTTTTAATCTTTCACACAATACGCTCGACAGAACCTTATAGGCGATGTTGAGGAGGCTAATCCCACGGTAGTTGGCGCAGATTGTGGGGTCTCCTTTTTTGTGGATTGGGCATAGCACACTTAAATTCCAATCGTTGGGCATACTTTCGTCCGACCATATTTTGCAAAGAAGCTGATGCATGCACCTTATCAGCTCTTCGCCGCCGTGTTTGAATAGCTCGGCCGGCAATCCATCGGCCCCTGCCGCTTTGTTGTTTTTCAGGCGGGCAATTGCTATTCAAACTTCTTCATGGTCGGGCAATGGAACGTCTGCTCCATCGTCATCGATTGGGGTATCGGTGTTGTGCGTTCACTGCCGTTCAGCAGGCTGGAGAAGTGTTCCCTCCATAATTTAAGTATGCTCTGGGCATCGGTGGCTAGATCACCTTGGGGGGTTCTACAAGAGTATGCTCCGGTCTTGAAACCTTCCGTAAGCCGCCGCATCTTTTCGTAGGAATTTTCGAGCATTACCCCTGTCGGCCAGCTTATCATGCTCTTCGTACTCACGCATTTCGGCCTCTTTCTTTTTCTGTCTACAAATGCGTCTCGCTTCCCTCTTCAACTCTCGGTATCTATCCCATCCCACACGTGTTGTGGTCGATCGTAACGTCGCGAAGTAGGCTGCCTGTTTTCTCTCCGCTGCGACACGGCACTCCTCGTCGTACCAGCTCCTCTTTTGCACTTTCCGAAAACCAATGGTTTCGGTTGCAGCTGTACGTAAGGAGTTTGAAATGCCGTCCCACAGTTCCCTTATACCGAGTTGTTGACGAGTGTTCTCAGTGAGCAGGAGTGCCGAGTAGAAAAACGTTCGGCTGTCTGTTGTGATTGCAGCTTCTCGACGTTGAACCATCCTTGTGTTTGTTGGCGTTCGTTTTTTGCTGCACAGAGGCGGGTGCGAATTTGGGCTGCAACAATGTAGTGGTCCGAGTCGATGTTAGGACCTCGGAGCGCACGCACATCTAAAATACTGGAGACGTGTCTTCCGTCTATCAAAACATGATCGATCTGGTTAGTGGTTTTTCGATCCGGAGACAGCCAGGTAGCTTGATGTATCTTCTTATGCTGGAATCTAGTACTACAGATAACCATATTTCGAGCCCCGGCGAAGTCGATCAGCCTCAGCCCATTTGGGGATGTTTCCTCGTGGAGGCTGAATTTACCGACCGTAGTGCCAAAGATACCTTCTTTGCCCACCCTGGCATTGAAGTCGCCAAGCACGATTTTGACATCGTGGCGGGGGCATCTCTCATAATTGCGCTCCAAGCACTCATAAAAGGCATCTTTGGTCACATCGTCCTTCTCTTCCGTCGGGGCGTGGGCGCAAATCAGCGATATGTTGAAGAACCTCGCTTTGATGCGGATTGTGGCTAGACGTTCATTCATAGGAGTGAGTGATAGTACTCGGCGACGGAGTCTCTCTCCCACCACGAATCCAACACCAAACTTACGCTCCTTTATATGGCCACTGTAGTAAATGTCACAAGGACCTACTCGTCTCTGTCCTTGTCCCGTCCATCGCATTTCTTGGACGCCGGTGATGTCAGCCTTTATCTTTTCGAGGACATCTACCAGCTGGGCAGCGGCACCTTCCCAATTAAGGGACCGGACATTCCAGGTGCATGCCCTCAAATCATAGTCCTTATTTTTTTTGCCATGGTCGTCATCAAGAGGGGGGGCTCTCATCCGAGGCTGTTTTTTTCCTTTCATTAGGGGTGTTTTTTACGTAGCGGGTCCCAAACCCAGCGCACAGCCCTATGCAGGGGTGTTTCGCCTTCTCACTTTAGCTCGCCTTCAAACGGATGTTCTTAGGCTACCCAGAGGATACTTGGTCAAAGACCGGAAGTCGTGAGCTGCTTGAGTCATATGTAAAAGAATCGTTTCTGGCCACTTCCAAGTGAATGGCGATCAGAAGACTTTCCTCACTTGCGTGAACTTCAACACATGACTCCATCTCCATTGAGGATATTTGGATTTTTTCAAACTGGACCTAATATAATGAATATTCTGTTCTCTGATGCAGTAGTCAAGGGCAATCGGCAATGATTCTGGTCTCATTACTCTAATCGTAGATCCCATAGGTTCTCGTAAACCCGACAAAAATGAGTTTAGGCACATTTTAGAAAATAGATTTTTCTTTGCATTAATTACATTAGTGTCGGACTCATGGATAGATAAATTATTAGACAAAGCTGATTGGATATCCATTATTTCGCTGTAATATTTTTCAAGCGGTTTGCCGTATTGTTTTAAACAATGAAGATCTCTAATTAGGGATGTTTCTGTCTTTTTATCTGAATAATGCGATATCAAGTTTCCTCGGATCTCATCCCAGTTGAGGGATGTGCCATACTTGTTTAAGACTTCGCTGGCTTGACAATCTATTTTATTTCTTATGGCCCTCAAGAGGATTAGTCTATGAGGAGTGTTATCTGCTCCACTAATGTGAAGGAGTATTTCTTCCACATTACTAATGAATTCGTGGAGCAATCTTGGATTACCATCAAATTTGGGTAGGTCCTTGATTGCATCTGGAAAAATGTCGATATTATTCATGTTGTTACTATTAGTTGTAGTTTGAGTTCCTGATATACTTGGAACTTCTGTATTTGAAAGCATATTAAAATTTAATGTACTGTCCTCGGATATAACGGGTAGGCTTCATCAAAAATAATAACTTGTTCTAGTTACGTAAGATAATTTGGTTCCGATTGATAGGAATTTGGAATCAAATAATGCCTTCACAAAAATAATATGTAATTAATTTTTATTGAACTTTTCCACTTTTCCACTTCTTCCTTTTTAATTTTATTTATTTTGGCAATGTATGTTATATTTTCTTTTAAATTGTAAAGAGTATAGGTTATTTATTTATTTATTTATTTTTTTTGTAATGGTCTTTCCAATCTTTATTTGAAGCAATATATTTTATTTAAACATTTTTCTAATTTCATCTTATAATCTTTCCAATCTTTATTTGAATTAATATATTTTATTTAAAATTTTTTCGCAATATATGTATGTATGTACATATGTTAACTTTTCTTCAAAAAATTTGTTTTTGTTATTCAATAACCGCTCATTTACTTACAGAGCACCTATGAGAAGTGTATGCATGAGGGGTTTAGGTCCTTTTTCCAACGGGGCACTTATCTCCTTGTGGCCTTATACCAATATGCTCTTGGTATTATTTTTCCGTCCGATATTCCTTCGGATTTCCAAACAGGCGGCCCCTTATATGGTCCAAGGATTACCAAAGTTTTATTTTGTTAGCACTTATAGTTTCAACCCGAACCGTTGGCTTTTCGACTGCGCCAGTTAAGTTACTAATGTTACTTCGTTAATAAAACACCTTGTCTCCTTGAAAGATACACCAATAATAATCTTTATTCTTAAATTAATTTTACATGAAGGTAAATAAGCAAAGAAATTTGATGAGTCAGTAAAACAATAATAATTGTATAAAAGTTGGTAAACAGGAAATAAGTATCAATAAAAATAATAAAGTACAATAAGAAAATAAATACATTTGTTGCAATGCTTTTAATTTTGATGAGTCAATAAAAATAATAAAGTACAATAAGAAAATAAATACAATTTTTGCAATGCTCTAAATTTGATGAGTTTATAAAAATAAAGTTAGTAAACAGGAAGTAAGTATCAATTACAATTGTTGCAATGTTTTAAATTTAATAAGTCGATAAAAATAATAAATTACAATAAGAAACTGGGGCGGATTAAGGCAGTTTGCCGCCCTAGGCAGTTACAATTTTGTCGCCCCAGACAGCAGCCTAATTTTTGCCATTTCAGTTATTCATGCACTGACCTCGAGTTTTTTGAATGCGTTCATGAATTTGAACATTAAAAAAATATGTACAATTAAAAAAGTTGGGAGTGATAAATTAGGATATGTCAATTCTATCATTTTTCATAATATTTATTGACAGTTGTACATAATGCTTTTGTAGCTCAGTGCGTTTGTCTGTTGCCTAAATGGTAGTCGGTTCATGTTCACATATTCTTACGTCGTGCTTTAGAATCGCAAAATCAAGAATGATTTCATCGCACTCTATGTCACGTAAAATTTCCGCTTCTATAGTCAACAAAGCCAAAGAATTCAAGCGATTTTGTCCGATAGTTGATCTAAAATAATTTTTAACTCGTTTCAAACAAGAAAACGATCTCTCACCGCTGCAGTTTGTGACAGCTAAGGAAAGGAAAATTTGTAAGCAATGTCAACATTTGGAAAAACTGCGTTAAGATCTTCACTTCTGAAAAACTTGAAAGTTTCAATAGGCTTGATTGTTTACAAATTCTGATCACATTCAAGATATGCTTTGAAATGAATCAATTCATCATCTAATGAACTCTCCAAATCTTCATTAAATGCTTTTTGCAAAATTTTTGCTTTTTCCCGGATGTCAGCATTATTCAAGTTCCCCAAATCAATCAAAACAGAATTTTTCGTCAATTCCTTCATATTTTCGGCACCTTTCCCGTAATTCAAGTAACAGATTATCAAAGATAACATTGTATGTGTTGACTCTGAAGTCATCTTTCCCAAGCAATGTTACCTTCTCTGTTTTCGTTTCATCGTGATAAATTTTCCGACGCTTTACCCTACCCTGAATTGTTTTGTATTCTTGGTTGACAGACAAATCGAATGCTCTACCTTCAATGGCAAAATCTTCACGTGCATCACCCACAACTTTTATAAGACTTTGATACAATTGAACTACTTCATTCAGGTTAGTCTGCGTTGATTGTAATTTTTTACTTACAGCATTGAATTTCGAAAGTAAAAACTTCCACAAAGATTGCATAAAAGCTGTTTCTAGTAATTCAAAACGTTTTCGAATACCTTTGGCTTCACTTTGTGTGACAGCTTTTTGTGAAAGATCGTGTTCTATGCAATACAAAGCTTGTAGTATTTCAGTGTAATACTGATCAAGAGTGCAAACGGCATGGTTGCGAGCTGACCAGCGTGTTAGTGAAAGGGATTTTACAGTAATTTTCTCAGATTTCTTGCAGTAAGATTGTAGAATATCCCAACGACTCGTAGATGCTGCGAAAAAGTTATACAAACTTTGAAGATCATTAAAAAAAGCAGCAGCTGTTGAACTGCTTTCAACTGCGTGATTTCCTACTAAATTGAGAGAATGAGCTGCACAAGGCACGTATTCAGCGTATTCATTACGATTTTTAATCAACTGTTGCAGTCCTGCATAAATCCCTGACATATTTCGTGCTGTGTCGTACGACTGACTGAATTTTTAATGTCAACTTGTAAATCACCTAAGGTAGAAACTACAACGTTATCCATTTCTACAGCCTTGTGGCCTGCATTTGGTAGAAATTTCACAAAACGCTCTACCGGCATACCGTCTTTCTTCACGTATCGCAGTAAAGAACACAGCTGATCTACATGTGAAATGTCAGGTGTGGAATCAACAATGATAGAATAATATTTTGTACTTTTGACTTCTTGAATAATAACCTGTAATACTTTATCAGCTAGTATTTGAATAAACTCTTCGCAAATCGTTTTTGACAGATAACTGGTACTACCGATACCTTTATTTCCAAATTTCGAAATATGCTCAGCTAAAAATGGATCAAATTCAGATATCAATTCAAAAAGCATCAAATAGTTTCCGTTGTGAAAAGAACCTAACTTTTCATCATGCCCTCTAAAAGGCAGTCCACGTGAAGCTAAACTCTTAATGACAGCGACGACTCGTTTTAAAACATTTTACCAGTAACCTACTTCTTTGTCATATTCAGCGAGCAAAGTTTTGTCGATTCGACCAAAAGCACTGGCTCTATCTTTTAGAAGTTTCAAGCAACTTTGATGCTTTTCAGAATTTTCATGCTGATTCATTCTTATTGCCGCATTTTTCCAATCACTATAGCCATCTTTTTCAGAAAAGGCAGAATCGCCGCCAAAAAGAAGGCATGGAGCACAATATACCGATCCTTTGCTCAGAGAATATACTAACCAAACACGGGGAGTTTTTTCACCATTTAAAAGTTTTCTCTGCACTCTTTTTGACTGCGAAAAATCAAGATGGTCATTTCTTTTATAATTATGTTTAGCGATATAATCACGTAATGCGTCATTTATGAGCCATTCCGCAGGGTCGTCACTGAATGTGAAATTGAAGTTGTCGGATATGTTTGACTCTATTTGTTTCGTAGATTCTGTAAAAAAATTTTATACCTGAATTTCATATTCTTGTAAATATGTGTACAAATTTTCGAAACAAAAAATATAGAAAATTTGAGAATCATCTTAATTTGATTATCATGAGCAAAAGATAAAAAAATAGTAGGTTAGAAAAAAACGAAAATACATGAAATTCAGTCTTTACCTGCGAAGTCTATTGTTTCTCCAGAAATTTCGCATTTTTCGGTAACTGATGGATTACCCGTGTCACTTTGATTTCCTTGAAGGACAAAATAAGAAGAGAGTTTTTTTGTTTTTGCCATAACCTCGTCATCTTTGATTTTTCTCTTCGCAGCTTGCTTGCGATATTCAGAACCGCTCAATCGATTCCGCCCTCGGCACGATTCCGATTACTTTGGCGGAGGGGTAAAAAAACCGAATTTCCATATAAATGAGGTATGTACGGTTAGGGGAGCTTCTCCAGAGGAGGAATATCTGAAAATAGCATAAAAATAACTAATATTTTTTGAAATATTCACGTTTAAAAATTCAAAAATTGCCCTAAGAAAACATGTTATTTCCCCATGTTTCGCAGAATATTTTCACGTTTTTCACTCACTATATTGAAATATACACTCTTAATATTGAAATAAGTTCACTTTTCACTTTTATTTTCTAATTTTTCAGCCAAATTTAGTAATTTAAAATCACTTATCAAATTTATGGCTGCAAAGTTTAGAGTGTTTATATTTACGAGGAAAACCAGCGTTGCCACACCTTAAAAACCAAAAGTGAAGAATTTTTTAGCGTTTCACAGCGTTTTCTTTGTTTCTACTTTCGAGTGATTCTTTTTTCTTTATTAACTATAAAAAACTATAAAGAATATTTTTCAAGCTAAAATTGAATATGTGAACACTTTTGCATATGCATATATATACATACATTCATATATGAATATATGAATAATATGTGATTTATATTTAATAAACACAGATAAGTAAAATCGTGTGATAATATTATAATATTACGAGCGAATACCCGGGGTGGCTGAAGTACTTTCGCATAGTACTCCTTTCTGCGTTGGAGGCCTTCGGCCGCGCTTTAAAAAAATAACCCTGGCCGAGCGAATACCCGGTGTGGCTGAAGTACTTTCGCATAGTACTCCTTTCCGCGTTGGCGGCCTTCGGCCGCGCTTTAAAAAAATAACCCTGGCCGAGCGAATACCCGGTGTGGGTGAAGTACTTTCGCATAGTACTCCTTTCGGCGTTGGCGGCCTTCGGCCGCGCTTTAAAAAAAATAACCCTGGCCGAGCGAATACCCGGGTTGACTGAAGTACTTTTGCGTAGTACTCCTTTCTGTGTAGGCGGCCTTCGGCCGCGCTTTAAAAAAATAACCCTGGCCGAGCGAATACCCGGGGTGACTGAAGTACTTTCGCATAGTACTCCTTTCTGCGTTGGCGGCCTTCGGCCGCGCTTTAAAAAAGTAACCCTGGCCGAGCGAATACCCGGTGTGGCTGAAGTACTTTCGCATAGTACTCCTTTCTGCGTTGGAGGCCTTCGGCCGCGGTTTAAAAAAATAACCCTGGCCGAGCGAATACCCGGGGTGACTGAAGTACTTTCGCATAGTACTCCTTTCTGCGTTGAAAATAAAAAATATATTGAGTTTTTGGTATAAAGTGGTTATAATTTATGGTTATCATGCTTTCAAAATTTAAGTTTTCGTTATAAAATGGTAAATTTTGGTTATTATATCTGTCAGCGATTTCCATTTATTTTTGATGATACATTGGTTTGTATTTTAGGCGACAATATATATATTATTATATTTATAATATGAGTTTTGGGTATGAAGTGGTTATATTTTTTGGTTATCATGCACTCATATTGAAACAAGATTTGAGTTTTCGTACTGTACCCATGTCTTCTTCTTCTTTACTGGCGTAGACACCGCTTACGCGATTATGGCCGAGTCAACAACAGCGCGCCAGTCGTTTCTTCTCTTCGCTACGTGGCGCCAATTGGATATTCCAAGCGAGGCCAGGTCCTTCTCTACTTGGTCCTTCCAACGGAGTGGAGGTCTTCCTCTTCCTCTGCTTCCCGCGGCGGGTACTGCGTCGAATACTTTCAGATCTGGAGTGTTTTCATCCATCCGGACAACATGACCTAGCCAGCGTAGCCGCTTTCTTTTAATGCGCTGAACTATGTCAATGTCGTCGTATATCTCGTACAGCTCATCGTTCCATCGAATGCGATATTCGCCGTGGCCAACGCGCAAAGGACCATAAATCTTTCGCAGAACCTTTCTCTCGAAAACTCGCAACGTCAACTCATCGGTTGTTGTCATCGTCCAAGCCTCTGCACCATATAGGAGGACGGGAATTATGAAAGACTTATAGAGTTTGGTTTTTGTTTGTCGAGAGAGGACTTTGCTTCTCAATTGCCTACTTAGTCCGAAGTAGCACCTGTTGGCAATAGTTATCCTGCGTTGGATTTCTAGGCTGACATTGTTGGTGGTGTTTACGCTGGTTCCAAGATAGACGAAATTATCTACAACTTCAAAGTTATGACTGTCAACAGTGACGTGAGTGCCAAGTCGCGAGTGCGACGACTGTTTGTTTGATGACAGGAGATATTTCGTCTTGCCCTCGTTCACTGCCAGACCCATTTCTTTTGCTTCCTTGTCCAGTCTGGAGAAAGCAGAACTAACGGCGCGGGTGTTGAGGCCGATGATATCAATATCATCGGCATACGCCAGCAGTTGTACACTCTTATAAAAGATGGTACCTTCTCTGTTAAGTTCTGCAGCTCGAACTATTTTCTCCAGAAGCAGGTTGAAAAAGTCACACGATAGGGAATCGCCTTGTCTGAAACCTCGTTTGGTATCGAACGGCTCGGAGAGGTCCTTCCCGATTCTGACGGAGCTTTTTGTGTTGCTCAACGTCAGTTTACAAAGCCGTATTAGTTTTGCGGGGATACCAAATTCAGACATCGCGGCATAAAGGCAGCTCCTTTTCGTGCTGTCGAAAGCAGCTTTGAAATCGACGAAGAGGTGGTGTGTGTCGATTCTCCTTTCACGGGTCTTTTCCAAGATTTGGCGCATCGTAAATATCTGGTCGGTTGCTGATTTACCAGGTCTAAAGCCACACTGATAAGGTCCAATCAGTTTGTTGACGGTGGGCTTTAATCTTTCACACAATACGCTCGACAGAACCTTATATGCGATATTGAGGAGGCTAATCCCACGGTAGTTGGCGCAGATTGTGGGGTCTCCTTTTTTGTGGATTGGGCATAGCACACTTAAATTCCAATCGTTGGGCATACTTTCGTCCGACCATATTTTGCAAAGAAGCTGATGCATGCACCTTATCAGCTCTTCGCCGCCGTGTTTGAATAGCTCGGCCGGCAATCCATCGGCCCCTGCTGCTTTGTTGTTTTTCAGGCGGGCAATTGCTATTCGAACTTCTTCATGGTCGGGCAATGGAACGTCTGCTCCATCGTCATCGATTGGGGTATCGGGTTCGCTTTCTCCTGGTGTTGTGCGTTCACTGCCATTCAGCAGGCTGGAGAAGTGTTCCCTCCATAATTTAAGTATGCTCTGGGCATCGGTAACTAGATCACCTTTGGGGGTTCTACAAGAGTATGCTCCGGTCTTGAAACCTTCTGTAAGCCGCCGCATCTTTTCGTAGAATTTTCGAGCATTACCCCTGTCGGCCAGCTTATCAAGCTCTTCGTACTCACGCATTTCGGCCTCTTTCTTTTTCTGTCTACAAATGCGTCTCGCTTCCCTCTTCAACTCTCGGTATCTATCCCATCCCGCACGTGTTGTGGTCGATCGTAACGTTGCGAGGTAGGCAGCCAGTTTTCTCTCCGCTGCGACACGGCACTCCTCGTCGTACCAGCTGTTCTTCTGCACTTTCCGAAAACCAATGGTTTCGGTTGCAGCTGTACGTAAGGAGTTTGAAATTCCGTCCCACAGTTCCCTTATACCGAGTTGTTGACGAGTGCTCTCAGAGAGCAGGAGTGCAAGCCGAGTAGAAAAACGTTCGGCTGTCTGTTGTGATTGCAGCTTCTCGACGTCGAACCATCCTTGTGTTTGTTGGCGTGCGTTTTTTGCTGCACAGAGGCGGGTGCGTATTTTGGCTGCAACAATATAGTGGTCCGAGTCGATGTTAGGACCTCGGAGCGCACGCACATCTAAAACACTAGAGACGTGTCTTCTGTCTATCACAACATGATCGATCTGGTTGGTGGTTTTTCGATCTGGAGACAGCCAGGTAGCTTGATGTATCTTCTTATGCTGGAATCTAGTGCTACAGATAACCATATTTCGGGCCCCGGCGAAGTCGATCAGCCTCAGCCCATTTGGGGATGTTTCCGCGTGGAGGCTGAATTTACCGACCGTAGTGCCAAAGATACCTTCTTTGCCCACCCTGGCATTGAAGTCGCCAAGCACGATTTTGACATCGTGGCGGGGGCATCTCTCATAAGTGCGCTCCAAGCACTCATAAAAGGCATCTTTGGTCACATCGTCCTTCTCTTCCGTCGGGGCGTGGGCGCAAATCAGCGATATGTTGAAGAACCTCGCTTTGATGCGGATTGTGGCTAGACGTTCATTCTCCGGAGTGAATGATAGTACTCGGCGACGGAGTCTCTCTCCCACCACGAATCCAGCACCAAACTTGCGCTCCTTTATATGGCCACTGTAGTAAATGTCACAAGGACCTACTCGCCTCTGTCCTTGTCCCGTCCATCGCATTTCTTGGACGCCGGTGATGTCAGCCTTTATCTTTACGAGGACATCTACCAGCTGGGCAGCGGCACCTTCCCAATTAAGGGACCGGACATTCCAGGTGCATGCCCTCAAATCATAGTCCTTATTTCGTTTGCCATGGTGGCCATCAAAAGGGGGGGCTCTCATCCGAGGCTGATTGTTGGTTTTCATTGGATGTGTTTTTTTACGTGGCGGGTCCCAAACCCAGCGCACAACCCTATGCAGGGGTGTTTCGCCTTCTCACTTTAGCTCGCCTTCAAACGGATGTTCTTAGGCTACCCAGAGGATACTTGGTCAAAGACCGGAAGTCGTGAGCTGCTTGAGTCATATGTAAAAGAATCGTTTCTGGCCACTCCCAAGTGAATGGCGATCAGAGAACTTTCCTCACTTGCGTGAACTTCTACACATGACCCCATCCTCCACTGTACCCATGTACTGTACACTTTATTACGTAATATTATTATATAATATTACTTATACATATGTATATATAATATTATTATATAATATTACTAATATATGTATATAATATTACTTATTTGCTTAATAAATTTAAAAAAGAAAATATCCATATGCATGAATAGAGGAATTTTTGGGAAAAAGAGGAATTTCAGCGAATTGCCTTATCATCACATGGCAGCGCTCCATTTCGTCGTAATTCTTAGTAAACAAATAAGGTTGAAACAAGTGTAAAATGTAATTTTTAAAATAAAGATTGTTTAGGTAAAAAAACCTGCTAAAAGAGTAAAATGTTGATTTATTTAAAAGATTATAGTGCAATTTAATTAATTTGAAGTGAAAAATGTGAAAAAAGTGTGTTTAATGTGGTGAAATAGCTCCTTGAAATGGTCCAGTTTTGCGAATTTTTGAACTTTAAGGCCGAATATCTCCTAAACTAAGCGTTTGCGGACCTTATAACCCTTAATGTTTTTTAATCAGGAGGACTTCCTCTTTCCAACGGTACCTTCAAATCGCGGCGCCAAAGAAATCGGAATTGTGCCCGCCCGTCACTCAGTTTATTGAAAAAAAATGACGCTCCAGTTAATGTATATAAATCTTCCAGTTAGAATACTTTAATACTCAAAATAAATTTTCAGTACATTGTCAACAATTCATTAACTCCAATCGCGGTAGCAGCCATGTATCGAATCAACGTTTCGAAAGTTATCGATTTTATAGTAACTGTGGTTGCCCGATTGTGGTAGCCCTGCATGTATTCGAATTTGAACTGCGCATTTGTGAGAATACAATAAAGAGGCTAAATTTCATTTGACAAGATTGTTAGAAAAGTAAATTCAACAATATGGTAGACTTGTACACTTTTGTGTGAAAAATCTTATGGTTTTCATTTGAAAGTAGCATTTTATCTAGTGTAAACGGTCAGAATTTGCCGCCCCTAAAAATTTGCCGCCCTAGGCAGCTGCCTACGTTGCCTGTTCGGTAAATCCGCCCCTGATAAGAAAATAAATTTAGTAATTTGTTGTTATTGTTTTATTGGTGTCTTCTGGGTTTTGGTGGGGGTTGCTGTGACGATATAACTCGCGCATTGATCTACATGTTCATATACAAAGTCTGTCGCAAAAGAAAAAGGACTGTTAAAAAAAACAACAAAAAACTAATATTTTTCAAAAGTTATATTTTTTTTATTCAAAATTAGTGTTTAAGGTCATTTTTCAGAATGCTCTTAAGAATATCGGTCGTCGCCTTTTGGATAGCTGAAATGTCCTGAAACCAGTGTCTTTTCATGGGCAAATGAAGTTTTCCAAATAGGTAAAGATCACAGGGTTCCAGATCAGGTAAGTAGGGTGAGTGATTAATGGTTAATATGGAGTTTTTTCTAAAAAAATTAGTGAAAAGCGTTGAGCGATGACACGGCGCATTATCGTGCAACAGGAGCCAAGACCCTGCCTCAAGGTATTGTGGTCGAGCACGATGAATGCGTGACAAAACACGCTTCATAACACCATGGTAAAACACAGCATTAATCGTTTGGCCAGGTGGGACGAACACTCGGTGAACAATACTCTCGTATCCCGCATTGTCTTTATTTTTGACTTCTGAAGGCGAATTTTTTCGGTGACTTCTGATCGTCACAGAGGCCCTCACGACCGTCTTGGAATCGCTTATACTACTCATGCACATTACTACGGATAAACTTTTTTCATCATTTAAAATGTTTCAGTAAACGTTTTCCTAAGTTTAAAACAAAATATATTATTTGCTCTTTGTTCAAAATGCATTTTACGACCGATGACCAAAAGCTGCTGTCACGTTTTGATCGATAACATCGATTGCAGTTATCCAATTGTCTTAAAATTTCGAAATGTCAACAAGAGATCAAACTTTTTATTTCATATAACCACCAATAGGTGGCGCCACCAGAAACAGTTATATTTAAAAAGTTCTGTTTCTTTTGCGACAGACCTTGTACAGTCATTTATACTTAAATGTACATATATGTATTTGTAAACATTGTCGCACAAATAATTCACAAGCATACAAACATACATATGCGTACAGATGTGAATTTGTCACCAACAAAAACCAAAAATCAGCGTCGATATGTAAGCAAGTTCATACAAAAACATAAATATACACGCTAGCTTGTAGGAGAAGCTGTTCGAGCAGCAAGGGAAGCGGTAACAATCGGTGATCGTTTGTTAGTTTCTTTCGGCACAGCTCGGATTTTCTACAAACAAGACAACGTTGTGGCGCTTTGTCGTCGCGTCAGTGCTTCGACAGATTGACTCTTGACGCTTGTTATTATGAATGTATGTACATATGTATGTGGATCGCATTTGCTTTCGTAAACATACAGACAAATGTGCCAAAGAAATAATATATGTATGTATATACCGATAATATAAAATAGTATGTATATTTCTGTCTCACTCTTTTCTGGCTTTATCCTACACATTTTCGTATTTGTGTCTCTTACCTGTCGATTTTCCGTTGCATCCGGTTTGAAATCACAACGATTCTAAAAAAGTTTAACTTCAATAACTTTACTTCCATATTTAACTTTCGTTGAAATCCATTTATTTATATAAACGAAAATGGTTGCAAACAAGCAAAAAATTAGTGCTAACGCAAAAATAAGTTAAAGGCGAAATATTTAACCGATCACGCCAAGGTGTTCGTCCGACCATTTTTTTTTTTTTATTTCTTGTTATTGGAGTATTATTTGTTTTCTTTATTTCTTTTGGTTCTTTTGTAAAATATGTAGGTACTTACGGTAACACTGATTACTAGTTAGAATGCAAATATTTTGTTATCGTGTGAACAAATATAAATTATAAAAGTTAAAAATAGATAAATTTTTAAGCTTTAAATGCAAATATCTCAAAAACCATAAGTTAGCGGCAACTATATACTATATTTTTCTTGATCTGGAGAACCTCTTCTATCCGTACATACCCATTTTAACCGAAATGGGGGATATTATAGAATTTACCCATTCCAAGCTTTGTTCATTAGGGTGTCCGTTATTTCCCAAATTTAGTTTTGAGTCTGCAGTGCCCACAAAATTTTTAGTAAATGCCCTAAAAAAATTATGAAACCCATATGAGCTCTTAATATTGATAATTACCCGTGCCGCAACGAGGATTATTTCCCATTTAAATAACATGGGGTTTTCATACTTTTTGCAATTAATTTTTTCTTTGTGAAACCAATTGATACATTGCTGCGGCACCGAATTATTTTTGTAGGAAAATTTTTATATGCGTACCTTGTTTATTATGTTCTGGTTAACCGAATGACATACATTGGTAACATCTTTTGTTAGCGAAACCTACAAGAAGGGTATAGTTAGGTAAAAATAGTAAATAGTTCATTTAAGCATTAAGCTTAGTATCCAGCTCTCAAGAAATGTAAAAACTTCATATAAAAAACGCTTAAGAAACGGTCAAGAAACATTTCTGCGATAAATTTACTTGTGCTAGTATGCAGCTCTAAAGTAATCTAGTACTAATTTTTAATAATTTTTTTCAATAAATGCGAATATGGCAAACCTGGTTTTGCGAAGAAACATCAAATCAACAATTGTTTCTTGAAGGAAATTAAAAGTAATCGTTAAATTCTTCTTAAATTAGTTAAAATCATTATTATGAAGTATATTTCATTTTGAAATGTTGTAAAAAACTTACCAATCATCAACAACATTCCTTAAATCGCAAGTAAAATATTTATGTTACTACACACATATATACATACATATAACGCACAAAGTTTATTTTCTTTGCTTATTCTCTCTTGCTCTTCTAATGTGAATCATTCACAATGCGTAACCAGCTGTCAAAACTACTTGAAGAAGTAATGTATTTTTATTCTTGAGCAATTACTTGAGAGCTGGATACGAACCTTTACGCAGTAATGTTTTCCTGTGTAGCAGAACAGCCCATCATTTCGTCAGGATTGGTTAATGTCTGCGCGTGACCGTAACTCCACGATATGCTCCGTGAAAGCGTGGCAGCAGCCTAACGAAAAAATAAGACAATGGAATCACTATTAAGAAAAACATCAAGCAATGTGACATAATTCATCTCACTCATTTTCTAGCGGATCCCATTTTCGATGAACAATGCTAATAGGTCATCCACGACATAACAGGGGGCAGGAGCTAATCCACGGGGAGGGCAACTGCGGAAGAGTGACACAAAAGTTGTAAGTTTTTTCCAGTGAGCCACAAAAGTCATCATTGAACCAGAAAAAGTAATTATATAGTTTCCCCTAAGATTCTACTCTGGTATGGTGGTCATATGGTGGTTTCAGCTATTCTTGTGCGCAGTACGGCCTCTATCCAGTTGCCCACCAGTGTTAGCACATTCCTTTTCTCCAGTGTCCTGGCTGCGCTATTGTGAGACGTGGGAGGCACAAATCATCACTTCCACCCATACAGCGAACTCTTCATTTCCGAGTTACCCGGTACAGGGCAGTATTGGTTGATCTGCCTGCACTGTCTGTATGCTGATTCACAAGAAGAGGTGCAATTTTCAGCGTCTTCCATGTTTCATGGTTGCACGCCAGTGCGAAGCTATCCCTCATCAGCCGAACAAGGTGTGGCAGTATAAGCTGCTCTTGCTATTGTAAGAGTGCTGAAAAGATACCGTCCACTTTTGATGTTTTTTTTTTTTTTTTTTTATTGAAACGTAATAAATGATGGTTTTACATTTCTTGAAATTGCAACTAGTGATAATTTTAAACTAACAAGCAATATTTTTCTCAATGTATGAAGTAGAACAATAAAAGCTGTAATAACAATCTTTTCTTCTTTAATCTAAATGTAAGAACTAAATGTAATGATATTTGTTATTTTCTTAGATTCGTAATAGATAAAGAAACGCTGTTCTTTTCAGTCTGTGTCTGCTACGAGTATTTCTAATCTCTCCTAGTTGTCGGGCTTCACTGTTTACATGATTTGGTAACCTTTTTGCATGTTTCGATGCTGTTTCACGAATAACTTCCCGAACCATTTTTAAATGAAGATCACGATGCAGATCCGAATTGCGTATGTACCACGGTGCATTGACCATTTTTCGCAGAACTTTGTTTTCGAATCCTTTAACCGCTTCGATGTATAACGGCGCGGCGCATCCCCATAGTTGAATTCCATATGTCCAATAGTTTCACAGTTTGATTGTAGACTAGGAGCTTATTTGATGTTGTTAAGGGTGATTTCTTGCCGATCAACTAGTTTATTTTGTGGTCTTTTAGTTTTAGATCTGAAACTTTTTTTTGTATATGTTTCTTCCAATTCAACTTTGCATCCAACGTCATACCAAGATATTTCACCGAGGTGGAATACGGGATTACTTCATTTCCAATATGTAAGGGGATGTACGTAGCACTTTTGTTAGTGAAGTTTATATGGAAAGACTTCAACTCGTTTAAAATAACGTACCATTTCCGTGTCCATTCTATAATTTTATTTAATGAAGATTGCATTCTGTGCGACGACTTAACTTCATTTTTGCCGGTCGTAATGATGCATGTATCATCTGAAAATGTGGCGATTGCGCAGTTCGGCGGCGTAGGCATGTCGCTAGTAAATAAAATGTATAAGAGTGGACCCAGGACACTTCCTTGGGATACTCCTGTTTTTGTCGGCAGTAACGTAGTATATGATTGTCCCTGCTTGATTCTGAAGTACCGGCCACTGACGGAGAATTGTTCGAGTCCGCAGTAAACAATTGCCCTGCGATTATTCAATCTAAGCGAGATGGCTTGTGTACGATAATGAGTAGGCACTGCTTTTTCCGAATTGCTTCCGGAAAGTGTTTAAGCAAAAGTGACGTAGCTCTTTCTTACCTTATTGTGTTCAATGGTAAAGAATAAAAACCAGATAATCATAAATAAAATATTTTCACATAAGGTATATTGAGCCTTTATTGTGTGCAATGGTAAAGAAAAAGAATCAGATTGGAATATAAAATTTTAGTATAAGGGAATTAGAAGAGGTTGTTGTCTGATTTTGCTCATGTTAACATTGTAGCATAGGAATGTCAGGAGTTTTGAAGCTTGAAGCTTGAACTTATCAAGAATGCAGTTTAAATAATTTTAACTTATGAATGTTTTTGATATGGTTTTAAATATTATGAACGCCGTATTTGCGCGAAGAAACAATGTCGTTAGAGGAATACTAATTTAAGTGACATAAACTGAAGTATAATGGAGTGATGTGTCACTAACGTGAGAAAGTTGGTTTAAGCAGATAATGACTCCGGTCTTAGACCAAGTATCCTCTGGGTAGCCAAAGAAATCCGTTTGAAGGCGTGCTAAAGTAAGAAGGCTAACCATCCCTACTCAATGAAAACTAAACAGCAGCCTCGGACGAAAGTCCTTTTGAAGACGACCATAGCAAACGCATTAAAGATTACTATTTGAGGGCATGCACCTGGAATGTCCGGTCCATTAATAGGGTGGATGCCGCTCCCAGCGACTGAGGCATTTACTGCGGTGGCCATATAAAAAAGAGCAAATTAGATGTGGGATTCCTGGTGGGAGAGAGACTCCGTCGCAGAGTTTCGAATTTAATCTGTTGGATGAACGTCTAGCGAGGTTTTCCAATATATCGCTGATTTGCGTCCACGCCCCGATAGAAGAGAAGGACGAAGTGACCAAAGATGCTTTCTATGACCACTATGAGAGCTGTCTCCACCACGATGTGCAAATCGTGCTTGGTGATTTTAACGCCAGGGTGGAAGGAGAACGTATCTTTGGCAAAAATGGGTTGAGGCTGATCGACTTCGCCGGGGCCCGGAATATGGTTATCTCTAGTACTAGATTTCAGCACAGAAAATTTATCCTACTACCTGGCTGTCTCTGGATCGAAAAACCAACAACCAGATGTATCATGTTGTAATAGACGGAAGAGACACGACTTCAGTGTTTTACACGTGCGTACGCTCTGAGATAATAACATCAACTCGGACCACTATCTTGTGGCAACAAAGATACGCACCCGCCTCTGTACAGCAAAAACAGAGTTAGTATAAAGAGCGGGACATGCTAGTCGACAGGGGTAGTGCTCGAAAATATTACGAAAAAATTAAGTGACTAACAGATGGTTTCAAGATCGGAGCATACTCTTGTAGAACCTCCAGAAGTGATAAGGCGACTGATGCCCACACCTTACTGAAACTTTAGAGGGAGCACTCTCCTGCTAAATGGCAGTAAAAGTTTAACACTAAGAAATGGTGCTCACGATCCTGCAATCGACGACAAAGGAACGTCTCGACCATGAAGAAGTACGAATAGAAATCACCCGTCTGAAGAACAGCAAAGCGGCAGGTTCCGATGAATTGCCGGCCGAGCTACTCAAACACTGAGGTGAAGAACTGATAAGAAGCATGCACCAGCTTCTTTGTAGAATATGGTCGAAAGAAAGCACGTCCGACGAATGGAACTTAAATGTGCTCTGCCCAATCCACAAAAAGGGACAATCAACATCGCAAATAAGATTCTATCGAGCGTATTGCGTGAAGGATTAAAACTCACTGTCAACCAACGGATTGGACCATATCAGTGTGGCTTTAGACCTGTTCAGATATTAACTATGCACCAAATCTTGGAAAAGGCACGTGAAAAGAGCATCGACATACACCACCTCTTTGTCGAGTTTAAAGCTTGTTTTGCAGCACGAAAAGGAGCTGCCTCTATACCGGCTATGTAAACTGACGTTGAGCAATACCAAAAGCTCCGTTAGGATCGAGAAAGACCTCTCCCTGCCGTTTGATACCAACGAGATTTTAGATAAGGTTGGAGAAAACAATTCGAGCTATAGAGCTTCAGACTGGATCAAACAAAGAGTCGTCACACTCACGACTTGGCTCCCACGCCACTGTTGAGCGTCATAACTTCGAAGTCACAACAACAATATCAGCCTCTAAATTCAACGCAGAATAACTCTTGCTATCAGGTGCTACTTTGGACAGAGTAGGCAATTGAGAGTTAAAGTCTACTCTCGACGAATAAAAACCAAACTCTATAAGTCACTCATTATTCTCGTCCTGCTCTATGGTGCAGAGGCATGGGCGATGACAACCTCTGTTAGTTGACGTTATAAGTTTTTAATAGAAAGATTTTGCGGAAGATGTATGGTTCTTTGCGTATTGGCCACGGCGAATATCGCATTCGATGGAACGATGAGCTATATGAGATATACGACGACATTGACACAGTTTAACGAATTAAAAAATAGCGGTTACGCTGGCTAGGTCATGCCATCCGTATGGACGGAAACACTCCAGCTCTGAAAGTTTTCGACACCGTACCCGCTGGGGGAAGCAGAAGAAGACCTCCATTCCTTTGGAAAGACCACGTTAAGAAGGACCTGGCTTCGCTTGGAATTTCCAAATGACGCCTCATAGCAAAAAGGAGAAATGACTGGCACGCTGTTTATACTCGGCTTTAACCGCCTAAGCTCTCATATTGACTGATATTTTCGGAAAAAAGGTACTGGGTACATTGGTATCTGTGGCTTCAAAATTTGTGAGTCGTATCCTGATACCTTTATTAGAATATAAAATTGTATTATATGGAAGGTTGGTGTGATTGTAATTCGATTCTATATGATTCGCGCTAACGGGGGCTATGTCAAGCTCATTGTCCACTGTAAATGATAATGCTTCTAAAGTTTTATTTTTGTATGTTAAAGCACTTAAGTAGATTTTAAAACATTATTCAAGATTAGTCAATTTCACAATATATACTCGTAATTGTGAGATGTACGTTAAACCAAAAGGGAACGAGTCTGTGCCCACTTAAAAACAAACAAATTAAACACGTATGTATAGTATGTATATCACCTCTAAAATCTATTGCACCAAATTTCGGTTTTATACCGAAAAGAATAAGAGGGGAAAGATAGTATACATAGTAGTCAGATTGTCAAAGCATTTTTGTGACATCCTCCTTTCCTTAAACGTATCACAAGTTATTTACCAACAACACTGTTACTCGCCATTACTTTTATAATGCACAAGAAATTAAATAACAAAACACTAGAAAACTAAGCGCCTCTGCGCCGGCTGACCTCTCCATTGTTTGCGACCCTTCTAATTGCTTCTTCTAACTGTTATCACATAAAAGAGTGAAAGACAAAGAGAAATATGTGTATATGTGTTTGTATCGTAATTATATCGTAAGTAAAAAATTTTATTTATCAAACTAAGCATGTGTACCAGAGACCTGCATTGAGTATGATCGATTCGGTTTGATCAGCCTCGCTCAAAACGGTCACAACTCAGCACAGCGGTTCGCAACAAAATTGTTCGATCGAGTTTCGTGCTCAAAACGAAGGAGTTCGATCAGTTGATTGGATTGCTCTGCTTACTGATTGAAACTGATTGTTTGGTTCCGGTATGATGATTGGAAGTGATTGTACAGAAAAAGACGATCAAGTCCAACGATGCACGAAAACTCAGACATCGATCAACTGTGCGTTTGAATAGATTGTGATTGAACCAATCAGATCGAGAATTGCCCTGCGAATATGTATATACATAGTTTGTATGTACATATGATGTAGCGCACGTTTTGAGCTCTTGAACTCCTTAAATCTTTTATGTTGAATATATGTATAAAAAGGATTAAGATCCTTTTCTTACAAATGTATTTCTGGGAAAAATAAGAATTCATATTTTTGTACTACTATACATATAATAATTGTGGCATAAATTTTATATATCAATTAAAATAATAAATTTAAAATGAGCAAAGATTCCATCGAACCATCTGGTATGACCAAACGGTATGATTGTGATCGAGCTGAATGCAAGCAGCATTCTCGAACATTCTTTGCTGCTCACACAAAGCGTTCGATCGAGAAAAATCACTACGAAACAAGCAACAGTGATTGAAACTGATTGTTCGCTTCGAGCACGCTGGCTTACGATCATTCAATTTTGTTGAAGCAAAGTTTTCCGTCACAAAAAATCTGAGTCAATGATCGGGTGTGATTGAAAAAATTGTGATCGTTGCAGCTCTCTGATGTGTACCAAACGGAAGAAAAACGTCGAAATACCCGACTACCTCGTTAACTAACGCCGCAGTCATGACCGCGCGTAATACTCTCATAGCCATGTTGCGAACAGAGAAGGTTGGACTTACACGACCTTCTCCTCTTGCGTTAGAAAAAAACTTCTCACTAGGAAAGACATCCCGTTCCAGGTGAGTGAGTATGAGAGAAACGACTTACCTTGATATAAAAATTGACAATAAACTGATGTACTGGGCTCAAATTCAGAATGTTGCTAAGAATTCAGTATACATAACCATGATGCATCATAGCGAAGTCTATGCCGAAACATTAAACATAACATTGCAAGTGCTTGCTAAGGTATAGAGAACAGCAGACCTGAGAGTCGACTCTGCGTACTGCACTCTATCCGAATCCGCAGTGTTAGTGATGTGCGGCGTCATCCTAATAGACCTACTCGCAAAGTAAAGAACACAACTCTGGCTATGGAAGAAAGACCGAAATGTTACATATACACTAGCCCATTAGTCAATAGGCGAAGATACAAGCCCTTGAACTTTGGAAGGGTCGGTGGAGAAGAGAGAGTAAAGGAAGATGGACCGCCAAACTGGTCAAGGATATAGAGATATGGAGCCAAAGAAAATGTGACGAGGTGAACTACTGCTTAACTTAGATGCTGTCCCGTCAGGATTATTTCCGAAAATACTTGTATTTACCGAGAGAAACCACTTGACTGTGCCCCAAAATACGGGGCACAACTACATTTGTCAAGTTTCACCTCTTATACTTACCACTACTTATCCATATTTAACTTTTTGTTTTGAAATAGAAAATTCTGTTGTGAGAGTATCAACTTTCATTATATGTACATAATTTTTAAATGTCTAAGAATGAGAAGCATATATTGAAATGTATCTGTCAAAAATCGTCGCCATTGAATTTGCCTTTTCAAGAAAAATTTGAATAGTAACAGGTAAGTGACTAATTTTGTTTAATTTTTAACACTTTATTTATGTTTATTAAATTAAAATCATATCAAAGCAGGAAAAACCAAACGCGGAAAATATGCAATAAACAAGAATATTTCTGTCGTTACATCAAATAAAGAATAGTTTATAGTGAGGAAGGAATTGGTAAGTATGTTGGTTATGTTACAATTTTTAAAATGGAATAATTGTGTAAAATAGTAATAAAATATGAATATGCTTAGGTTTTTTTGGATTGCAACCGATTTTAATATAATTTAAATTCTGCCTCTACAACAACAACCATAATCAATGGTATTAAGATCTTTATATTAATTGTAAATAGAGTGTGTAAACATATGCATATAAAGAGAAAAAGTTGGATTCAGGCTCTATGTTAGGGTTACCAGGTCGGTCCAGCGAAAAATCAGTACGTCTCCATCTAAAAAAGCAAAAGAAAAAGTAAAAAGAAAAGGAGCAGGGTACAGATAGATCACAAATTCCAGCGTCTCAAATAGATAGGATTTAATTATCTTCCAGCATCGTACAATTTAAATTTTTTTTGGTCATATTTTTTGGCAATGCTTTTAGCATATCAACATTTTCAGTTTTCATTATACATATACTGATGGAAATCGTTGCATGACATGTTCTTATAATTATGTACATATATTAAGTGACAATCATGTTGCGAACAATTTCAACAAGGAGACGATTGCGTTCATTACTCCATTGGATATTGACGAGAGAGAAAATTCTTTCACAATTACGAGTATCATTATGTCCGGGAATAGAAAAAAACTACTGCGCAATTTTCAAAATTTCAGAAAAGGAATCAATGTTTGAACTCGCTTTAAAAAATGCACAAATGTAGTCATTTGAAGTTTGTGAAAAAAATTGTAAAGAATCCTCGTCATTCTCTTTTTTCTTTTCTATAAAATAGTTCAAATTCACCAATTGATCAATTATGGATATGAACATTTTTTGACTTAAGAAACTGCATTGTTTGTACAACTTCTTCATATCGAACTTCTTTTGATGTGCGATCAAATTTTAACCATTGGAAAACTTTTAATTCGGACAAAGATGAAGTCCTTTTCAACAAGTATTCAAGAGCTTTCTGATAAACACTGACGGTTATTTCATGGAAGTCAAGGCATTCCTTTTCTTTTCCTTCTGATTTCAAAGTGTCAAGATTTGAAAGTAGAGTAGAAAATTGTCGGTAATGATTGGAAACTTAAGATAGCTGAAGCTTGTCAGTTATTAGTCTAAATTTGTAAAAAATAAAAATAAAAAAAATACTTTTATTCAGTAGATTATTTAATTTTATGATATTTCACATTTACGCCTTATCAAATAATAAAAAAACAGGAGAATTTCTATGCGATGAGTGATGAAGGACACTTTTCTCAATATTGAGCGGTTAGCGTATTACGTTTTCAAATGTTGAGTTTGTAAACTCCTCCTCAGTTAAGTTTGAAAGTCTCGTTCGATTTTGTAAGTAAAATTTAGCAAATCTGATATTTCAATGGCGAGTAATGATTCAAACTTTTTTCTAAGTAGTGCAGTTGGTGTCTGACTTTGATTTCAACGATTGCGATATGCTTTCAGGCCAATACATGTAACTATTGTTACCAATAATAAGATTAATAATATATAGATAGAGAATTTGGCTGAATTTCTGTATTCAGTCAACGTAATTGCAATCATTAATACGCAACTGTTATAGCATTTTTAATGATAGAACGTCTTCAATTACTTCAGACCTTACCATAGGTTGGGGCCGGAATCGAATTAACTATCCCCTCGGTTACAATTGGTTTTCCGTTTACTTGGGTAGCAACATTGTCGTGCCGAATTACGTAAACGCCCTTTAGTGTATTAATTCACATTCACGCGAAGGCTACTTACATACTAGTTTAAGGTGGGTACGCAGCTCTTAAATAATTGCTCAAGAACAAAAATACATTATTTCTGAAGTAATTTTGACAGCTGGTTAGGCATTGTGAATGATCCACATTAGAAGAGCAAGAGAGAATAAACAAAGTAAACAAACTTTGTGCGTATGCATGTATGTATGTATGTGTATGGTAACACAAATATTTTCATTGAGATTTAAGGAATGTTGTTGATGATTGGTTGGTTTTATACAACATTTCAAAATGGAATATACTTTATAATAATGATTTCAACTAATTTAGGATGAATTTGACGATTACTTCGAATTTCCCTCAAGAAACAATTGTTGATTTGATGTTTCTTCGCAAAACCAGGTTTGCCATATTCACATTTTATTGAAAAAAAGTATTACAAATTAGTACTAGATTTCTTGAGAGCTGCGTACTAGCACAAGTAACTTTATCGCAGGAACGTTTCTGGACCGTTTCATAAGCGTTTTTTTATATGAAGTTTTTACGTTTCTTGAGAGCTGCGTACTAAGCTTTAGGAATAACCCTGCCAGCCAAAGTGGTGAAAAACTGGTGAAAAACTGGTGAAACGCTAGGTTTTCTAACCCTTAAAAAAGTGGAAGCCTGGCATAGGCACTGGGCAGATTTTAACTTCGTTTCTGCTTACATGTACGTATATGTGTGATCAAATATCTCTGTTGCGCTCATTTAGTAGTGCCAAAAAAAAAAGGATATCTGAGCTGCTCTTATATTCTCAATCGGCAGCTGATAAATAAATAATGATTAAATAGAATTCGTAATATTTAAAGAAAATATTAATATTATTCGAAAAAAATATATATTAAATATAAATAGAATTGAGATTAATTAAGTAAAAATAATAATAATATCTGAAAGAAAGAAAAAGATATAAATATTATCTGATCATTTAAAATATAAAACAAACATTTGTTTTCACATATTATATTGAATTGTGCAGGCTACCTTAAATGCATAAACACCTACATACATACATATGTATGTACATATGCATTTATTTTCGCGTGTTATATTGGACTCCGCAGGGCAATTTCAAACAACACCCACCCATAAGAAAATATACTTACTTAACAATTTATATTTGCTGCTTCTGATGATATTGCTGCTGCTACTATTTCCTGCTCTGTTCTATTTCCAATACTATAAAAACAAACGAAGTAATTATGTGCAAAATATTGTTAAAAAACCTCATAAAATTCATCCGCTTACCTTCTTGTTGCACGAGCGCGAATGACATGCGTCTTTCAATCGTTTTTTGTTTTATTATCCTTTTCGGAATTTTCTTTTGGCACTATTGACAATTATGTTTTCTCTTTCGCACTCATTCAAATAAATCAAGAAATGAGATAACTTTTTTTCATCGCATCCAGGCTACAAAAAAAAAAAAAAAAATCCGGAACATCTGCGTTGGTGTTAGTGCATAGAGAAAAAATGTGTAATTGTATTGAAATATTTGAGAAAAGTGGTTAGCCGTGGCTGGCAGTGAACATTTCGGATGCCATTCCCTCTGCAATGGGAATACGTTGGTTGTTTATAGCACTGCTGTTGGTGGTACGACTTTTAAATAATTAATAAATTGTTATAGGATTTAGGATCATTTAAATTTTCGTATATTTTGTTTTCGTTATATTTTAAAATTGGTTCAAATGGAAATTTAATTTAAAAATTTCAGTGCCGGTGGTGCTTATGTGTGCGCTGTCCCTTTTGTTATGCCCCGCTCCATCGTCAATCCTCTTGAGATTGACATTTTATTCTTATCTCTCACCTCGGCGAATCTTAGGAATTATATTCCCGGAAATCCAATTAGCGGACATAAATTAATTGTGTAAGTAAATGATCTGGCATATGGTCTTCCTAGATCTTCCCAATCTTCATCAATGGTGTAAGGGTTTGGCTTTGTGATGAGACATCAAATGCACTTTTGCTGGACAGACTTCAAGAATGACTCGACATGCAGAAAGCAATATTTCGTTTAAGATGACAGAAAAATTGTGATGATGCAGTAATCCGCAAGAGTCACCTGGTAGTACAATGGCTTAGTCAATGCAACCTCGAATTGGTATAATCCCTTCATCGTCTAAATACGGATGGAGAGATGTCGCTATTCCTCTCTACACTGCTCTTATAATGTACATATGTATATCTCGGCCTCGGATAGTTTCTCAACGTCTAATGGAATAACTCGGTTGATATCATTGCGTTATTGTGTATGTCATTTATTAAGATATGTCATAGATTTAAGAAAATCTTAGCTGCAAGATAAATCCAGACCATCACTAGCTTCAGCTTTAAACGTTAATAAAAACGATTAAATTCCATCGAACAACTACATAAGTATGCGCTGCGTATGGCAAGGCAAGATTTGACCAACGGTCAACGTTTGACGGAGTACCTTAGAAACTCAGGTTCTCGTAGGCAAGGACTATAACGCTCGGTGATAGGCAGATCTAACTTCGGCATCGGATATCAACTTTTGTATGGCGTCCCTGGTTATGCATGTTCATACGTTTGAATTCCACCAACCATTTATGACGGAGGACCTCCAGTATCTTACCATCTTACTCGGTTAAACTCTTCAGTACGTCTTCGACCAAAATTTTACCAAATAGCAGAAAGTCGCATATATTCCATAAGGATCAAATACGGACCTTACGGACCTGAACGCAATGAGCTAGACAAAAGATAATTTAGAGATAATAGCGACAAGAAGATTCGTCATCTGAACGCAATTTATGTCGTAAACTCAAGACAGTGGGAAAAAAAAGTTTTGATATATTTAATGTCTGTACGGCGCATTAAGCAACATTAATGCGCATTGAAATTTTATGGTGACAGACGTCAGATTTGTGCATTTTGACAGTTGATTGTGAAATTTGTTTATTTATTTAAAAAAAAAGTGAAATAAAAATGTATAAGAGAAATTATTAATAGAAATTTTGGTACTTTTGGAAAATGAAATATAAATTTAACGAAAAAAGTCGTTTATTAATAACTACGTTCAAAGATAATAGAGTGAAATTAAAAACAATAATTGATTATAATGCGAAAAAAGTGTGCGAAAAAGTTAAGAATATTGGAAAAATGGATAGCAAACTGTGCGTTGTTCATTTTCTGCCATCTAAAAATATTAAAATTTATTTTTGTTAATATACTTACAATAATTTAAGTAGCATTATAAAACTGCTTACTTCTGATGCAGTAAACGCAAAGGAGGTGGCAGAATTCAAGCGACATCTGTCAAAAAATCGCAAAAATCGGCCATTTTTGAGCAGTGTTACCTACTCAAATTTGGTAAATTCAGCTAAATGAATGAAATTCTTGTGCATTACAAATTTGCTTTAACATGGGTCAAATGCGCAAGTAAATGTAAAGTAAGCCCCCTAATGCATATTAGCGCGGCCGTCTGTCAGGGCTATAAAGTATACAAAATATCATTAGTTTTATACCATGTTCAGACCGAAAATTTAAAAGGATTAGACATAGATTAGGATTTAAAGGATTAGATTACATATACCGGGCGGATCTGTAACGTGGTACAGTCTCAAGTCTCTAAATTTGAGATTTTACGTTAGAGACAACTTTTGAGACTTGAGACGATTTTGCTATTCTGTAAGTGACAGTCTCAAAATCTATTACATTTAGTTATTCAGAGATGTTTTAACACTTGAATGAAAATAAATATGTCGATAACAAATATTAAAATTTCTATAACACAGTCAAAAGCCATAATTATCCATAAAAATAAAAATATTTGTTGACTTTGTTTCATAATATTTAAAAAACTTATGTAAAATTGATTTATTTTTAACCTTTTCGTGTTTGAGTTGCTTACAAAATATAAAAAAAAAATGACAAATCGATTAATATCTATTATGATCTCTATTCAGTATATTCAAAATGGCAGCAAAAGTTCCAGCTAACTATCAGGTCTCAAATTTCAGCCAGTATTTCGAGACTAACGCTAGAGACTGGTTAGTGAATAGTAACAGACTTTACCTCAAAATGTCTCAAATAGAGACTAGAGACTGGTTACAGAATCCCGCTATTAATTACATTTACTAATCAGCCCGTTCTTACTGCCGTTAGAAAGATCAAAAAACAGCTGTTAATGTCATTCAAGAATTCCATCGCTTAATATATATCAAAAGAAAAGATTGTCTATAGTATTTTGAAATAAAAGCCGTCTTTTTTTAATATTTTCCATATAATAGAAATGATGCATCCATCTTTTCATTTGTTTAGTCGATTTTCAGGTGAAATTAGATTCATTGCTTTAAAAAAATTTGTTTGTTTACAATCTGTGATAATATAACCAATTTCCAATGCTGATAAGTAGATGGCACAAAATCAGAGTCGCACAGAGAGATTTAGCTTGGATCAATTTCAAATCATTTCATTGAAGTGATTTGGAACTGTCATTTTTCTATGGCGAAATCTTGATAAATTTATAAGATTAGTGGGATAAACCGACAGCCGAAATCGTGTGATTAAGTGTCGGTCTGAACATTGTGCTAGAATATCTTATATTAATACCTTTCATATATTTACTTGCATATACATAGACATATATTTCAAAACAATTACATGTTTTAACCAACTTAAATTTTACTTTTTTTTCCTGGGCTAATTATATACATAAAACCTATTTTCATTTAAATAAAAGTAAATTCTTTTTTAAATTGAAATTTCTTAAATATTAAAAAACTTTCTTAAAAACTGTTATCACGAATAACGCCCTGTTTTTGCCATTTATTTCTACGGAATTTTAATTTGTGGTTAGTTTAGTTGTCATCAGTTCAGATCCATGAATTCGCAGTGCTGCCAAATTAAGCCACAAGATCATGGGCTCGCTCAACGAGCAATATATAGGAGATTTTATCCATGTTGCGTGAAGTTGTTCTTTAAGATTTTCGTTTACATCACTGTAAACAGAACTGAGGTGAACATCTTATCTTAAAGTAATAAAAAGGAGTACGTGTAGCTAGTTTCTTGACATATGGTAACTTTTTCATTGCGGTTAAAAAATGCTCATGATGACTACCCAAACTTTTTTGTTATCCACTTGGTGAAAGTTAAGTCGTTGATAAGTTTACAATGAATAATAAAATAAACTGGATATTTAGTGTTGATGGCAAGTAATGTTGGTAAATCACTACAAAAGGAGAACTTCTATAATTCTTATTTTACGAAAAACATAAAACAATTCAGTGAAGTTAAATTTCTCAAAAATAATTTGTAGTTTATTTCATTCATCATATATTTTTGTTTGATTAAAAACGAAAGTGTACACAATTAAAAATGTTATGTTATGAATGAAACATATCAAAAAACGATCGCAGAACACAAGTTAGTAAGTTGAGAAGTTACGTTAACCCCAATATAATTTTGTACTTATTAGGAGAATCATTTCGAAACTTAGTACGGGTATGCTTATAAACAAGTTTAAGCGTCATTTAACTTGGCTCATACATATGTATGTATATGTACAAATATGAGTGTTTAAGTATGTTCTTTTTTCACAAATGCATACTTACAAATTTACCATATTTGTTGCAGGGTAATATTAAGTACGAATAAATCAACTTTTCATTCATGGAATTTTCACGCCTTTTAACAGCAACAGTGATGAACGAAAGCTATACTTATTCTAGCCGTAGTTGCCAAATTATGCTTTAAATACCAGCTCATATCGTTTTTCCTTCGAATTGGGCTTAAGGCTCCTGAATTTTTATTATTGAGTGGTAATATTGCAAACTAATATTGAGATGATGACATTAAATAAAAATTTTAAAAATTTTGTTAATTAGCTTTAACATAGAACCATAATAGCGTTTGTTTTAAACTTACTTTATATTTGGCACAAAAAAATGTAAAATTTGTTTACGACATAGTAATTTTTTCACCTCAATTCAACACAACGAAAAATGATATCGTTTGGCATACGGCCTAACATAAGTAGGATGTGATAAGTGGTGTTTTTTTTCTAAATATATTAATACATATTAATTACAGACTTAGAGTTTGTAAGGTTTTTTTATATAAAGTATAAAAATGTCAAAACTAATACATCATATTTCTCTATGTTTAACACGCTTTACATACAATTTTCACTTAATATATGTATATCTATCAGTAATTGCACTTTGAAATACATTAATATTTTACTTTTATTGTCAGGTTTTTAAGAAAATGGTATATTTTAAAAGTTGGCACACTCTCTGATCAGAAAATTGTAGATATTCTCAAAGAAAACGCGAAAGAATTTTTGGTTGATATTGAAGGTGAGACCGCGAAAGTCTAAACTGACTTTTCAGTACTCTAGACGTTCTTTTAACTATATTCAATTTATATTATTTTATTCAATATATATTATTTGAATCATCTAAATAATGTATGTAATATAATATCATTCGGTTTGCTCATTTTGTCTGATATGATTTCGTATCAATTTAATTTGGTTTCTTAAACATGCCTGAATATTTTTTTCTAATTTTCCGTTATATCGTTGTTTCTGGCAGTAGTAACTTGCACTTTTGTTCTTCCTGACTGTTGACAGCTACTGGTACTTATGGAACAAATATATTACAACATGTTTAGAATAAGTAGTTTCTTACAATTACAACTTTTTTCAATTGTAGTCTAAGCCGTAAATTTTTATAAAACACATATCCAAATCAGTAAAATATTATTAGCGTAAAAAAGTTTTTGACAAAATTCATTAGTGATTCAGAGGCTATTGTTGGTCAAACTCATGATTCAAATGTTGAAAGTTTAAATAATATTGATGATAACGTTTTGAGACTGCGTTACAAAAGATTGTATTTGCGAAGGAAAGAACAGAGGAAGTAAATGTATTTGCTTTTTGCGATAATGTAGTTAATTTTACAACTCACTTTAATGTCCGTTAAGTCAATAAATCGTGTCAATAGTCCAGTCATTATAGTAAGTTCACCTCGGAATTCGATATACCCATTTATATGTCTGTAAATACTTGTATATTAATGTAGGTATACCCTACCATGTGTAGGTTTTGAGACAACTTTAAGGTGTCAATATACAAGTATTTACAGACACATAAATGGGTATATCGAATTTCGATATTCTTACCTAATTTAAGCTTAAATGACTGGACTATCAAATCTATGTATTTCTGTTACAACTCATTTAGACAACGCGAAATATAATATCTTGAAAAAATGCAAATCACCTGCATCGGGTACATTAATTCAGGTTTGCGGGCAGGTGATCGTTTGTGGTCTCCACTGTTAAATGTGGTAACACTAACGGGGATAATTTTCTTTTCGGGGATTGCCCAACGACACTTGCACCAGTGGTGTATTTAAACGCAAACAGCGCAAAAAAAGAAGATGGTAAACAAAACTGCAAAAAATTTAAAAGTTTTTATTCAGGCTTATGGAAGTACATCTGGCCAAACTATTTCTATAGATAGATAGTGATAATGTGGCAACTGCAGTGTTGTTTGAGAAACCTACTTAAGACGATTTGACAAAAAAAATATTAAGTGATAACGAAAAACGTCGAATTCTTGATACAGGACCTTTACAGCCATGAGGACTTTTTCTAACAGACATCAACCGGAACAATAAGTGTTTTCAAAATCGTATTACGTTTCGTGTTCTAAATATGGGCCAGTTAATCGTTTTTAGTTCTGTTGCTCCAAAATACTAGACGCTGTCTATTGCCAACCCTGTCGGTTATTTGCTTCAGAAAGGAATAATGTTTGGTGTACGGGAATTCGAGATTGGAAGCATTTATCAGAAATAATTAAAAATCACAGTTGTTTGAGTGGTCATTCGGAAGCATGTGTATGACTTTTGGAAAAAAAAATATACTAATACTATCGATAAGGAAATTGAAAATGAAATTCGCAAAGAAGCATCATTTTGGAAAATTGTTTCTCAAATGTTATTCGATATATAGTACATTTGTACATATATCTTTTTCGGAAGCAGCATCAAACATTGGGATCTATTGTCAAAATTCACCGGCGAATCATTACTCTAAAAAACTAAATCCGACTAGATGGTCAAGTAGGGTCGATCCGACATCTGCAATAAAACTTCGATTTGATTGATATTATCAACGCATTTTCAGAAACAGTTCTAAGGAGTCCTAATGAAGATGAGCATAGTGAAGCGGATAGTATTAAAGCAAAAATGCTAAATTTCGATAACGTGTTGCTTTGCGAATCTAAAACATTACAAAATTGACAGAGAACTTGAATTAGATGCTGCATTTAGTTCAATCTGTGTTTTGCTCGATTGTTTTCCAACATAGAAAAGGCAACAACTGGCATCTAAAACAATTGCGTATAGAGCACTCTGATATTTTGCAGATATCGGAGGGGTCAACGAAATAAGAAAGGAAGTGAAAAATACTGCAGTAACTCCCTGTTATTCCCACTGAACTGAACTGAGTAGAAATATTTCCAAATCTGTTAATATACGATTAATCGGGATGGTTGCAATATCATAAGATAGGTCGACAATTTTTTTAAGAAATCGTATCACAAGCGTTCGACCGAATTGGGAAAAATACTTGGAGAACAACTTATCCAGTTATGTGCAACAAAATGGGTTCAACGGCATGATTAAGTTCTCCAATTTGCCGTAAAATTGTGGTTGATCGTCAAAGCTCTGACAAAATTTAGTAACTGGAAAAATAAGGAAACAGCGGGAAAAGAAAAGAAATTTCAATTTATAAATGGATTTTTTACATATATGATATTCTGTCTCTAACTCATTCACTCAGTGTGATTCTTCAGAAACAATCGATCGATCTGGCAAATGCATCAAATATAAAACAATCGGCGAAGAAAAACCCACGCACTCTATAGAGTGGTTTTATATAGCGCAAAACTTAGATTCATATTATCCTAAGATAGACATTTTTCTTTTAAGGACAACCACTTTTATTTAGTTTATGTTTCAAGCATTTTTACAGAAGTAAATTTTGTTATGTTTTATATGTTATACTCGTATTTTATGTTTTATATGATTTTTATTTACCAATAGAACACATAACGAATCAAAATAATATATTTGGAATAAAAAAATGCTTAGTATTTTACAGAACACCCCCTTCTCCTAATAACCTTGGTTGGATTCTTTAAAAAGCGTTGAAGATAATTATAAATTCCTTCATTCCGCACAGTTTCAATAATGTTTTCCATTTCTTTTAGACTTTTTCTTATCATTTTCCCCATATTCCTGGCCACGTGAGGGACTCTATTCCATAAAAATCTGTTTGGTTTGAAATTTTCATAAAAATCTATTGTTTTTGTAAGTGTTTGTAATAAATTATTGAAAAATCTATTCCAACATTTTTTTGCTTTGGTTACCGTATTGGCTCTATGACAAGGGGCTGAAATATCCAGAACGCCTTCTCTCAAAATTCCATTTTATATTTCGGAATTCACAGATCCTTTTAGAATAATTAGCGGCATAACACCAAACTTGGTTACAGCTCCCCACACCATTAAATAAGGCAAAGGCTTTATGGTGAACCAAACACAGTTTTCGAAAAAACGCTCCCCTTTCCTACGACGCACTGTGGCATTTCCGTCGGGTTCCAACAAATTAAATTTGGATTCATCGGAAAAAATAACATTTCCCAAATCTAATGTAGTCTAAGTTTTGTGTAATTTTGCCCATTTTAGTCGCTGTATCTTCAGTCCAGAAGTGGCTTTTTGGCTGGACGTCCCGCTCGGCATTCAAGATTATTCAGCACATTTTGCATAGAACGTGTAGTTATTTTTACCCCAGTGGTTTTGTAAAATGTTGCATTGATTGTTCCAGCATGTTGAAAGCGATCACTAATGCACATCCCTTTAATTTGTCGTTCGTGATGAGGTTTTACTTTTTTCGGACGTCCACTGTCCTTTTTTCGAGCTAATCAATTTAAATACGTATAATTTTTAATTATATTACGCACGCTCCAATCCTTTATGCCCATTTCACGGTTGACATTTGGATAATTTATTTTATATAAAGCTAAGATTTCTGCTTTCTTTTTTGTTGACACCACCATGTTAAACCTTACTTGTTTTCACAACTTATTCAAAAGAAAATACTGCATTTGGAAATAACGATTAAATAATGCCAAATAGCCAATCAGTTTTGAGCAAATAGTGACAGTTCAAAATAGGAATATTAAAAAATTTTCAACTGCGTGGGTTTTTTTCACCGAGTGCAGAAACACTACTAGTAACATTACGAAATGGAAGACAAAAAGATGAGGAACATTTTCTATCCATTTATTCCGACAAGAAAAAAATTGCCGACAGAACAGAAAGTTTACGAAGAAAACCCAAGAGTATACTAGAAGGTCTTTTCTCTCTTTGTACATTCGCCTGTTAGATGCAATCGGCGAAGATTCCGAAACACACTTCTCTAGAGAAGTATTGGATGGATTTCAACTAAGTTTGCTGCTTCCAGAAGAAGTATGTGCTTTGAAAATCAAAGAAATGGAAAATATTATTTACTACTTGATAGATAGATTCAAAGGCCTTTTGGATAATGACAACGATGTTCGAAGCTCAAAGGTGAAATTGATCATTGGCAGTGCCATTGGGGACAGAAACAGAAGTCAAAACACAGCAAATTACAGACTACTATTACAATAAAGTATGTCGTCCGCACGTTTACTATTTTTGTGTGTTTTTATACCCTGAACAGGATATATTAAGTTTGCCACGAAGTTTGTAATACCCAGAAGGAAGCGTCGGAGACCCTATAAAGTATATATTTTATATAAATGATCAGTATGTTGAGCAGAGCCGATTTAGCTATGTCCGTCTGTCCGTTTGTATATAGACGAACTAGTCTCTCAGTTTTTAATAAATCGCTTTGAAATTTTGCAATTGTCGGAACTGCCGATATCGAACCACTAAAACATATAGCTGCCATACAAACTGAACGAACAGAATCAAGTTCTTGTATGGAAAAAATTCACATTTGCCAATGTATCTTCACAAAAGATGGCATATTTATTTTCTAAAATAGATAGTATACGAAGAAACTGTTCAAATCGGCTTACTATAGCATATAGCTGCTATACAAACTGAACGATCGGAATTTAGTGCTGGTATGGAAAACATTTGTATTTAACAAGATTGTTTAAATGAGTTAAGCGTCCCCCCACCTTAACCGGAAATACTAGAACACACTAATGCTTGACGACACCACACACACAAGACAAACTCACCACACTTGTACATCCACCCACTCAGCATAAAGGATGGTCTCCTGAGCAGATTCAACACATTCGCTTGTGCACTGCGCCGCGTTAGCACTCTACGCTAATTTACTTCGCTACGATCAACACCGATCCTGTCCGCATATCAATTTACGTTTCTCTCCGTCACCGATCTCGCGCGCGGTAATTACCTTATAAACCGAAGGAGGAATCAGACATTGGCGGAATTCCAATCGATGAATCATTTTGTTTTGTACGAAATTTGGGATCACCGAAAAGAGTGCGCTAAAGACAAAAAAAAAAAAAACACAACCAGGGCAGTAAAGTGTCACAACAAAAAGGAAATGAAAATAAACAAGCAGAACAATAGTGCATTTCTACATACATATACACATATGTACATACATTAGAGTGTCCCAAAAAATTCTTTTTTTTTGGATTTTTGCAACGCATACCCTATTAATTTTTTTTAAAATAATTTATAATTAATTATAAAAAAGTTTCGTCTATTTAGAACAGCGGTAAAGCGTGCCGACTTGCATCGAAACATGTCAGTACTTGAATACTAAGGCGCGCGGGAGTTCATGTATCGATGAGCTTGTTATTGGTGGCTTATTTTATTAGTAAACGCATTGTCTTTGTTCAGTCAAAATGTCAGTGAAATTACGTAGTTATAAAAGGGAGACGTCAAACATCAAATAACAGGGTCAAAACTTCCCTCTAATGGACAAGTCCTTTCAGTTTTGTTCTATAATATTCGCGAAGTGAATTTAAGTGTCAATGAAAGTGCTAACCTTACTATTCGTGAAAAGGCACGTATACCGATTAAATCATTTCCTAATTGTGTTAAGAAATTGGTAACCTTGTACCAAGTTTGGCGAGATTTCCAAAAAAATGCAAAAAAAAACACAAGCAGTTTTTGAGCAGCGTCGACAAGAGTTTGTTACAAATTTGGATAACTTGTTTGATATTGCACACGCGGATGCGCTGCAGTTAATAAAGACAAATGAAGATAGAGTCTTCTTGCAGCAACAGAGACAACCCGGTCGACTTGGTCACTTGGCTGAAGTGGACAAAAAATTTACAGAAAAGGAGGAGAAGTCACGCTTAGAAACCTTGAAGAGCAAAAGAGGCGGGCTAAATATGTTTCATCATTAACTTCTTCGACATCATCTTCTGTGCCCCTACAAGAAAAGGTATCTTCCGATTCTGAAGTAATTGATCTACAAGAAAATCTGTCCATTCCCACTGAGACGACACAGCCCGGTACTAGTAAAACTTAATATATAAAACTTAATATATAAACTATAAGAAAAAATTTCATTACTCCAAAATTAGTGGCAGAATTAGATAGGTGTCAGTTAAGTATGCGACATGCTGTGTTTATTATTGAAGCGACTATTGAGGCACTTGGACATAACACTGACGAATTTCCTATTAGCAAGTCTTCCATTCAAAGAATTCGCAAGGAAAAGCGAAAAGAGCGCGCAGAAGCTATTAAGGTTTATTTTCAAAACGAGGTTCCGGATACTGTAACTGTTCACTGGGAAGGAAAACTGTTACCGGCTTTAGATACACGTAAATTTAAAGAAGAACGTCTCCCAATAGTTATTTCGTATGACAATAAAGAACAACTCATTGCTGTGCCAAAATTGGACAGTTCTTCAGGATGCGAACAGGCACAGGCAGTTTGGAATTCTATCATTGACTGGAATCTTGAAGATAAAGTGCAGATCCTTTGTTGTGATACAACGGCTTCAAACACCGGTCGTATTAATGGGGCCTGTGTGCTTCTAGAACAGAAATTACACAGAGAGATGCTTATTTTTGCTTGCCGTCATCATATCTACGAATTGGTATTAAAAGGTGTATTTGAAGCTAAAATTCTCCAGGTAACTACAAGCCCCGATATACCTTTATTCAAAAAGTTTCGATAAAACTGGAAAAATATCGATTCCCAGAAAATACAGGTCAGTACTGAAAAGTTATCATGCCTGAGTAGATCAGAAATTGATAAACTATTAGCATTTTACCAAGCTGAATTGATTAAAGAAATCGCTAGAGATGATTATCGAGAATTAATTGAGCTTTCAATAATATTTCTTGGCGGGGATATACAGAACAAAATTAGAATCCGGCCTCCAGGGGCAATGCACCAAGCCCGATGGATGGCAAGAGCAATTTATTCATTAAAAATTTCATTACTTAGCTCTCAATTACGAATTTTAAATAAGGATAAGGCAGCTTTGTTAGACGTCTGCCTGTTCATCGTGACATCCTACGTCAAGCCTTGGCTGCAATGTATTTTAGCTGTTAAAGCACCATTCCAAGACTTATGCTATTTAAAAGCCATGAAGGCTTACGAAATAATCGATAAAAATACCTCAAAGGCAGCTTTACAAAAGTTTTGCCAGCATTTATGGTATTTGACAGATGAAGTGTTTGTCATGTCTCTATTTGACGATGACGTTGACCAAGAAACTAAAGTAAAGATAGTTGCTAACTTAACTAAAGAATATCCATCGGCCACCGGTAAACGCTACATACCATCGAGAGACGAACTTTGTGGTCCACTTTACGCTTAGTATGAGAGTCAATAATTTTAGTTTTTATTTGTTTTATTTTATGTTAACTGTCGCATTTTATTTCAGAGAAAAACATCGATGACTTTGTTTCAATAAAAAGCAAATCTTTATTCAATCGACTTAAAATAGTTGATGATAGCTTTCTTAATGAGTCTCCAACTACATGGCCAAATAATGCTTCGTTCCAATATGCTAAAAAGAAGGTTTACACACTGAGAGCAGTTAACGATACCGCTGAAAGAGCGGTTAAGTTAATGCATGACTTTCGTGGTTTAATCACCGTCGACGAGGAACAAAAGCAATGTTTGTTACGTTGCGTTCAAGAACACAGACAGATATATCCGGATTGTAAAAAGAAAACTTTGAAAAGAAAATTTAGTAAATAATAATATAATGTTATTTATAAATATTCAATAAATATAAAATATATGTAAAACGGTGTATTATTGACTACATAAATATTTTAATCCGCAATCCCTACAAAGCTTCCATACTAACTTTCATATTTCAAGTTTAACGTCAAGTCGACACGGGTTATCGTTATTCAATCGGAATAATATTTATTATTTGAGTTATTAGGATCAAATGTAAAAAAAAAAAATCGCGGGTATGCGTAAGTAAATTCGAAAAAAAAAAAAATTTCCCCTTGTTGGCTGGGACACCCTAACATACATATATCAAAAATATATACAAAATTCTCACTTTAACTAAAAACATTACACTAAAAACAACACATAAATCGGGCATGAAATCGCAAAACACTGGGCGCGAAACTCAGCTGTAAAACTTACATACATACCAACAAATTTAACAAGCGCGAATTTAAAACAACATAAAATAAACAAAATAACAAACACAACAGGTCCAACCAACTGGAAGAAGCGGAGGAACAAAATTGGCGGAAGAGACATAAATTCATATACATACATATATGGTCAAAATAATAAGCGCACTTTACATACAAAAGGAATACCAAGTGAACGTATTTAATCCATTTTTCATACATAATAATATGTATGTATATATAGCTACAAAGCTGTTACCAACAATACATATATCTTATATCTAAATATTTGTAGGAGTGATTGAAATTGAATAGAAACTCCTTGGTATGAGCTGATTTAAGGAAAAAGTGAGTTTTGCAGTTCTCTGGAATGTAACGGGTGGGTGGTCTTCAAATTTAAATCGGCATAAGTGCAGCAAATCGCTTAAGGAGACGGTTCTGCTAAAAACTGTGACGCCAGACGAAAAAAAGCCACGCTTGTGTGGCCTGGGTTACTGAGGATTGCCAACCATTCTCAGCAATTAACGGAATTGATTTTAGAAATCTCGTAAAATTTTTGTTAAATATTGGAGCAAAATATGGAGAAAATGCAGATATAGAAGACATGCTCCCTGATGCAACAACGATATCGCGAGCTACTCAAAAGAAAGCTTATGAGAAAAAGGCTGAAATTAAAGAAGAAATTGCCAACATCGCTTGTAGTATTAGAGAAACCGTCACATTAGATGTGTGGACCGACAATTATGTACATAGGAATTTTTTAGGAGTCACTATGCACTACGAAAAAAATTCACAGTTGTACGATCTAATTTTGGGTTTAAAATCCATGGACTTCCAGCGATCTACAGCTGCAAATATTTATGCAAAATTGAGCAAATGTTATGTGAGTTCGGCATTAACAATATGGAACAAATTAAGTTTGTGACAGACAGACGTGCTAATATTTCCAAAGCTTTAGAAAATAACACAAGATTGTAAGGTAACCCTATGCGAAATATTTCTTCCTATCTAAGTGGCATCACCGGCACATCAAAAGCAACACTTGATTTTCAATCGTCAAAGTGAACGCAGCCCCCCGTGCTATATTATCTCTTATTTTTAATAAACTTTGTGAACTACAATTTAATTATTCATTTCATATATAAATAAAACGACCATCCTGTGAACAATGAGAAAGTGTCCGATTATCATAAAATTTACCTTTTCAAGATTAAATTGCAGCAGAAATTTGCTTGCCAGTGTTTTGGAACGTTCATTTAATGATCCCTTGGAGGCAACCGAGATTGTAGTAAAGTGCAAAAAAATTGTTAAGTTTTTTAAAAAAGCAAAATCTATTACAAACTACATTAAAAAATTATTGCCCGACACGCTGGAACTCAAACTTCTCAATGTTTAAATCTATAGTAGACAATTGGTTTGACATCAACGAAATTTTGAAAGAGAAGCAAGAAAGCCAACGATTGATGCTGATAGATAAATCAACACTGCAATCAATTGTAGAACTATGCAGCAATTTTGAAGTCATTTTCAAGAAACTACAACTTTGCGGTTTACCTTCCTTATGTTTCGTCGTGCCATCTATTAATAAAATGCGGCATCTATGCGAACTTCAAACGGTCTGTGGCATAAGGCATCCTTTTTTATATCCGCCTGCTTTACACATGCAACCAAATGATGAAAATGGCCTTAAACAATTTTGAATTCCTCAAATGGACTGCTTGGACATCAATTTTCACCAATGTCTTCTGTTCCAATTAGTCCGTGTACATCTAAATCGGACACAACGTCACACTTTTCATTTCAGAGCAGTGGTTCGGATAACTTACTGGATGCAACAAACCTCGCAGTACATAAGCGAAAAGATGCTTTCTTTTTCTTTCCGGAATTTTTAAAAAAGTCAAAAAATTCGATAAAAACGCCTACAGAAGAAATCGAAAGCTACTGCAAGGAAAATGTGGAAATAACAGACGAATTCAATGTATTGAAATGGTGGAAAAATCATGAAAAATTGTATCCAAAACTTTCCAAATCGGCACTAAAACTTCACACAATTCCGGCTAGTAGTGCATCAGCAGAATGCGAATTTTCTTTGGCTGGAAACGTAATTACAGAAAAAAGAAATCGGCTTGGCCCAAAATCTGTAGATAGCTTACTTTTTTTTAAATCTTATTACAAAACTTTCCACAGTTAAATAAAATTAATATGCATATCTTATATAAGTATAATAAGTATGAATTGAAATGTGATTATGTTATTTTTTCCATTACCATTGCCATTATTATGAAAATAAATAAACCTATGTATATGTTTGTTGTGAAATTATATATTTTGATTTATTTCTGTTTCATCTTCTTCACAGTCATTAGAGTTGCAGTAGCGCTGCTGGTTCCGCATTTATTCAAGCACAGTGAGTTTATTCATATGCGTTGAGTTTGCTCTTTTGTGTTTTTGTTTTCAACACGATCATTATTGTGCCGAATAGCGAACGCCTGAGTAGAGCTGTTTCAACACGAGCGTGAATAAATGCAGCAAGCAAGCGAATTTACCACAATTGAGCTGAATTTAGCTCAGTAGCGAAAACATTCACGAATGCCATTTTGGGCGCTTGAGCCAAATGGGCTGATAGTTCGGGTATTGTTCGTGCATGAACATTTTCGCGCTCAACGGAAGCCGTTCTCTGATGTACATAGCGCATTGATCTCCTCAGCGAGCTCTCAATTGCACAAAACATATGTAACAGAGAGCTGCAACGAGTGTGATAAAATCAGAACAAACAGTCGTGCCAAAACATAATCATATCAATTCAGTTCAGCATAGACAAAATTGTTAATCAATTCGTGTATCTGCCAGCGTCAACTAATCTGATGCAACACGAACAATCTGTTCTTCGTCAATCACGATCGTGTATGGCTGGCTTCGGTTTTAATCGTATCATGTCAGTTCAAAGCGCTGCGACGATTGTTTGAATTGATGTGAAACTTTGGGTAAACTATAAGTAAATCTACGAGTAAATCTTTGGGTAAATCAATAAGTATAGCAAACAACAACAATTTTCTGCTGGACTGATTTGAATCATGTATGGCAACAAATGTATCAGCTTTGAATATGTGCGCATCAGAGAACGGCTTTGGGTGAATGAAAAACATTCGTACGCGCTCAACAGCCGAATAATCATACTGTTCGGATCAGCCGATCAAACTTGCATGTAATCACATTTTCGTAGTTGATTTTAAATTCACTCGGGTGCGTGCGATTTTTTGTTTCACTCCGAGTTTGTTCAGCTCGTGTTCAGTATAATGATTTCGGGCACTTGCTAATTAGGTTCAACAATCATTGTTTTGAACAAGAACAGCACTCAACTCGAAAAAATCAACTCGTATGATTTTACTCATGCGCGCAGCAAGCCGCACTTTTTCTGCACAGATGAAATGTGAGAAGAACGAAAACAAAAACAAGCTACAACAAAAAGCTGCAGTTCGTGGAACGCAAGGGGCTTGCATAGAAATTGTTAAAAACGTAAAAGGTGGTAATAAAGTAAAAGTGCGGATATTTTCAAACTTAAAGCTAAAATAAAATAAATAAATAATATTTTTTCGCAAAAATGGTTAATAACGACACTAATCAAAATACACCTGCAGCAGCTATACGCTCAAAACAGGTTGCTTAATTTATGTCAGAAAGTGACAATTTCTTAAGATACTGCACTAGATTTGCATCTTCACCGATTCACGAAAATTCGGAATCGTTACTAGAAATAAAAAATCAAAACCTAAAAAATTTTTGGACTCGCCACAAAAACTGTATCACCTCCGATACAAAACAAAAGGTTAAGCAGGCGAAATAATTAAACAGTTCGCATTAAATGACGACAATTTCAATTTGGCTTGGGAAGCTCTAAAAGCTAGATTTGAAAACGAAAGAATACTGGTCGAAAAGCAAGTAACGACACTATTAAACTTGCCTAAAATTAAGAAAGAAAAAAGTATAGAATTCATTAAACTTGAATCCACTGTTTTCTAATTGTTAATAATCTTAATATCCCCACAGCCAGCTGGGATCCTATTCTGGTAAACATTTGCACCGCCGCATTACCAGAAAAGTCGTTACTACAATGGGAGCAATCGCTCTCATCACGGAAAAAGTGCCCAATGTAGCAAAAAATGAAAGATTTTCTCACCACCCAATATGAAATTGCGAAAAGGTTAGAAGAAAAAATAATCAAAACTAAGACCATTAAATACTAACAAAATAGAAGCTTAAATAGACCCCAAGATAGTAAAAAAACAATTCAAACAAAAACTTTTACAAAACGCAATCATGCACATCCGAATTGAAAAAACTAACGTCATGCGAACTATGTATGTAAAAGAGGGGTTTTACAAAAAGAACAACGGGCTTAGTTGCAAAAGCAAATCCCGAAGTCCACAATTCTAAAAATAGCCAAGAGACACCATGTTGCTCAAAGGCTCAAAAAGTTCAAACGCTATACAGCGAAACACAAAGTGAACTAGATACAGAACTAGTTACCACCATACCAACTGAAGTTGAGTATAATACAAACAAATACCTTAATTCACAATTAAGGAAATTTCAAATGTTAAGAAAACTTCCCCCTATAACACTTAAAAGTCTAGAAGGTCAGTATTGTGAAGACTTCTCTAAAGCCACAACTACTCGATCAAATAATAGCCGGTACGTCGTACAAAAAACAAAGTCAGAGTTACCTCTGACAATCCAAATTATTAAAAGCACATACAACTTTTCGGCCCTGCAGGATGGCTTTCGACAATAATGAAAAAAAAATTCTAAACAAATCCTAGAGTGGTGGCGGGCTACTAAACGCCAAATTAGTGCATACGTACTAAAACACACAATATAACACATGCGTATCAAAAAGTCGAAAAATCGACATTTTTATTATTTTTCAAAAATAAATAAAATCTCAAAAGGAAGTTAAGGGATCACCATACTCCCAATGCGATAAATTGACGCACCTACACTTACAAAAAGCAGAGGTCGCTCTTATCGCATCTATGCAAGCGCTCCTCATATGGGTGAGTTAGGGAAATCAGCTATACAAAGCATTAAACAATTATGAAGAATTCGGTACTGTACGAATTGAAGCCGTTACACCAGGGCTACTAGTACCCATTCAGTCCATATCTGGCCAGGCGTGGAGTTACTATCACTCATAAGCCGGAAATAAATAAAAAACAAACAATTGCTGATAATGCAGAAACGGCATATAATAAGCCAACGGTATGCCAAAGTGATAAATAATAAATTGTAAATAACCGCTAATAAAATTAATAAAGCAAACAACTTTTTTGGTATAATAATACAATAAGTCGTCAAAGCACGCAAAATCAATTATTACCTCAAGCACCAATATTTACACAAAATACAATTTATATTAAAACCAAAATCCCTTCTTACAGCATACATTCTGCAATCTCGGCTACTTCGCCAACAGTTATCAAATTACTTGTATCACCTTATACAAAATACTAGGCAAAATATTCGCCTAGGGGGCCCAGGATGTTTAAATGAGTTAATCATTTCCCCCACTTTAACCGGAAAAACTAGCACACACTAATGCTTGACGACACCACACACAAGACAACTCACCACACTTGTACATCCCACTCAGCATAAAGGATGGTCTCCTGAGCAGATTCAACACATTCGCTTGTGCACTGCGCCGCGTTAGCACTCTACGCTAATTTACTTCGCTACGATCAACACCGATCCTGTGCGCATATCAATTTACGTTTCTCTCCGTCACCGATCTCGCGCGCGGTAATTACCTTATAAACCGAAGGTGGTATCAGACATTGGCGGAATTCCAATCGATGAATCATTTTGTTATTCTCGGAACCGTTTTTATAATACAAACATTTTTATTGTAACGATAATAAACTGCATTTTAACTTATAAGTGGTTCTTAACGCGAGTGTAAGTGCTTTATTAACAATCTAAATTGTAGTGGGTGTTCCCGCGAATTGGGCTTCCGATTATTCAAAGATATATTCACGAAATTTGGTATAGATTGTTTTCTAAGGTAACAATGTAATCTGCTCAGATCGGTTAACTATAGCATATAGCTGCCATACAAATTGAATGATAGGAATCAAACGCTTGAATTTGAAACTTCCTCATTTGACGATATATCTTCACGAAATTTGATATGAGTATTGTTCATAGAAATAATGTAATATCGGAAGAAATTGTTCAGATCGGCTCACTATAGCACATAGCTGCCATACAAACCGATCGTTCGGAATCAAGGGCTTGTATGGAAAACTTTCCCATTTGACGTGGTATCTTCACGAAATTTGACATGGATTACTACTTAAGGTAATAACAGAATCTCCGAAAAAATTGTTCAGATCGGGCTACTATAGCACATAGCTTCCATACAAACTGAACACACCTGTGAAGGGTATATTAGCTTCGGTGCAGCCGAAGTTAACGTTTTTTCTTGTTTTTTTTTTCAATTTAATAGGATTTGATATTAGAAGGTAGATTTGAAATTTTTGCACTTGATATTAAAATGTATAAATATTACTTTATTTAATATACGTAATAATGTCCATGTTTTAAGTAAATATTTATGTATTTATCAAGAGAATTATTTCTGGATCCGCTCCTGATTATACTATTAAAAAGTATGACGAAATACATATACATATATATACTTTTTCACTTCAATTTATTAATATTTCTTACCTCAACTAACTCAAGTACGACTGTTGAAATAATGAGCAAATATGAAGAGCTAGAATGCGACCTATTGGAAGTATTTATAGTAATGTTATTATTCTTTACAATTCCTGTCACTTCTGTAGCTGCTGAAGGGTCGTTTAGCAAATTGAAAATAATCAAAAATTATTTAAGAAGTAATATGGGCCAAACTCGACTCCGACATTTATGGCTAATATGTAGTAGTTGAAAACAAAACCCTATCAAGCCTGGATTTAAGGAAGTCATTGATACTTTTGTGAAATCTTAAGCTAGGAAAAAATTGTAAATATAATTGTTATTTAGTCAGTTCGTAGGCTAGATCTGTATACAATAAACCCTTGAATCTTCCCTATTTCATTTTATTATCCAAACCTATCAAAAGCATTAATTTTTTAATGTTGTTACTGTATAAAATTTTTATTACTTGCCCTGTAGTGCACAAAAAAAAACTTAAGTTGCTTAGCATTTTTAAAGTATTAGTATATTTCGTATTTTTATTTGATAAAACCTAATCATTTTACATGGCAGTGGGGCCCCATTTTTTAATTTGCCCCAGTGCCCTTGGTTACCTAGCTACGCCACTGGAACTAATCTGAAAATATGTTTGGTAATCTTATAAAGAAGATTTAATAATAGTTTTGTTCACCTAATACTAAAGGAGATAGTTATAGGGTTATATATGCAAATGATCAAGATGACAAAAAAAGTTGAAATACGTGTGAATGTTTGTCTGTCCGTCCGTCCATTTAGACTGTAACTTAAGTAAAAATTGAGACATGTTGATGAAACTTATTTGCGCGTTCCTTACTAAAATATCTTCGTTCGTAGATGGGCGTAATCGCACCACAGCCACGCCCACACAACGCCATTAATCGAAAACGTATACAGTGCTAAAACTAAGTACTAAATTAAGATATAAAACTCAAATTTGGCTTTGAAAAAAGGGTGTGGTCCCGCTCTCTAATAAGTTTAATGTACATGTATTCCAAACCAATAAAGCTACAATAATCAAAATTGCCCAGCACAAATATTAAAAACTCCTACCGACAATTTGAAATTGAAAGATAAACCGGCCCATTCCCCATATAAGGGTAGTATTAAAAACTACTAAAAGCGCGATAAATCAATAACTAAATACAAGTACACCACAGACATTATATTTTACCTCCGAGATGGTATGAGAGGGCTTAATGGGAACCAGTGTGAAAATTGGACGATGGGTGTGGCTCCGCTTACTTTTTGGTGAAACCCCAAATCTCTAGACCCGACCAAACTATTTCGACAAAATTAATTACGAAATCAGAGAACAACCACGCATATTTTCTCTATAGCACAACTAAAAATTCTAGGCGACTTTGTATCGCATGTGTATCTCAATGAAAATGAGAGAGCGTGTTTTACTCATAACAGTATATATTTCGGAAACTAAAACTAATATCCGGATTTTCGAACATCCGGCTGACTTTGTTCTATATGATTGGTTTTTTAGTATGTAATGGTGGTGCAAGGTGTGTTCCACACTTTTTGAAATCAAAACAGTGTGTGAATTCATGAAATATCAGCCGAAATCATCATTGAAATTCAGGAAAATGGAATTGAAAATCTCCAAAATATCAATTGCTCAGAATCCAACATTCGAAGGACGACTATTTGACCAAAAGTCACATTTTAACCATTAACCACTCCCCGTATTCACCTGATATGGCACCGTGTGAGTTCTTCCTTTTCGGAAAAATACATTTACCCATGAAAGGAAAGCGTTATGCAGACGCAGAAGCCATTCAAAAGGCTTGCACCGGCATTCTGGCGGTCATACCAGCCAAGGAGCTAAAACACTCATTCGACATGCTTTTGGACCGTGCAAAAAGCTGTATTGAAGCAGAAGGAGACTGTTATGAATAAAATAAATTGATTTTGCCGAAAACCCGATTTGTTGTGTTTTTTAAGTCCTGTTTACTTTGTAACGCACATTGTATTAATAGTATGTACTGTTGGCAAAAATAAATGAAATGAGGTCGATACTTACCACAACTCCCAGTACTACATACGTACGAGTGTAATGATTTTCGTTTTTCTAACAAACCTTTTGTCCTAGGCGGTTCGATCCTCTGGATGATGTTTTGTACTTAAAGGTTAATTATTTCAAGTTGCAAGAATAATAAATGTTCGGATGCACCCGAACTTATCCCCGCCTTACTTGTTTTATTTAAAAATATAACTGTGTTAGCATGTATGGAACTTTCTTAACAACTCATAAATTAAAACACTTTAAAAGCAGTATGTATTCACTAGAATAAAAATGGAAATGAAAGTATGTAAATTATTTTTAAATAAAAATTCTATTTTATTGAAATACGTTAGTTTTCATAATCAAAAACTTAAATGAGAACTCAAAAAAACGGTGAAATATAAAATACCACTGTCTATATTTTGTAGTAGTACTTTTCTGCTACCATTCATAATTTTCTTATCAATCTTCGGGATAGATTTCAAAACAAATTTTTTGTGCGACAAAAAAGTGAAAAATATGTTAAGTTGAAGTTAAACAATTTACTATGTATGTGGTAAAGAAATTTTATATTTTTTGTTTATATAATTTGAGGATTTTAAACAACGTACTAGCCACTATTGCTACCTCAGTGATAGAAAAAAAAAATTCGATCTTATTTAAGAATTATTAAGTGATTGTTACAGATTTCTCTCATTTTCGTGCCGCTTCTATAAGTTCGACTGCAAGCGGTGCTTCAGAAGTTTGTGAGATGTATACATAAATTAGACCTATTAGAAGCTCTGACAAATATTGTTTTGCTCATTTTGTGGTCAGATTATGCCCTTTCAGAGAGCCAAATAATGCGTATGTATAATGATTCGATATATATTTGCTCAAAATGCAGTATATTTCCCCCCAAAAATCGGAAAAATGTAATTTTTACAGTATTCAGTTTGTTAAAAGAAAAACATCAAAAAAGTTAACTAGAAAAAAAAGAGTCTTTGTCACTTGTTGGATTTCTGCTATCATAATTGTCTCCTATGTTTCCAAATCCAATTTAGTTTTGTCTGACGTCCATGTTTTGTTTACATAAAATATATTCAACGATGGTAGAAATTTCTTTATACATATTCGCAATCGAAGTTTTTTGAAGTGAGGGAGTAGTTAGCCCCCATCTATTCACAATCGAAACACATCATCCTTCTACGGCGAAATGTTTTTACTCGTTCAGTAGTTTTTAACATTTTTGTGACATTTTTTATCTTTCTACCTTAAAAATAATAATAATAATGACAGCAAAATCAAAGTAAGACGTGTTTATAGAAAGTTCTCAAAAAGACAAAGAATTAAATTAAAAGTAAATAATACTACGAAATATAGTAAAGATGTGATCATGAAATGTACTAAGCCTCCCCCAACCAATACCACTCTGTTGGAAAAAACTGGCGCATCTTAGTTCAATTCACCGCACCTAAGAAAAACATGCACTAATACTTCACCATACGGGACAACACAGCACACCACAACATCTCGTCCGTACCCCACCCCACATAACAAACGGGAATTGATGATAGCCGCTACTACGCCTTATCTCTCCTTATGAATGGATCACGTTGATGTGGTATATTGGCGCTCAGTGTCGTGTTTTGAGGGAAAGTGTAACTCATCTAGCCACGTTTTACATATATGTATCAAGTTTCATCAAGATATCTGTATTTTTCTTAAAGTTTTAAAATTCCTTGTAGTTTTTGCGACCGTTCGTTTAAATTTCATTTCTTACGAATACTTAACTGTGTCATAAATTTCTGTCTTATACAATGCATATACCGAACAGAAAGTCGAAAAAATACCGCTTTTAAACTCTGTCAGGGGTGCGTGTCTGTAACTTGAAATTTGAGATCGTAATGGAACTTTGTGCCAGTGTTTATAGTAAATTAGAAATTACGAAATCGTTGATATTCATAATCGAACTGCTGAAGTATATAACTGATATTTGGTGCAGAGGCCCCTGTGGCCTACAAAGTTTGAAAAATGGGTGTGACTCCGCCCTATAATAAGTTTATCCTACGTACATATCTGTTAAACCGCTAATTCCAAACTAACCAAATTTGCTTAGAACGAACCCCTAAAAACATTTATATTTATATATAATATTTATAAAATTGTTTGAAAATTAGTTCTCAAGCATTGTCAAAAATGATGCTACATATAAGCCTTTCCGTTTCTCTGCCTCAAATATACCGTGTATATTAATTTTGATTTTTCAGCTGACTTTGAATCGTTTCAGTTGGTCAAAATGTGTGATGATTCAATGAAATTAAGTGACAAAATTTAATAATTATGTGGTTTAGCATTGAGTATGTACGGAGTTGGTAGAGACTTTGGCCCAAACCTCATACTCGTAAACCTAATATAAAGAATTCCGATCCGTTTGTTGACGTTTTCCTTATCAACTTAATATATTTAATTCAGGGTAAGTTTATGACTTTCAAAAAAAGTTAATATGATACCAAACTTAATTACAAAGATGATAAAGTTGAATCCTATCGCTATAATTTTAAATTCTTGCGACATGTTGCTACAGAGGCTACAGAGGGTTTCTTCACCCCCTATAGAACTGCAATTTGGCACAAAGGATCGCGGTTGAGGGAGAATCTGGTGATTAAAACTTTGGGAAAAGTGTGAGTGACTCCACCCCTAGTTTGTTGTAAGATAAACCCTATAAGAACTTCTGATGTGTGAAAATGAATGTGTAATGAAATCAGAAGATAACCTTTATTATTTCGACATTCCTATGTTATGGTGTGATATGCGCGAAATGGGACTACAACTACGTTTACTTCTCATCTAAAAAAATTTAAATATCATTTGATTGAGATATAACTTCGTATGAATAGTACTTTTGAAGTGTTTCATCTTATAAGCCAAAATAGTTCAAATCGAACCAAAACTGTTCAAGCTCCTAGGTGCCGAATATGTGGACTCCAGAGCCTATAGTTGACGTTTTACCGAAAATATCGGTCAATGTGTGAGATATAGAATTGAAATTTGGAGATCCTTTCTAGATAGTAGTATGTCTGCGCGTTAAAAATGAATTGAATCGGGTCAACACTCAGCCCCATTTATCAAATATAAAGACTTTCAAACTTAAGGTTGACTTTATATCAGCCAAAATAGGAGTCATTGCAATGAAAATGAAAGAGCGTGTTTTACTGATAACAGTGTATTAAAATTGGGCGAAAACTTGACCTAGCCTCCATATAACTAATATTAGAATTTCAAACATCTGGGGACTTTACCCCATATGATTGGTGATTGTACATGAGGAACCTTGATTTTATTAGTCTGTGGTCTTTTAATTACTTTATTGATAAAAAATAGGTAAAATCAGGTCAATATTATCTCCTATAATCTAATAAGATCTTAAAAACTTTGATCAAAATTCAGTAAACGTGTAATATTGGATATGCTATAGTTTAATGCCAAAAATATCAGAAATTGGTCTCCAAATCACCCAAAGTAGTCCTAGATTTAATTATTTTCGTGACTCTAACATACTAAAATGCCAAATATGGCGGTCAGTGTATGAGTTATATACATACCACATATGGAAAATTACTTTGATTCGAACCTCTAGTTGCGTTTTGCACCTTAAGGTATTTCCATGACTTTTATACTTGTAAGTTTCCAGGGTATGAAATGTTCGGTTACACCCGAACTTAGACTTTCTTACTTGTTTCTATTATGATTTGTATATTATCTACTCATATACATATAATTAGGCAATTCACAAGCTTTGTTGTATGTCTGATGTCCTATTTTAACATTCTTAAAAAATACGACACTTGTGAGCACCCTTAACGGTTGTATGTCATATTTTGTCATATTTCCACTTATGTACCGGGTTGAAACGGCGGCGTTTTGGTTTACAATGCAATAAAATCATTTGCAACCACATAAACATCAAAATATTTTCATATTTCACTTATATTCAACTTAATTTACCTGAATATCGTGGTTTCCTTCCATATTAATAACGAAATTTATTAAATTTATTAATTTCAAACACTTAAACGCCAACAATAAGAAAGTAAACAAATACAGCTGATAGAATATCGAACTCAAGAAACATACCACGCAGTGTTGTATCAGTCATATTTTAATTTTGCATGTGAAACAACAACAGTGTTGCTATGACAGTCATAAAAAATATGACAATATGACGATATGACCCACTATGACGCCTTGTGAATACCTTAAATAACTAGTTATGTATCTGGTTTTGCTGATGCCAGAAAGAAAAGTAGTCGTCCTTGCGTGATTGAAATAATAGTTTAATTTTTAAAACATATTGAACTTGTAACAGAATTTATGGCATGAAGGGGATTGAGTCGATTTAAAAGAAATTATTTAACCAATCGTTAAGAATCTGTGAAAACTTTCGAAATAGGCTCCTTCTGCTTCGATGCAGCGCTACCAGCGCGATCTCCAAGCATTGAAGGCGTCTCGGAAGGAATTTTCCGGAATAACCTTGAGAGCCGAGCTGCATGTTGCTTGGATTCCCTCTGTCGTCTCAAAATGCTTTCCTTTCATCGGCATTTTCAGGCAAGGAAACAAAAAAAGCCTGGGGGCCACCTTGTCACCTGTGATTACTTTATTCAAAAACTGGGGGTCACATATGTTCAAATTTTCTTGACACACTTTCACTCGCCGCAATTTTTGTGAGTGAGCACTTTTGAGACCATCTTCACACATACCTTTCTCATGTTCAAGTGCTCCGTCACAAAGTCATAAATCATAGATTTTATAGATTTTATATAGAGTTCAAAACTTTGCGAATATTAGTCACATTGTCGGTTTTTGTCGAAGTCACAGGTCTGGCAGCACGGTCTTTATCAGCGACCTCTTCCCAACCTTCCGAAAAAGCCTGGAAAAATCAGTTCTATTACTTTCCGGACAAACCCTGGATAGCATATTTGGATTTATTAGTCGTCAATATAATATCAGATCTCCAGGTTGAAAAATGCAAATGTCACATTCATGAGAAAGTTTTCAATAATCTAAAAACAGCCTTAATAGATAATAGGTTTTTGTTAAATAAATTAACTAATTATTTGCTTTTCCGTTGGAATAATTGTTTAAATAATTTATATTGCGCATACATCTATTTACTTTTAGGAATTAAAAGGATAATTTTACCTCACAACTAAATAATGCGTTCAGTTATTAGCACTGCCCTCTTCTATTGGATTATTTTCTATACCGCTAATTTACCTCAGTGTTGTGGGCACGGACGATTGATTGAACCGCCTAGTAGAGCGTCAGCATGGCGATACGGATTTCAGACACCACCTAATTACAATGACCACGAATTATATTGCGGTGGATTTACACGTCAATGGAAGCAAAACAATGGCAAATGCGGTGAGTGCGGGGACGCATGGGATTTACCTAAGCCAAGACCACATGAGTTCGGTGGTTTTTGGGGAAAAGGAGTAATCGTAAGGAAATACTTATCAGAATCTGTTATGCTTATTCGTGTTGAACTCACAGCTAGTCACATGGGGTACGTAAAACGCATGCCTTAATTACATAATAAGGAAAAGAAAATATATCTTAAATATACGTATATATGTATATATTATTTTGTTACCGGTGAAAAAAAATACCTTATCAGCAGGACTAGATTGCAAAAGGTTGTGTCGATAGCTCAAAAACACCAATTTGTAAAAAGTGTTGTAATCAATGGTGTTAAAATTTAGTATATACATATATATAATTTAATATGTATATAATAAATCTCATATATATATATATAGTTTAAACGGATATATATATATAATAGTGGCATTCATTTAATATCGCAAACTTGTTATCGCAAAATATCTGCTATTTTTTACATGCAATTTGTCGCAAATTACAATCAGCTGTTTACTCTTTTCTCGCGTTTTGATTTCTTCATTTTAAATTGGAAAATGTGAGTACATTTAAATTTAATATTAAGCTATTTTAAAACGAACTAATTGAATATTTATAATAAAAACCATGACGGAAAAATTAAGAACAGCTGACTTATTTCGCATCTTGCCACTATCATAAATGCCACATCAAATGAGTATCCTAAAAATATTTTTAAATATATACATATGTTTATACAATCTTTATAACAACTTTTTAAATGGTAAAAAAATAAATCATAACAAATATTACAAAATAAGTTTTATAAGCTTTAAAAACGTATCACATCACTTTCAACTTGATTTCAAGTCATAAGTATTTCGAGTTTTGATAAATTATTTTGCCATCGGTGAAAAAAATTACCTTATCCGCAGGATTTAATTGCAAAAAGTCGTGTCGACAGCCCAAAAACACCAATTTTTCATAAGTGTTGTAATCAATGGTGCTAAAATTTGGTTTTTATAATTTTAAAATAAATTTTTCAAACATTTAAACCAATGAAAATGTGTTTTTTGTTAGTTGAATGAAGTAAACAAGAAAATCATAAAAAAATAGAAATAAAGTTGTTTTGACATTATGGATTAAATTATTTTTCTGTGATATGCACCAGGAGGAAGGAGTCCTGTGTGGAAGTTCAGGCAAGTGAGGAAAGTTCTTTGATCGCCATTCACTTGGGAGTGGCCAGAAACGATTCTTTTACTTATGGCTGAAGCAGCTCACGATTTCCGGTCTTTGACCAAGTATCCTCTGGGTAGCCTAAAAATATCCGTTTGAAGGCGAGCTAAAGTGAGAAGGCGAAATATTCCCTATTTAGGGTTGTGCGATGGGTTTGGGACCCGCCACGTAAAAAAAGCACTCCAATGAAAAAGCGACAACAGCCTCGTATGAGAGACCCCCTTTTGATGGCGACCATGGCAAACGAAATAGGGACTACGAAGTGAGGGCATTCACCTGGAATGTCCGGTCCCTTAATTGGGAAGGTGGCGCTGCCCAGTTGGTTGATATCCTCGTCAAAATAAAGGCTGACATCATCGCCGTCCAAGAAATGCGATGGACGGGACGAGGGCAGAGACAAGAAGGTCCTTGTGGCATTTACTATAGTGCCCATATAAAGGAGCGTAAGTTTGGTGTGGGATTCGTGGTGGGAGAGAGACTGCGTCGCCGAGTAATATCATTCACTGCGGTGGATAAACGTTTAGCCACAATTCGCATCAAAGCGAGGTTCTTCAACATATCGCTGATTTGCGCCCACGCCCCGACGGAAGAGAAGGACGATGTGACCAAAGATGCCTTTTATGAGTGCTTAGAGCGCACTTATGAGAGATGCCACGATGTCAAATCGTGCTTGGCGACTTTAACGCCAGGGTGGGCAAAGAAGGTATCTTTGGCACTACGGTCGGTAAATTCAGCCTCCACGAGGAACATCCCCAAATGGGTTGAGTCTGATCGACTTCGCCGGGGTTCGAAATATTTTTATCTGTAGTACTAGATTCCAGCATAAGAAGATTCATCAAGCTACCTGCCTGTCTCTGGATCGAAAAACTACCAACCAGATCGATCATGTTGTGATAGACGGAAGACACGCCTCCAGTGTTTTAGATGTGCGTGCGCTCCGAGGTCCTAACATCGACTCGGACCACTATATTGTTGCAGCCAAAATTAGCACCCGCCCCTGTGCAGCAAAAAATGCACGCCAACAAACACAAGGAAGGTTCGACGTCGAGAAGCTGCAATCACAACAGACAGCTGAACGATTTTCTGTTCGGCTTGCACTCCTGCTCTCTGAGAGTTCTCGTCAACAACTCGGTATAAGGGAACTATGGGACGGCATTTCAAACTCCTTACGTACAGCTGCAACCGAAACCATTGGTTTTCGGAAAGTGCAAAAGAAAAGCTGGTACGACGAAGAGTGCCGTGTCGCAGCGGAGAGAAAACCGGCTGCCCACCTCGCAACGTTACGATCGTTCACAACACGTGCGGAATGGGATAGATACCGAGAGTTGAAGAGGGAAGCGAGGCGCATTTGCAGACAGAAAAAGAAAGAGGCCGAAATGCGTGAGTACGAAGACCTTGATAAGCTGGCCGACAGGGGTAATGCTCGAAAGTTCTACGAAAAGATGCGGCGGCTTACAGAAGGTTTCAAGACCGGAGCATACTCTTGTAGAACCCCAAAAGTGATCTAGTCACCGATGCCCAGAGCATGCTTAAATTATGGAGGGAGCACTTCTCCAGCCTGCTAAATGGCAGTGAACGCACAACACCAGGAGAACCCGATTCCCCAATCGATGACGATGGAGCAGACGTTCCATTACCCGACCATGAAGAGGTTCGAATAGCAATTGCCCGCCTGAAGAACAACAAAGCGGCAGGGGCCGATGGATTGCCGGCCGAGCTATTCAAACACGGTGGCGAAGAACTGATAAGGAGCATGCATCAGCTCCTTTGTGAAATATGGTCGAACGAAAGCATGCCCAACGATTGGAATTTAAGTGTGCTAAGCCCAATCTATAAAAAGGGAGAGCCCACAATCTTCGCCAACTACCTTGTATAAGGTACTATCTTCTATGTATAAGAGTGTACAACTGCTGGCGTATGCCGATGATATTGATATTATCGGCCTCAACGCGCTGCTTTCTCCAGACTGGACAAGCGAGCAAAACAAATAGGTCTGGCAGTGAACGAGGGCAAGACGAAATAACTCCTGTCATCCAACAAACAGTCGTCGCACTCGCGACTTGGCACTCACATCACTGTTGACAGTCATAACTTTGAAGTCGTAGATAATTTCGTCTATCTTATAGCCGGCTTAATCACCACCAACAATGTCTGCCTGGAAATCCAACGAAGGAAATTCTTGCCAACAGGTGCTACTTTGGACTGAGTAGGCAATTGAGAAGCAAAGTCCTCGCTCGACGAACAAAAACCAAACTCTATAAGTCACTCATAATTCCCGTCCTGCTATATGGTGCAGAGACCTGAACGATGACAACAACTGTTGCGTGGACGCATTCGATGGAACGATGAGCTGTATGAGATATATGACGATATTGACATAGTTCAGAGAATTGAAAGACAGTGGCTACGCTGGCTAGCTGATGTTCATTGTATAAACCTACAAGTAACAAAAGAATCAGCTGTTTTCCTAGAATTTTTCACAGCTGAGATCACCTGATCGAAATCTGTCTTTTTAGGCACAGAGATGTAATTAAAAGAAATGTACTAGATCAACTTTTTTTGTGAAAAAGTATTTGTAACGGAAAACATTAATCAAAACTTTCAAGAATATTTTTGAAACCAAAGTATATAGGATATTTATTGCTCTTCCTCACCACCTCTGAGATTTCAATGTAGGCGCGCTACCGATCTTTTTTTAGGTGTTCAGTTCCCCAGGAGGCCTATTTTCAGCCTTTTTATATAGACAGCTTTGAATCAATCTACTTATTATAAAAAATTTGACTAGGCAAAAATAAATATATAAAGACAGATACAATGCATGAATATTAATTATATTAAAAATATTACATTGACAATATATGTCAAGACAATTAACTGGAAACTATTTAAACAAAACCCAAAATAAATATGAAAAAACTGGGTACAATTCCATTGTAAACATTAACAATACAAGTCATAACAATCGGCTTGTGTTAATTTTAACAAAAACAAAAATTAATATAAAAAATCAGGTACAATTCACTAACAACAACAATAATATTCAAAACAATCTTCTAAGTAATAAATAATATTTACAAAATATTCTAATCACCCACAGCGAAATACTTATTAAAAACCCTATCAAAGGAATAGTAGTGGAAAGAAGGGTCCTATTAAAAATTAATTAAAGATTTTTTTTATAAAATTGGAAACATTTAATATTATATTGATACAACAATTAATATTTTGGACAAAACTGATTAAATTTAATAGTTAGGAATTTAAATAATCGAAAAATATTTGAATATTTTGTAAAAATATTGTTAAAGTTATAAATTTTAAAACCTAACACGGCAACACACTATAGCAGATTTGAGGCATTTGAAGGATTGGTTACTTGTAGGTTTATACAATGCTCATGTTGTCCGGATGGACGAAAACGTTCCAGCTCTGAAAGTATTCGACTCAGTACCCGCCGGGGGAAGCAGAGGAAGAGGAAGACCTCCATTTCGTTGGAAGGACCAAGTGGAGAAGGACCTGGCTTCGCTTGGAATATCCAAATGGCGCCGCGTAGCGAAAAGAAGAAGCGACTGGCGCGCGGTTGTTAACTCCGCTATAAGCGGTGTCTACATCAATTAAGAAGAAGAATATGAATCACGCTTTGAAGTAACATAACCTTATATATGTAGTATATCAGATTTGTCATAATAACAATTTTTTCTTCAAAAAACGCTCGCGGGATAATGGTTTACCGCTTAAATTTTTGTTTGAAGAATACTCCGAAGAATTCTTCGGTACTAGGTAATGCATAAAAGTGAGCTATGAGGCTAAATTCTGCTGCGTTCACGTTACAATACATTATGTAAACAACAAATAAAAGTTGATGAAATAAAATTTATAAGTAAATATTTTCACTATTTCGTCAAATCGTCAAGCATTTGAAGGAAGTTTGCAGAAAGTTTGAATAAAGAAATAATATTAATATTCTCGAAAAGGCATATCAGAAGGCTAATCCAAAATGAAGAAAGTGAAGCACTTTAATGCTCTTTTTTTGTAGAATGTGTAAAAGTAGAAGGCTTCACCGAATCGGATGTGTTCATCAAACTCAAAAAAAGCATCAGACTCGCTAAAGGCCCTTTCTTTAAGTCTTGTTGCTTGCAAAAAACGAAAAGAGACTCAGCCACAAATTTTAAAGAAAACCATTCCTTTTTATACATAAATACTTTTTATATCTACCATTTCCCGCCGGGTATAAATTTCAATATACATATTTGGAATTTTTCTTTCAAAAATATTCGTTGCGCTGTAGATATAAAGCAAGAATAGTAAGGAAGCTAAAAAACGGATGTTGAATCCATTTATAAACATTTTACAGACTCACGGAAATGCTTTAGATGTCTTAAATGTTTTCATATTGCGAGGGTATTTAAATAATGAAAATTATTATAATCTCGATTGTCTGCCTACATTGTTGTCACTGTTTTTTGTAGGCCGTCCGTATCGCTTTATCTTCAGATTTCTTTACACTTTTTTTTATTTAGAAAACCTTCAAATAAATGTAATGCTTACTTCTTATTTCATTTCCCAAATATCGGTACCCTTATCGGTGTATAATATAAGTATTTCGATTAACTATCATATTTAGAAGTGATTTATAATGCCAAAATGCGACATAATTAAATTTTTGGTTTTAGATCAGTGATCTGTACCGAGTTCAGTCGAACATTTTATACTCTCGCAATTAGTTTCAGGTGACGGTAAAACTTTATACTAAAAAATTAAGGGCGATATGCCACGTACTAAAAACATGTTCCTGGGTTTCATTAGGGCACCCCACATACAATCACCAATTATATGGAGTAAAATTAGCCAAATGTTCGAAAATTCTGGTATTAGTTATATAGGGGCTAGGTCAAGTTTACGACCAAATTTATCCATTTGTATGTAAAATATGCTCTCCCATTTTTGTTGTGAAAACTCATATGTTGGCCGATATATGCGATAAAACTGAACTGTGCATACTGAATACACATTTCCGATATTTGGGGCTTGAAAAGTTTTGGTTGAATTTGGCAAATTTTTGGTCATAAAGTGGCGTACTTCAAAGGAATTATTAGTGCAAAATCGCATTGTGCTCTAAGATATAAAAATGTAAGAAGAATGTCGCGTACCAAATTTAGTCGAAATCTGTCTTTTGGGTCCCGAGATATTTTTACAGTGTCGGAAGGTGTGCTTAAGGGATTTATCTCGAGCTTTGTAGCTTTAGTGGTCTAGGATATGTGTATATTAAAACTATTACCCCTACGTATACTTATACGTTTCCGGTTAATGGCGTTTTGTAGGCATGCCATTGGTCTGATTACACCCATATACGAAATCCTCTTACTTTTTTGCGAAGGAACATAGTTATTAAGTTTCATCAAGATATCTTCATTTTTACTCAAGTTACAGCTTGCACGAACGGATGGATGGACATACAGACAGTAATACGCTGAACACAATGGTTGCGACACAACATGGCATCACGACAGTAAACTGAAAACGGCGTTGTGCATCCTACTACCTGAATGCATGTACACAAGACAACACAGCTCTCCATTTTGCATGTACACAATTTCGTTGTGGCCATACTAATACCTTGAACTTCAATGAAATTTTAATATTTTGTTCAAAGTGAAATTTTTTATGCAAAAATAAGTAAATAGGTATATATTTTTGTTTTAAATTTTCAATTGTTATTTCAAATGATATAATGGAGCTATTTTATGCTTTTATTTGTAACCGTGCGATTCTGTAACGTGAGACAGTATCAAGTCTCTAAATTTGAGATTTTGAGTTAGAGACAATTTTTGAGACTTGAGACGATTTTGCTATTCTGTAAGTGACAGTCTCAAAATCTATTACATTTCATTATTCAGAGATGTTTTTACACTTGAATGATAATAAATATGTCGATAACAAATATTAACTTTTCTATAACATAGTCAAAAAACAAATTATCAATAAAAATAAAAATATATGTTGACTTTGTTTCATAATATTTACGAAATTTATGTAAAATTTATTTATTTTTAACCTTTTCGTGTTTGAATTACTTACAAAATGCAAAAAAACGACAATCGATTAATATCTATGATGATCTCTATTCAGTACATTGAAAATAGCAGCAAGAGTTCTTTTTAGTTTAGTGACCAGCTAACTACCAGGTCTCAATATTTTGAGACTAACGCTAGAGACTGTTTAGTGAATAGTAACTAGTATCAATTTGATACTTTGTCTCAAAATGTCTCAAATAGAGACTAGAGACTGGTTACAGAATCCCGCTATAAAACAACGTTAAGTTTGTAAGATCTGTGAATAATTTTACATATTACATATTAGTGGCATCACCACTCTTCTTCATCTCTCTATCTTCCATTCTACTGTCAACTCTACTGTCGTCCTACTGTCGTTGGCAAGTATAGGAAAATATTGAAGTTAGCGAGAACGACAACTGTCGGCCTACCATCGTGTAGCCGTGCAGCTGTCTAAATAACAGTGTCCATAAGAACGTGTGTATTTTAATATTTGACAGCTGTCGGTTGTCGTCTGTCGCAACCATTGTGTTCAGCGTATCACTCGGAATTCAACTTGTCGCATTATCCTGATCATTTAGATATGTATAACCCTACATCTATCTCGCTTAGATAGGTGGTGCAAAACCATTATACTCTGTAGCTACAGTTTTGTTGTAAAAGAATTTAACATTCATAACTGAACGAAAATGTTAACATATACTATCCGTGCGATTCTGTAACGTGAGACAGTATCTTTAAATTTGAGATTTTGAATTTCCGTGCGATTCTGTAACGTGAGACAGTATCTTTAAATTTGAGATTTTGAGTTAGAGACAATTCTTGAGACTTGAGACGATTTTGCTATTCTGTAAGTGACAGTCTCAAAATCTATTACATTTCATTATTCAGAGATGTTTTTACACTTAAATGATAATAAATATATCGATAACAAATATTAACTTTTCTATAACATAGTCAAAAAACATAATTATCAATAAAAATGAAAATATATGTTGACTTTGTTTCATAATATTTACGAAATTTATGTAAAATTTATTTATTTTTAACCTTTTCGTGTTCGAATTGCTTACAAAATGTAAAAAAACGACAATCGATTAATATCTATGATAATCTCTATTCAGTACATTGAAAATGGCAGCAAGAGTTCTTTTTAGTTTTGTGACCAGCTAACTACCTGGTCTCAATATTTTGAGACTAACGCTAGAGACTGTTTAGTGAATAGTAACTAGTATCAAATTGACACTTTGTCTCAAAATGTCTCAAATAGAGACTAGAGAATGGTTGCAGAATCCCGCTATATAGGTGGTATATTGACTTACCAGTTTAATTACTCTATTTTGCTTCATGACCAAGATATGTATTTGTATTAAAATGAAACCAATTAAATGAGGATTTTAATCAACTAAAGTGGTTAAATTTAGTATGCATTATGCATAAAAATAAATGCAGTATGCATATTAGGAAAAATTCGACCAAATATTTAGACCAATATTATTCATATGCACTTATTATATATAATATATATTTTATTTACTTTTATAGGTATTTTGAGTTTCGCATTTGCTCACAACCATATGCGCAGCAGGAGTGTTTCGATCAACATTTATTGAAAGTACAGTCAGGATTTCCGAGTCAATCAATATTAACTGATCTTGAAACTAGATTTTATCCAAGAAATGGCAGTTTAATATATAATGTTAATGTCCAACTTCCTGAAGGTAATGATGTGAAAACCTAAATAAATTTAAATTTTGAACTAGTTATATTCCTCGACAGGTTTGAACTGTAAACATTGTGTGTTGCAATGGCGTTATATAGCTGGTAATAACTGGGGTATTTGTCCGGATGGAAATGGTGCTGTAGGCTGTGGACCACAAGAAGAGTTTCGCGCCTGCTCTGACATCGCTATAAATGACCACGAATACAAACCGGATTCTCCGTCCGAACCAAGGGAAACAGAAAGTCCAAAACACGAACAGACACCAACCAAAGAACATTTCGATGAATTTAATTATATCAAATTGATAATTTCATTAATTTTGCTAGTAATTTTCTTTATAACAGTAGGCGTTGGGTTTGTGTTTAGAGGGAAAATTATACGTTATGTCAAAACCAATTTGTACACCAGACTACGGAAAACCCACCCGTTCTCATTAAGTAATATTGCGTCTAAGCCGGAACCATCTTTAAGGACTATCTCGACTTCTATCGAAGGTAAAACTTCAAATTCTGCTGAAATTAAGCCTAGTTTGACGCCACCAATACCGCCACCAAGATCAAAAAGAAACCTTCATGTTGAGAATAATCACCCATTTACTCAATCTTAAAATTTAGAAATATAAAAATAAAATAAAATATATTATTTATAAAATAAAGTTAAAAGATATATAATCAAAATATTAAATTTTCAATAATGACAAATTTTTAAGTTTATTATGTGATGGTGAAATCAAATATATTTGTTCGTGATAAAAGAATACACCACAAAATTTAGTAATTAAAGGTATGTGATTTGTTTATTTTAATTTTTTGGGGTCTTAAAGATATCAGAATAAGTTAAAAACTGGCAACATTTCATGCCTTAAAAAAAAAAGTTTTAGTCAAAGCCTTATGACTTAAGACTGAATCAATTCATTCAACAAAGTAATAAAAAAAAACTTATATTTGTAGTAAATAGTATTGTAACATCGGTCCAGGGAAAATATTTGCTTAGCGTTGTTTATAATTCTATGTAATTAGGGCTAAAATAACTATATAATATACTGTTTAAGCATTTATTACATATTTTCAATTGTTTTGCGAAAAGAAGTGCAATAACAAAACATCGAAAACAAAGGTGATCGTTTACCTCCAAGAGAAGTAGATTGAAAATTTAATTATTTTGAGAACTGATGCACTTTATTGCTTTAACGTTACCATTTGCCAAAATTTTTTAAAGCATTTTTTTTATGTAAGAACTGATTTTTCCCAATAAATATTTATTACATACCGTTTAACATTTCTTTAATTAACTTATTTCATTTATACACATACGTGTACGAGTGTATGTGTATGTACACGTGCATAAAGGTGTTTGTCATTATAAAAATAAATCCAACAAAAAAATGACTTTTCAACATGAGGATATCGGAAAATATGTATTTTACAATATCAATTTGGAATAAATTTAATGTACATAAATGTACTGAAAATATTCCAGAATTTTTCAATATATGCGTTTAGTAATCTGTACCTCGCATGGTAGAAGGGTTACTCTATTGCTTGACTCAGTATTGTTGGAACATATGTCAAAGTTGGGTATCAGACAAAAGTAAATACATCATATTTTATAGCCGTCGATAAAGGTTAAAAAGCAATCCAATGGCTGAAAATGTGTTTATGGTTCTGTTATTGTAACAATCAAACACGGGCAATTTTGGTTTATTCGATTCCGTTCCAGTAAATTTGATGTAAAATATGCACCAACCTTCGAATCGGGGAAAATATCGATAATAATCGTGGAGGTCGGTCTTAATGTAAGCACTGTATTGTCCAGCAGCTAAAAACATACATATACACCACACGAGTTAACACATTAAATCCTCATGCACCAAATTTTCATTTGCAAACTGTTGAATCACAAATAACCGGTTGGATCTTCCACGAGGAAATTACTCAAAACAACGAGGGTTGTTAAGGAGTGACTGCTTTATTATGCTCCGAGACAATAAAACCCCACAGCAAAGCCGATGTTTGAATATAATTGAAACTGTTTGGAAAACCAGATTCACTATTCTCAAAGATAGCATAGAAGCAGATTAGAATAGCATAACATATTCAGAGTTAACGAATCTGCAAGGATAGAAACAACGGCGCGTTCGAAAAATTATATACGGTAAGCCAACCACGATAAATACTAAAATGTTTCAGAAGTTAATTTTGTACTTAATGTAAACTTTTTTAATTCTAGTTTTGAGTTTAATAATTAATTTTTTTTTGTTATTAGACAAAAGAATTGCTATTAAAAGGCTACTACTACTAAATTAACACTGTATCCACACATTTCTCTAAAAAAAAGTTCACTGTTGAAGTGTTTAATATGTGTATTAACCATGTCTTTTTAAAAAATTAAATGTTATTAAGCTTATGTAATATAAAAAATGTTACTTACCGATTTGACTCGATGGCGCAAAAGCATCCTGAATAATAATGTTGTCCATATAGGAAAAGTGCTCTTCAATAGAAGGAACCAGGTTTTCCTGTAAGATCTGTTGGTATTTAATGGCGTTAATATTTCCATCAATTAAGGCCAAATTTCCGACATCTTGATAGGAAAAACACCCCCAGATCATCCGACTCCCTCCCCTGCCTAACGTTACGTTTGATACACTCATTACTGAAATGTTCACCAAATCTTCTGTGAACGTACAACATTCCGTCTCAACGGAAGATGTTAATTTTGGACTCATCTGAAGATATAACTTTTCTCCAATCTTCTTTGGTCCAGGTTTTGTACAGTTTCACCCATTAGAGGCGTTTTTATCGCAGTTTTACCGTCAATGGTGGTTTTTTGGCAGGCCAACAGTCTGTTAGTCCGGCTTCTTGGAGGCGCCGTCGTACTGTTGGTGGTGTTAATGCTGGTTCCTAAATAGACGAAATTATCTACAACTTCAAAGTTATGACTGTCAACAGTGACGTCATTCGTTAGTTGACTGTCGACGCGGATAGACGTGCGTGCGCATCGTTGCGAAATTTTTCATAGTGATTTTTCGGTTTTTTTTTTGGCGAGTTTCTTTTGTGCGGTCATTTGTTTACGCAGTTTAGCGGGCACCGTTATTGCCTGGCGCGTGTGGATAGCGGTTCGGTGCAATTGTTTGTGCGATTACTAAGTGCGTGGGTTAGTGACCGCGGTGATTTTGTGCGAGTACACATTTTTGTGCAATTTTTGTGCATTTTTGTGTACTGACTCGGCGTAATATAACGGGTGAGTAATATTTTTAATTATTACCATATATACGGACAACGTGGTCATCCACGTTGTTGTTATTGGCGGAAGCTTCGCACGGTTCCAGTGTAGCTCCGTGTTGTTCGTACTCTTGCTGACTGGACTGCCTGCCAGTGGTTCAGTGCTGAGCATCTGGCAGTTAGTTGGCTCAGTGTCAGGTTTTTTTTTTTTTTTTTTTTTTTTTTGTTTTCGGAGGGGGAATCTTCAAAGATATCGTCATTTTTCCGGACGATATGCACGATTCATATTGGCCGCACGCCCAAGCTGGACTTGCGACACAATACGCCTACGTACTAAACCCTGAACTCCGTCGTCTTTGCTTGTATTTGGCCCACGGAACTGCCGTTAAGCATTACATCGTGGGACCAAGCTTAGCCAATCGGGTCTTCATTCACACATTTTCGCTCTAATTCCGATTCATCCTTCTGTTGTCGCTGCGTTGCCACTCTTTCTTTCTTAACTCTTGCATAGCTATAGCTGCCCACGCTCTCATTCTGTTCCAGACCACCTTCGATTCGATCATGTAAGCCACTCACGCGATCGTTTATCACACTCTCTATTTCTAGTCTTTCCTTTTCGTATTTTGGGCAGAATATATGAAGTGCATTTTCATTGCTGTTGCTGCAGAAGGAGCAATTTGTTTCGTCGTCATGTCCGTATTTGTATAGGTAATCTCTATAGCATCCATGAACTGTTAAAAACTGGGTGAGGTAAAAATCAGTTTCCCCGTGTTTCCGTTCTATCCATGGTTGTATGCTTCTAATAAGCCTGTGCGTCCATCTCCCCGTAGTTGCTTCGTCCCATCGTTTCTGCCATTCGTTTAGGCTCCTTTGTCTTTCCTGTTTCCGCTCTTCGTTCGTTAAGCGATCGCCAGTGCTTTTCGTTTTGTCGAATACCCGCTTTATTTCCATGGCCATTATGTCTGGTGGCATGAGGCCTGATATGACTCCAGCCGCCTGGTGTGATACAGTGCGGTAGGCACATGCAACTCTGATTGCATTCAGTCGTACTATTGATTTCGCCATTTCTGCGTATGTTTTCTGCTGCAGTGCTATCCCCCATATGGGTGCAGCATACATAAGTATAGACTGACTCACTTGGCTAGGAGGACTCGTCTATTCTGGCTTGGTCCACCAATGTTAGCCATTATCCTCGTTAGCGCCGCCGTCACCCTAGATGCTTTTTCACAGGCTTTGTCTATATGCGTCTTGTATCTTAGCCTCGAGTCTATCATTACTCCTAGATATCTCAAGGATTGCTGTGTGGTAATGTTATATCCGTCAATATTGAGAGTGGCTACCTCTAGTTTCTTCCTGCTTGTGATTAGTACTGCTTCCGTCTTTTGGCCAGCTAGTTGAAGCTTTGTTATCATAAGCCATTCTTTGATTTTTTCCGCTGCATGATTGCACAGACGCTCTATTTCGTGAATTTCCTTCACTACCACAGTCACCGCGATGTCATCCGCGTATCCGATTATTTGCACCTGCTTGGGTAATTGGAGGCGCAGCACTCCATCATATAAAATATTCCACAGAAGTGGGCCTAGGACTAAGCCTTGTGGGACCCCGCCCGTCACCCTCTAGCGTTGTGGTCCTTCGTCTGTGTCGTATATGAGGACCCTGTCCGACAGGTAGTTGGAGATGATCTTCAACAGATAGGGTGGTGCTTTCTTTAGCTGAAGAGCTCTTATTATATGCGGCCAGTAGGCTGAATTAAAGGCATTCTTAACATCGAATGTGACTACCGCACAATACTCTTTGGAGCCATACATCCATCTGGTTCCTTCTATAGCTTTACTCGCGACGTCCGTAAGTTTTTTAATCGCGTCAATTGTTGACCTGTGTCTGCGAAATCCATATTGATTATCGGCCAGTCCCGGTTGCTCTTTTTCGAGATGGTGCTCCAGTCGTACGCTTATTATACGTTCTAGTATTTTCCCTACTGTGTCTAGCATGCACAGTGGTCGGTACGAGTTTGGTTCTCCAGGCGGTTTGTTTGGTTTTGTATTAGCACCAGACGTTGTATTTTCCAAATTTTTGGAAATAAGCCCTCTCGCAGGCACTTTGCGAACAGCCTTGTGAACGGGTCAGTCTTGTGTTTAATAGCTATCTTTAGGGCCTTGTTAGGTATGCCGTCCAGCCCTGATGCCTTGTTATTGGCGAACCTTTCTGCTGCCTCTAAAACCTCTTTGTCAGTGATTGGTGTAGGTACCGTTCCGTTTTCTTCTAAACGATATTCCTCTGCCGGTTGCGCGGGAAAGAGGGTTTCTACTACAGTCTTTAGTAGTTTGGGATAGGTTGGGGCTTGGCCTTTGTGGCCCCGGACTTTTGTCATCACTATCCTGTAGGCATCGCCCCATGGATTTTCGTCAAGTTTATTGCACAGCTCTTTGAAGCAGGAGGCCTTTCTTCCTTTGATAGCTTTTTTGAGGTCATTTGGCTTCCTCTTAAAGCATTCCTGTAGCACTGCGTAATTCGTCGATTGTCGCCTTCTTTGACATAGACGCCTTGCTTTGTGACATTCGCTTCGTAGGACTTCAATTTTGTCATTCCACCAGTATACAGATTTTCTGTGCGTGCCTTGCCTTTTCCTGCACATAGCGGCGTCACATGCCTTGCTGATGTGTCGTATTAAGTCTTCCGCCTGTTGTTCCGTTTCCGCAGCAGCGTTGTTCGGGTTGCTATCTAATATCAGCTTGAATACGTCTTCATCAAGCGTGTTGACTTTCCAGCCTCTGGATTGGGCTTTCCTTGATGGAAAGAATTCTTTTGCCGGCGTGGGGTTGTCTATTTCTATCAAGAGGGCCAGGTGGTCACTGTGCGTGTATATGTCGCTTACCTGCCAGTTAATCTTCCGCACCAAGGAGCTACTGGCAAAGGTTATGTCAATTATGGAACCGCGTCCGTTCTTTTCGAATGTGTTCTTGTTGCCTGTATTTAAAAGCACGATGTCAAGTGTTGAGAACGCCTTTAGGAGCGCATCTCCTCTCCTATTTGTGTGGGTGCTGCCCCATTCACGCATTGAAGTCTCCTGCCACAATGTTCGTTGTTGTATTTGCGATGTCTCGTACTACATTATCTAGAATTCTTTCGTATTCGTTTTGTTGGACGCTCGGTGGTATGTAGCAGCTGTAAAAGTTTATGCCACAGATTTTTGCACGTGTGTAGTAGGCTTGACCTGATAGTGGCTTGCTTTGGAATGGCTTGCACCCGCAGGCCCACACGGCAGCTTTTTTTGTTTGGTCGGAGCTCCAATTTTCAGTGCCCAGATTTCTGTACTGCTCGCTTAGTATTGCTATGTCCACTTTTTGCTCAATCACCGTTTGCGTAAGTAACTCTTGCGCTGCTTCGCAGTGGTTGAGGTTAAGTTGCAAGACTCTCATGTTTTCGCTTTTTTGCACGCTTCAATGTACATATGACATTTTTTGCTTCCAATTTGGTGGTCTGTGCTCTCTCGACCATTATTTTTACACGCGTCGCAGGATGGTTTTTTATCGCATGCCTTCGCAAAGTGCCCCTTTTCTCCACATTTAAGGCAGCACGGGCTTCTGTCAGCTGGGTTGCTACAACTTTTCGCTTGGTGTCCGTATTCCAAGCACCTATAGCACTTCTTAAGGGTCGGTCTCTCCCTAATCCGGCAAACAACCCATCCTATTTTAATTTTCCTCGCGTCAAGTAGGAATCTCGCCTGGTGAGCAGGGAGGCTTAGCACGGCTGTTTGCGTGCCCGCATATGCCGCTCTGATGCTTTTTACTGATGCGTTATCAATGTTGTCTAGCTCCTTTATTTGTGCACGTATAGCACTGCAGATGTCGTCTTCAGAGGTTATTTCATCTAAGTCTCGAATCTCTATCGTTGTTTCGTGTGTAAGTGCTCTAATTTTTGCCTGGTTCCCCAGAACTTTAACTCTAGCAGCATTTCGCCTTTGGCCGTCTTTCTAATTCGGGTTACATTTTCACCCAGCTTCTGGAGAGCATCTTCTTTCTTAACTGCCCTGAGAATGTCGCTGTAGGTCATATCCCCTGTTCGCGCAATTATGATGGCATCAGGTCGTCGCGGATGCTTATATGTCGTCCTCTTCTTCCGTTTAACCTCGATCCAGTCATCCTTTGGAGCACCTACGGAAGGCTTATCTGTTTTCCCCTCTTTAGGTTGCCTTGACTCCTCTGCATGAGTGGGTTTGTTTCTCTTCGGTGGAGTCCGTCTTTTGGCCTGCTTTTCATCACGGGGTCTTTTTGGTGTTACCTCCGTGGTCGGGGGCATATTCAAAAAGTTTCTCCTTTCTTTCAATTTTGTGTGCTCACTCTGGGCTTTTCCATAAAGTACTCCTATGTTACTCAGGAGGTCCCTTATGTTATTGTTGATGGTCCGCTGTGGTGGACCCATCATTTCCGTTAACTTCTTGATCTCTTCTCCTAGTTCTCTCATGTAGTCTACACATGAGAGTGTTTGCTTAGCCTGTGGTGTGCTATCTTGAAAGGCTGGTGGTGACGATCTTGCCCTCGCCGGCTTTTCAACACACAGCGCGTTTGTGGGCGATCTACCTAGCCTCGGTGCGCGTTTAAAGGGATCTATATCCGTACTTGGTGTTCCCTGAGAGGAGCTTATATCTAGCTCCCTGCTAACTCCATTATTTTTAACTTTATGTCCGCTACTCATCAGAGCGGCATAGATGTTGCTACTGTTATCACTCCTGCTCGTAGCGTTGGTTGTATTATTTGTATTATTTCTCGAAAAATTATTCATTGTCTTCTGTTTAGTTTTACCAGCGCATCGTGTGCAGGGGGGCGGGCCGAAATAGACAGGAACGGGTATACCTTCGGCGTCTTTGCACCTACCCCAGTTCCCTGAGGCCTGTCCTTCGCTTAACCAGTCCCGGAAAACACGGACGGACCGGCGCTCGCCCGGGGCAACGCAGGCTACTAATCCTACGCCCAATGCACACTTCTTGACCAGAGCCCGAAGGGGCTGGTTACAGGCAAACAACGTGGCTAACACCTCGGCAGAGCAAGCTCACATCACCCTTTTCACAATAGCAACCGAGAACTCGTTGTTAAGGTTTCGAGGGACTCCCAGTGCGCCACGTTGTGTACCGGTCAACTTTAGTTCTTTTAACAGCCGCACATAACCTGGTGAACAGACGCTGACCAGGGAGCCGCCCACTATGGGTCCGTCGCGCCTGGGTTTTTTTATTACTCAACACGCATATGCATGGTGAGGGAGACACATATTTCTAAGAGGCGGTGTCGGTTCGCCACCGTCACAGGAGCTTCAACGGATCTGCTAGTTTTTATTCCGCATCCTCCACTCCTGTTGCTCATCGTCGGGGATTGCTTATTCGTTTAAACTTATTTCGCAACTAACCTGCTACTACAGGCCGTCCGGCTATCCGCGACCTGCCGACCCCCCCGGTAGCTTAGAGCCCAGCTAGAGAGCCCAAATTCGATAGAATAGAATAGAACACTCCGTCCGAGCAGGTGTCAGGTGGATCTGGACAGGATTGCCCAAAGGGTGCAAGCGTCTGTCCAGTGTTGGAGATTGCGACTCCTGCGAGGACCAACGGTCATATCAGCGAATCGTTTAGCCCACGGTGCGATTCGGCTCAGCGCCACATCGGTCGACTCCGGACCGTTTCGGGGACATTGTCCGGCCGGCGGCTAATTGAGTGGCCTTAATCCAACCAAGGGTTGGGGTTGTGGGCCGTGCCACTGCGGGATCGCTATAATCGACCGCTTGGGTGGTCGCTGCTATTGAGCGGGCCTTTTGCGTGGGTCGCACTTTTCAGCGCGTTCAGACGCAGACACCTGGAGAGCAGCTGCTCCAGTATCCTTCTGTCCGTGAGCCTCCTGCGCTAGTGGTACGCCAGCGGATCAGTTCGACTGAGAGGCTAGTCGGGAAGTAGGATGCCTCGTGGACGAAAGAAGAGGACGAAGACCCTCGCTGGAAGTGGAGAATCCGCCGCTTCAACAGTTGTGGTCGGGTGGCGAGGATGAAGCGTCGGGAGCGGTAAGGTCTCCACGACGGAGTAGGGCGCGTTTGGGGTCGCCGCGTAAAGAGGACGGTAGCGAGGGAGGGTTTCCTTCGGGTGCGACCGGATAGCCCCGTCGCTGGATGCTTCCGTTGTATGGGATTCGACCATAGGGTGGCTGAGTGTAGGGCTAGAGCAGATGTCTGTCGAGAGCATCTGTGAGTTTAAGGGTAAGCCAGCTGGACATCTTATGATGTCAGCTGTCTGCCCTATCTACTGAGGCATTGTTGAGCGTGCCCTCGCCAGACACTGATGGGGGGGATTATTCAGCTCAACTGTCAGGGCTCCTATGCCGTAATGTGTGAGTTGGGGGGTTGTATGGTAGAGGGTGGGTGCGGTATTGCTCTACTCCAGGAGCCCTACGCCACCAATGGTGTGGTTCGAGGTATTCCTGGGGGTTTTAAGGTCTTCACTGACCTTAGAGCTAACGCCGCATTAGTTGTGAATAATCCACGCTACGATTGCGTAGTTGTGGATTCTTCACAACTGGGTATATGTGTAGATGTAGAAGGGGAGTTCGGTGGATGTTTGTCGCTAGTATTTATTGTAAATATAGCGAACCCCTAGAGCCCTACCTGGGCTACATGGATAAGCTACTACTACTTGCGAGTAGTAGCCCATTTATCCTAGGGTTGGATGCGAATGCCTCGTCCTCGATGTGGTTTAGTAAGGTATCCCGGCATTCGTCTGTATACTAAAGCCACAGTCGAGGCGAGGCATTAAGCGAATGGGTGGTGGCTAATAGCCTCCACATTTTGAATGAGCCGAGCGAGTGATATACGTTCGATGGGCCTGGGGGCGTGAGCGACATTGACGAGACGCTTATGAACGAGGCAGCAAGTTGGTCTTTTAGTGTTAGTTGGGAGGTTAGGGGAGGGTGGGGATTGAGTGACCATAATTTGCTTCAAATTGTGGTTACCCCTCGATCCCTTCCCTCACCTTATGAGAGTCCATCGCGGCGATGGCGTACCGCTGGTACTGACTGGAACCAATATGGACTCTCGGTTAGGGAAGCGGTGTTTAGTACACCGCTTAGAGAGTTTGAGGAGTTGGTTGTCGACGAGCAAATTGCTCGTCTCCATGAGGTTGTTTGGGGGGTAAATGATAGGGTGTTTGGTAGGTATGAGGGTTCCAAGGTTAGTAAAATTAAATGGTGGACGCATGAGTTAACCTTGAAGAGGAGGACTGTCAGACGATTGAGGCAAAAGTTTCAACGCGCCCGACGGTCCAATTCGGATAGGCTGTCCCAGCTTAGGCGTGAATTCAGTTGTGCGGATAGGGAATACAAGGAGATGTTGGTGAAAGCTAAGGAAGACAAGTGGAGGAGCTTCGTTAGGGAAAATAGAAACGACCCCTGGGGACAGGTCTATAGGATCTGCAGGGGTCGTAGGAGGGAAGATATTACCTCTCTTCGCGTCGGTGACACTCTGTTATCGTCGTGGAGAGAGTGTGCGGGGGTTCTGTTAGGTGCGTTCTTTCCTAGGTCTGAGGTGCAGGTACCTCAAGCACAAGAGGTGCCTGTCCCTCCATTAGATGATGGGGAGTTGGGGTACGCCTTTGGCCTGGTTAGGTCTAAACGGTCCCCAGGTTTTGATGGTTTGAACGGAGAGATGTGTAAAAGCTTATGGAAGTTCATTCCGGAATACCTGGAGGCCATTTAAAATAAGTGCGTCTGGGAGGGATACTTGCGACGCGAGTGGAAAAGTGCTAGGGTTGTTCCTCTCCTGAAGTCCCCTGATAAGGTCAGGAGCGATCCTCGATCTTATCTGGGCATCAGTCTCCTTCCAGTACTTGGAAAAGTGCTGGAAAGAGTCAAGGTGGAACGGCTTCAGGAGCTAACGCGGGGTATGTGGTTGGATAGGCAGTTTGGGTTCAGGAAAGGACGCAGTATAGAGGATGCGTGGTTTTTTGTACAGAATGTCGTTAGGGAGAATGTCAACAAGTATGTCCTTGGTATGTCCGACTTCAAGGGGGCATTTGACTACCTAAGCTGGGATCGAGTGGTGCAACGGCTGGAGGAGCTTGGCTTTCCGGAAATTACTCTTTAGAGGAGTTATTTTTCGGACAGAAAGGCCTCTCTTGTCGGCATGAATGAGAGCGTGGAGATTGGAGTTGTTCGAGGCTGCCCGCAGGGATCCATCTGTGGTCCACATATTTGGAACCTTATGATGGACCCTCTGCTTGGGCAGCTTGAGCCACTCTGCAAATGTTGTGCGTATGCGGACGACCTTCTTCTTATGGTTGAAGGTCGCTCGAGGGCGGATTTAGAACGGGCGGGAGGAGATCTTTTAGAGATCGTTAATTCTTGGGGTTTTGGTGTGGGGGTTGACAAACCGATGGACAAAACGGTGGCAATGCTGCTGAAAGGTAGATTGTCGCCGGTTCGTCCACCGATTGTCCGTGTGAACGGGGTCAGCATCAGATATGTGACGCAAGTCAAATATCTAGGGTTGACCATAAGTGAAAGAATGTGTTTTACTCCACACTTGGCGAATGTGAAGGAGCGACTGCAGGCAACCGTAGGCAAAATACGACGTATTTTGAGGACGTCTCGGACGTCGTTCTGTCCGCACCATATATCGTGGCTTGTTTGTGGCCTGTGCCACATATGGAGCCCCTGTATGGTGGGAGGCAGCCACGATTGTATTGGGGTCTCAAAAACTCCTCTCAATACAGCGTTGTATGATGCTTGCTTGCTTGCCTGTATGTCGCACCGTCTCAACGGATGCGATGCAGGTTTTGTTAGGTGCACCCCCTCTTGACTTGATTGTCATACAGCGTGCTGTTGCATTTAGGTTAAGAAGGGGCTTGAGTGTGTCATTGCTGCGGAATGACTGGATTTCTGACGATGATGTGGAGAGGGAGGGATATCTAGGGAGCAAGAGGCTTCTAGATGATAGGGTTAGATGTAGGTGGCAACAACGTTGGGACAATAGTCCTAACGGCCGAGTGACGTACGAGTACATTCGGGAAGTTGGGTTCGTTGAGGATAACCCAGACTTCAGATTTTTCTGGTTTTCCTGCTTATGGGGCATGAATGCATTTTTGCATCAGAGGCATCTTTCGGATACGTCGGGGTGTTTTTGTGGGGCGGGGTCAGAGAGTTGGTCGCATTTAATTGCGGAGTGCCCGATGTACTCGGACATTAGGGATCTGGGTGGTATGGGGATTAGCTGGGCTGATGGACGATTAGATGTTAGTGGTGTGATCTCCACTAGTCGGAATACCGAACAGTTAGGGCTGTTTGCGCGTGAAATATTTAAGCGGCGAAGGCGGTTAGCTGCAAATTAGGGTTTTAGTTTTTTGTATGATTGGTGTGTGTAAGTGATGTGTGTATGGGGTCCAACCCCTGGCCACCAGTCCAGAGCAGTATGGAAGCTCAACTGGTAGTAGTTTCGGCTACGAGGTCTGACCGGAGACTTAATTCTGGTACCACGGGGAGCAGGAGCCCTTGGAGGTAACTCCAACCTGCTCATGCGGACTGGTCCCTCGGGGAGTATCGTGGTGGTTGTGGTTGAAACCCAAATCGCGGGAAGAACTGACCTTGTCAGTTGAATGTGGAGTTGCATTGCAACCGGGTGCCGGACCCAAAGCACGGCGGAGGTTTTAGATGGGCCTCGAACCCTACCAAGGTGGTTAGTGTGTCCATTCCACATTGCCAATTGGTACTGAAAATGCTTAGCATTCTCAGGGCGCTGATCAACGCATTGATTTGATCCGCTGTGCTTTTGAGCGCCGTGGAGTAAGGCTGTCGTCAGCAGGTACCCACGTAAAACACACCAGACGTTGTCAACAGTGACGCAAGAGCCAAGTCGCGAGTGCAACGTCTATTTGTTTGATGACAGGAGATATTTCGTCTTGCCTTCGTTCACTGCCACACCCATTTGCGTTGCTTCCTTGTTCAGTCTGGAGAAAGCAGAACTAACGGCGAGGGTGTTGAGGCCGATGATATCAATATCATCGGCATACGTCAGTAGCTGTACACTCTTATAAAACATTGTATTGTATCGATTAAGTTCTGCAGCTCGAATAATTTTCTCCAGCAGCAGATTGTAGAAGCCGCACGATAGGGAGTCGCCTTGTCTGAACCTCGTTTGGTATCGAATGACTCGGAGAGGTCCTTCCCGATCCCGACGGAGATTTTGGTGCTGCTCAACGTCAGTTTACACAGCCGTATTAGTTTTGCGGGGATAACAAATTCAGACATCACAGCATAGAGGCAGCTCCTTTTTGTGCTGTCGAAAGCTGCTTTGAAATCGACGAATAGGTGGTGCGTGTCGATTCTCTTTTCACGGGTCTTTTCCAAAATTTGGCGCATGATAAATTACTTGTCGGTTGTTGATTTTCCAGGTCTAAAGCCACACTGATAAGGTCCAATCAGTTTGTTGACGGTGGGCTTTAATCTTTCACACAATACGCTCGATAGAACCTTGTACGCGATGTTGAGGAAGCTTATCCCACGGTAGTTGGCGCAAATTGTGGGGTCTCCTTTTTTATAGATTGGGCATAGCACACTTAAATTCCAATCGTTGGGCATGCTTTCATTCGACCATATTTTGCAAACAAGCTAATGCATGCTCCCTATCAGTTCTTCGCCGCCGTGTTTGAATAGCCTGACCGGCAATCCATCAGCCCCCGCCGCTTTGTTGTTCTTCAGGCGGGTAATTGCTATTCGAACTTCTTCATGGTCGGGCAATGGCGTCTGCTCTATTGTCATCGATTGGGGAATCGGGTTCACCTTCTCCTGGCGTTGTACGTTCACTGCCATTTAGCAGGCTGGAGAAGCGTTCCTTCCATAATTGAAGTATGTTTTGGGCATCAGTCACTAGATCACCTTTGCTCCGGTCTTGAAACCTTCTGTAAGTCGCCGCATCTTTTCGTAGAATTTTCGAGCATTACCCCTGTCGGTCAGCTTATCAAGCTCTTCGTACTCACGCATTTCGACCTCTTTCTTTTTCTGTCTACAAATGCGTCTCGCTTCCCTCTTAAACTCTCGGTATCTATCCCATCCCGCACGTGTTGTGGTCGATCGTAATGTTGCGAGGTAGGCAGCCTGTTTTCTCTCCGCTGCGACACGGCACTTCTCGTCGTACCAGCTGTTCTTCTGCACTTTCCGAAAACCCACATTACTACTGACTTTAAACATTCCATGTCAAAAGAGCTTTTTTCTTCATTAATGTAATATGAGTTCGGAAGAAAAAGCAAATCGGTTTCTCTTTTCAAATAGTCAATATAGAAAAAATCACATTGTTTGTTTCTTCGATGAAGAAAACTAAACTACTTTTTTTTTAATATTTAATAAGTTGTCTTATATTTTATGTTTTATTTTTTTATGCAAAGTATATATTGCAGTGGAAAAAATACTCTTAAATTAAATTTCCTGCTGTTTAAAATGTTCTTAAATTTAACTTTCTACAAAATCAAAATTAGTAAATTTGGAAGAAGTACCCGTGTTTAAGAAATTTTTGAATGTATTTTTGTGTGATAATTGTACATCTAATATTCATATGTACTACAATCATAATTAACGTGTTGTTAGTAATAAGGATTTAATTTTTCAGTCATGATTAGGGTTCTGCGCACCATTTTTTATAAACATCATCTCTTTATGAAGAACTAGCAGCCCGTCCCGGCATCGCACGGGGTAGACAATTTTTTATTTTTTTCACAAATATTTTTATGTGTATTAAAAAAAATCCCACAGTTATATTTGTATGTAAGTCTATTTATGTTCAATTTCATTGATGGTTTAAGTGGCGGGCACTTTTGAAAAATTTAAAAGTAAAAATAATAATAATCAAAAAATTAAAATAACAGTTGTATAATGAGTTAAGCATCCACCCACTTTACCCGAAAAAACTGGCGCACACTAATAAGATAGCTTAATTCACCACAGCTGAAGACACCAACACAACTCACCATACCTATACACTCAATCATCAAAAAGGATGGACAAGGAGAAAGCAGGCTCAATTCGTTCTAAACACGTCGATCAACACAGGCCGCACGTTAACATTCGCTATCAACTTTCGCTTCTAAACTGCGCCGCGTCGACACCATTCGCCAGACCATACAATTCGACCATCAACATTCGTATACACACTCTGCCGCGTCGACACCTCACGATACCTCCAATTAAAAAATCCAACCACGATCCGTGTCCACTCGATCGCCAGCAGTGACAAATCGTTCCCGGATTTGTAGTATCGCCGCCTCGCCCGTCGATAATATTTATTAATATTGTGTAATAAAATCAATACATTTAAATTTAAATAAAATTATTGAAATCCCAAATGTACATATGAAAAGTAAACCGCAGGTTTTTATTTAATTTAACGCAGTGGTGAGTGGTCCTTCGAGCCTCAACGACTGGCACTATAAACTTATAGCCACAAGACAAACCACAAAACAAAAGAAAAACAAACCAGTGCAGTGAAGTGCTGTAATATACATACATATGTATATGCGTAATAGTGTGGTGACCAACTAAAAAACAAAAATAAATAGAAAAAAAAAAACAAGTTACAAAGCGCATATGAAAAATTAAGCCACCAAACATTTTAAGCAAACAAAAAGCAACAAATGCGCGTTACCTGAAAACAAAATTAAAATCGGACGCTAAATAGAACATCTTGCGGACGCGAATCGCAACAAACACAAATAAAAACAAAACATATGCACGTATACAAACAAAATATAAGGAAAGTACAGTGGAACGAAAAAAAAAACAACACAGCTGTAATGACGAACATTTAAACATTTCAGTAAAACAAAAAATATTTAAAGTTGCCAAAAACAATAAAATAAAAACGTTTTACCTAGCTAAACCTCAAACCGGGTGCGAAACCCAAAACATAAAATAAAAACAAAAGAGTTAAACACATTAACATACGAACGAAAACAACAGAATAAGGAGGTAGGCAGATGGATCCCGAGGAGAATAGACAGTGCGACTAAAAGCCGCCTAAGGAAAATAAAGTGAGCGTATTCTTACTTTTTGGTCTTAATTTATTAAATGCATATATTGTATGTATGTTCATATAAAAAAAAAAAAAACAATATATACAATATCTGTATTAAAACTATTACCAAACTATATTTAATTTACGAAAAATCCGTAAACAGTTTGGTACAATATATATATAGATCAAAAAACATATACCAAATTAATTGTTCCTAATAGTTCCTAATGCCGAATTAATCTCACATTTCTGAGCCACTAATTTAACAATAAAAGGAACAAGTATTTATTTGCAAATACTTTTCAGCAATACCTCTTATTCTAAAAAAAACAATAAGCAGGATTGCATAAATTAAAATATGAAAAGAGCAATAAAACCAAACATACATATATGTATGCAAAATTTCGTACTTTTCAAAACATAATTATAATATATATATATGCATGAATATACAAAATATATACATATTTACATAAGTGCAAAAGGAACATACCTGCACATTGCTCATTTCGCTTTCGCGCGTTCTTCTCGGTGCGAACATACATACATATATACATATAGTTGTACATATAATCTGCCCGCAATTATACCCTTCACTGGGACTAAATACTGCATTATTAAAATGATAAATTTTAATTAGTTTTCAAAAAAAAAAGTAATTTTTAAATTTACTAATCACTAAAAGGTGATAAAGTAACTACAAATTCATTGAATTAAATTTATTAATCTCAAAAAAACCAAAAGTTCAAAGTCCACATTTGCAACTATCCAGCAATACCTCTTGTTCTTTGTCAAACAAAAACAAGCAGGATAGTGGACAAAAAGCGAATTAAACTCTTTAACGAGCGCTCAATTGCTTAAGAACAAAAACATAAGCATAAAATCATTAGCACAAACAATTCGTGCATACTTATGTACAAAGCATATTGATCTCTTCGACGAGCTCTCAATTGCACAAAAACAAGTACATACAAGCAGATTATTAGGGTGTGCCTACTCTAAATAGAAAATACTTAAAATTAATATTGCGGCTTAAAAACAATGCATATAAAATAAAATTAAAATAAAAAATAAAAGTAAAGTTAAGGCGGGTATTGTCACTTGCGAAGCGAATGAAAATTTTGGCGAATTTCGCCGTGGCGAATTGTAAGTTGCGAATCTCTAACGAATTCGCCAGAAAATGGCGAACGTGTGGCGAAAATGAATTTCTGGTATTCCCGCTGGCGAAAAAACGGCATTCGCTTCGCCATTACTGTCAAAATTTAACGAATGCATTTTTTATTCGCTATTTGAAATAGAAATGACGTAAGTAAATTTTGATCGTTATTTGAGCAATTGTATTTAGTTAATTATATTTAACAAAAATACTTCTAGAACAAAACGTACAACAACGCAGCAATTCCAAAAATTGGTTGCGTTAATGGAAAACAATCCGGACGTCGCCAGAGGAATGGGGAATTTTGGATCCACAAAAAAAAGCAGGGCAGAGCAATGGGACCTGTTCGCTGCCGAACTCAATGCCATAGGTCCACCATTGCGAAACGGACGCGAGTGGAATAAGGTAAAAATTTAATGAATTTGTTTGGTTGAAGTTACTTATGTGTAGCATTTAGGTTTGGTTAGATTATAAACTAAAACTTAAAAAAAAAATTGCGACAAACCGACGCGAAACTGTTGCCACAGGAGGAGGACCTTATGCTCAGCAAAGTTTATCTCCATTAGAGCAAAGTGTTGATGAGCTTCTTCACCTTCAGGCGGCTGTAAATCCTGTAGGCTTAGCATATGGCTCTAATGAAGCAGCAAGTGCGGTAAATAATAATGAAATTCAGCCAGAAGAGCGCACGACCGAGGAAACACAACGAGCCATGGATTTGGCATCGCAATCCTCAAGCAGCCGTCCTAGAATGACAGTAGAGGAACGTGAAGTCATTCGGATGAAAGCGTTGGAGAAGCAAGCCGAAGTTCAGGACATCCTTTCCAACAAATTAGCAAAAATGGAAAAAAAAATTGATGAAATTGCAAGGTATACAAGAAAAACTTATGAGCTTAAACAGGAAGAAATTAAATTAATGAAAATGAAAGAAGAAAGGAAAAAGGAAGAAAATTTAGAGAAAAAAAAAAGACATAAAGAAAAGATGGAAATAAAACTACAAATTTTAAAATTAAAAATGCAAAAAAAAAAAAATAGGGTAAATAGTGCTTGTAAATAAATTGAATTTAGTTTATAGTTTATTTCATAAGAATGTGATGATTTTTTTTTTATTTCATATTTTAACCGAATTTGAAATTGTGATTTTTTTATAAAAACATTTGATGAATTTATTTTTACTTTATTATTGTAAGTGATGGAATTAAATCTGTGATTTTTTTTTTTAATTTAATTTAAAAGGAAGAAGGAACAAAATTTAGAGAAAAAAAGAAATAAAGAAAAGATGTAAATAAAACTAAAAATTTTAAAATAAAAATGCAAAAAAAATTGTGTAAATAGGGTGCTTGTAAATAGATTGAATTTAGTTTATAGTTTATTTCATAAGAATGTGATGAATTTTTTTTTTATTTCATATTTAAACCGAACTTGAATTTGAAATTTTTTTATTTGATTAATTTATTTTTATGTACATTTTAGTGACGGAATTGGATCTGTGATTTTTTTAATTTAATTTAAAATCATGTATTTTTTGTAATTTTTATATATTTATTATCTATGTAATATTGAATTTCAAAGTATTGAATAAAATAAAAGAATACACTATATTATTCACTGAAGTCGGTATAGTTTCATTTACATCAAAGCATCAGCAATTTGTCTTCTGCGGCGCTCTCCTGGTGAACCATTGCCATTTTCATTAATTGGTTCCAATGGTACAACGGCATCAAAGAAGGTTTGAGCCTCCTCCGGATCACCGATTCTAAATTTTTTACAAATGTTGTGCAAGGCGCAGCATATATTAATAACGGATGTTACTTTAGCAGGATCGTAGCGCATTTTTCTATCACTCAGAAGACATCTGAAACGGCATTTCAAAACTCCAATCGTACGTTCAACAACATTTCTAGCTTTCGCGTGCTTTTTATTAAAAATTGACTCCCTAGTTCCAGATTCTGCATGACGGAAAGGTGTTAATAAATAAGGGCTTAGTGGGTAGCCGGAGTCACCTGCAAATGTATTATTGTTTTCAATATTCATATGTCAAGATTAAACTTGCGCAGTAGTCAAATATTGCGAATACCTAAATAAATAGAGTTCTGATCTCCGTTTTGATGCGCTGCCTCTAAACATGCCTTTAGAGAACTATTGTTCCATACGAACGAATCGTGTGTAGAACCAGCATATCTAGCATCCACAAAACGGATATTCATATCATGATCACAAGCCTGTAATAAAAATAAAATAAAATTTTTATACCAATTTTACTATATTAAATTCATAAAAACTCACAATCATTGCATTTATGCTAAAAAATCCTTTTCTGTTTAGATGGAGGTGTTTGTTTGTGGTAGGAGCATAAATCGCAATATGGGTACCATCGATGCAGCCTATTACATTTGGTATTCCCGATCTTGAATAAAATTTGCTCCTTGCCTGCTGCTTTTCTTCTTCACTTATATCTACGCTTATATGGGTACGACAAATTTCATTTTCCAAAATGGGTATGATCTCTTTTAAAATAAGGGAAACTGTTGGCTGAGCAAGACCCAACTGAAATTCATTCCCTATAGCTTGTTGGTAACTGCCATGTGCAAAAAATCTGAGCGCGGCACACAATTTTAATATGGGCGTTATGGAAGACGACATCCGACAATGAAATTTGTCTTTGATTTTATCCAGCACATACATAAATGCGTCCTTGTTTAAGCGGAAATTCGCAACAAATCTACAAATACGTGTACATTGAACAAAAACTTCTTATTATTCGTTATAATTGAACTGGATACATACACCGTGTTAGGAAGCTCTGTAGGATTAGAATTATCTCTAATAAAACGGCGCTGTCGAAGAAGATTAGTTCGCGTTTCCACATCGTAATTATCCTCAAAATACAGATCCGCGTTATTAAACATATTTTCGAATTTCAGTTGATATACATAATAATAAATATATATAAATACATAAAAATAATAATGTTCGCTTCGCCAAATAAATTCGCTTCGCAAGTGACAATACCCGCCTAAATAGCTAGTTAATAAAAAAAAAAAAAATATCCGTCTTTTACGAAAAAAAAAAATAATAATGAACAATAACAAAAATCAAAGTACACCTGGAGCTACACGCTCAAAACAGGTTGCTAGATTTATTTCAGAAAGTGACAGTTTAACAAGATACTGCACTAGATTTGCCTCCTCACCGATTCAAGAAAATTCGGAATCGGTACTAGAAATCAAAAGTCAAAATCTTAAAAATTTTTGGACTCGCCTCCAAGCGACTTATGACGCTATCGTAGAATCTGACGATTCAGATCAACCACAAAATTTTAAATTATCTGCTTACGCCATATACGAAAACTGCTTAGACCAGTTCGAAGAAACAAAAGCTATGATCTCCGATCAACTAAAGCTCATTAAAGCAATTGCACCTACTCCCCACAGTAGAGTAGAGCTACCACAAGAAGACAGTAAGAAGGCAAGCTCAGGCATCCAACTCGAGGTGCCCGCATGTGACACAGAAACCTTTCACGGAGGTTATGAAGAATGGCCGTCCTTCCGGGACATGTTCACGGCCGTGTACATAAACCATCCTCAATTATCACAAGCGCAAAAATTGTATCACCTCCGATACAAAACAAAAGGTCAAGCAGGCGTAATAGTCAAACAGTTCGCTCTCAATGACGAAAATTTTAATTTTGCTTGGGAAGCTCTAAAAGCTCGATACGAAAACAATAGAATACTGGTCGATAAAAAAGTAACGACACTAATGAACTTGCCAAAAATTAAGAAAGGAACAAGTGTAAAATTCATCAACCTAGAATCCACTGTTTCAAATTGTTTGTCGATTCTATCGACACTAAATATTCTCACAGACAGCTGGGACCCAATTCTGGTAAACATTTGCACCGCCGCATTACCAGAAAACTTGTTACTTCTATGGGAGCAATCGCTCTCATCACAAAAAAAGTGCCCAACGTGGCAAAAAATGAAAGATTTTCTCACCACCCAATATGAAATTGCGGAAAGGTTAGAAGAAAAAATACTCAAAACTAACAACAAACACGACCAGAACGGAAGCTTAAATAGACCCCAAGCTAGAAGCAACAATAATGTAAACAAAAGCTTTTACAAAACGCAAACGTTCATATCAGAACAAAGAAAACAAACGTCATGCGAACTATGCACAAGAGGACATAAACTGATATCTTGCGAGAAGTTTAAAAAACTAAAAATTAATGAAAGAAACAATTTCGTGAGATCAAAAAAATTATGCACAAATTGCTTGTCACATGCGCACACATATAAAAATTGCAAAAGCAAATTCAATTGCATACATTGTCACAAAAGACATCACTCAATGCTTCATTACAGCACATATAACATCCCACCCCATAAAAGTGCTTATAAATCAAGAACCACGAGTTTAATTGCAAATGCAAATCCCGAAAAACAAAATTCTAAAAATAGCCAAGAGACACCATGTTGCTCAAAGGCTCAAAAGTTCAAACGCTACACAGCGAAATACAAAGTGGACTAGTTACAGAACTAGTTACCACCATGCCAACTAAAGTTGAGTATAATACAAACAGATACCATAATTCACAATTAAGGAAATTTCGTATGTTAGGGAAACTTCCCCCTATAACAAACAAAACTCCGCAAGATCGGTATTGTGAAGACTTCTCTAAAGCCACAACTACTCGATCAAATAATGGCCGGTACGTCGTACGACTACCACTAGAGCCACAATTTTCCAATACCTCACATATTGGTAGAAAAAACAAAGTACGATTTCGGTCCAACAATATTAAAAACTCAAATATATCTTACTTTTCGACCCCGCAGGATGGTTTTCGCCAATAATGGAAAATATACAATCCTGAATAAATCCTAGAGCGGTGGCGGGCTACTAAACAAAAAATATAACAAAAGTGTCTCCAAAAGTAAAAACACAAAAAAAATCGACACTTTTCATACAATATTGCCCCACAGAGGCCTAAATGGTAAAATAGATGAAAAATAAGGGTAGTTGGTGAGAAATCTGTTGTAAAGCAGAACATCCCAATTAAAAAATTGTAATTCTAATGAAGCCGTTCGCAATTACCGGCCACTCTCTCGCAAGATTCCTTTATTGTCACAGTCCTAACTCCAGGGCTAAGGAGTACCCATTCTGGCCACATCTGAGCCAGACGTGGAGTTACTATCCTTTATAAGCCAAGAATAAATTAAATGCAAACAATTGCCGATAATACAGAAAAGGCAAATACGAAGCAACCGGTATACCAAAACGATAAAATAATAAAGTGTAAATAACCGCTAGTAAAATAAATAAAATCAAACAATTTTACAAATTTACTATAATAATAAGTCGTCAAAACACGCAAAAGGAACTTACTACCTCAACTTACATCAAACACAATTTTCTTTTAAAACCAAAATCGGTTCTTACAGCTAATATTCTGCGGACTCGGCTACTTCACCAACAGTAAGCCGAATTACATGTCTCAGATTATATAGATAAAACTAGGCAAAATATTCGCCTGGGGGGCCCAGGATGTTTAAATGAGTTAAGCATCCACCCACTTTACCCGAAAAAACTGGCGCACACTTATAAGATAGCTTAATTCACCACAGCTGAAGACACCAACACAACTCACCATACCTATACACTCACTCATTAAAAAGAATGGATAAGGAGAAAGCAGGCTCAATTCGTTCTAAACACGTTGATCACCACAGGCCGCACGTTAACATTCGCTATCAACTTTCGCTTCTAAACTGCGCCGCGTCGACACCTTTCGCCAGCCCATACAATTCGACCATCAACTTTCGCATACACACTCTGCCGCGTCGACACCTCACGATACCTCCAATTAAAAAATCCAACCACGATCCGTGTCCACTCGATCGCCAGCAGTGACAAATCGTTCCCGGATTTGGAGTATCGCCGCCTCGCCCGTCGATACTATGTATTATTACTTTTGTGTAATAAAATCAATACATTTAAATTTATTTCTATAATAATCTAAATAAATAAATAAATAATCTAAATATATTAATTCTTTACTTTGATTCTATCGGCTCTGTTAGCCGCCAAATCGAACATCATACAGAATTCAATTTGCACCTTCTCTATACTTTACATTCTCTGGCCTGGCGCGCTTTTCAGAATGCATCGCAAACAACGGCCACGGCGCTATGGCGGTTTTGTTTACTTTTTGAATTTTTTAATTCGTAATATCTTTTGAATGGAAAGTCCAATTTAAAAACTATTTTATAGGTAGTTAAATGGCCTTGACCATAAAATAATTTATTTGGATAATGATTAATATAAACACATAAATAGCATGGTTTGAATTTGGTTAGCATTTTCATTAATATTTAAAATGAAAAAAATTCGCTAATAGTTTCGGCAGCGCATTCAACGAAATAAATTTTAAGACTAATTTTTCTACTCCTTCGGTTTAATTGTTCAAACTTTACCAAGGATCCCTAATTTTTTTCAAAATGAAATGTAGCCTTTGTCGAATTGGAAGAATATAGCATTCTACTGGTGAAAGAATTTTTTAAATCGGCCCAGTACTTTTTGAGCTTATTCATTACAAACATACAAAAATAGGTACAAATCTTTCCTCTTTATAATATTGTATTAGTATAGATTAAAATGAAAAAAGGTGTTTGTAGTGACATAACTACAATAGTTGGACATATGCTACTGCGGAGTTTTTTTGTAGACATTATGATGTTCTTCAATATTGTTGTACATTATTTTATGCTATCGACAATAAAGGGTGATTTTTTAAGAGCTTGATAACTTTTTTTAAAAAAAAAACGCATAAAATTTGCAAAATCTCATCGGTTCTTTATTTGAAACGTTAGATTGGTTCATGACATTTACTTTTTGAAGATAATTTCATTTAAATGTTGACCGCGGCTGCGTCTTAGGTGGTCCATTCGGAAAGTCCAATTTTGGGCAACTTTTTCGAGCATTTCGGCCGGAATAGCCCGAATTTCTTCGGAAATGTTGTCTTCCAAAGCTGGAATAGTTGCTGGCTTATTTCTGTAGACTTTAGACTTGACGTAGCCCCACAAAAAATAGTCTAAAGGCGTTAAATCGCATGATCTTGGTGGCCAACTTACGGGTCCATTTCTTGAGATGAATTGTTGTCCGAAGTTTTCCCTCAAAATGGCAATAGAATCGCGAGCTGTGTGGCATGTAGCGCCATCTTGTTGAAACCACATGTCAACCAAGTTCAGTTCTTCCATTTTTGGCAACAAAAAGTTTGTTAGCATCGAACGATAGCGATCGCCATTCACCGTAACGTTGCGTCCAACAGCATCTTTGAAAAAATACGGTCCAATGATTCCACCAGCGTACAAACCACACCAAACAGTGCATTTTTCGGGATGCATGGGCAGTTCTTGAACGGCTTCTGGTTGCTCTTCACCCCAAATGCGGCAATTTTGCTTATTTACGTAGCCATTCAACCAGAAATGAGCCTCATCGCTGAACAAAATTTGTCGATAAAACACATTTCGAACCGAACACTGATTTTGGTAATAAAATTCAATGATTTGCAAGCGTTGCTCGTTAGTAAGTCTATTCATGATGAAATGTCAAAGCATACTGAGCATCTTTCTCTTTGACACCATGTCTGAAATCCCACGTAATCTGTCAAATACTAATGCATGAAAATCCTAACCTCAAAAAAATCACCCGTTAGTTTCGGCAGCGCATTCGACGAGTTAAGAATCGTCAAATAAACATTCCCACCAAAACTGCTGACAGCAAGTTAAAGTTGAGAAATATCGTATAAACATTCTCATCGAAACTGCTGACAGCATTAAGTGCACAAACATAAATAATAAACATTTCATATAGCTGTAACAAGAGACGCTAGCTTTAAGCTTAGCAGTTAAGTTATGTTGTATAAAATATTAAGAATAAATGTCAGAACGATTTTGGCATTCAAAGGGAGAGCATCATCTTTTATTTAATTTGGAGATTTGTGACAAACATAAAATTAGTGATAAATATAATTGGCGCCCGAGCAGAGAACAGCAAGAAAATTAAGGGATTTTGGAGGGAGACCACTCATCATTAAATATATCTAAAGCAACTATTATCAACATCATCAACGTAGGCAGCAACAGTAGCAGAAATAATTATAAAACAACAAGAACAATAAATAGCGGCAACAAAAGCAACAGAAGCAGCAGAACTAAATAAGAGTAAGAAAACTAATAAATATACATATATACACTCGTATATATATATATATACATGTTTAAACTGTAATGATAAAATATTTAATGTGCCTCGGCTGAAATCGTTTTCAAATTGATAGAAATAATATTAACTCTAAGCTTATGTGCATATATATATTTGTGAATTTGTGAATACGGTAACATAAAATTGTGAAAAACAAAAGTAAATATATTTTTTTTAATATAATAGTTTTAAGTGCCAAACAAAAAATTTTAAGAAGAAATAAATGTAAATTTTTATAAATATTTTAAAATTTTTAAAACAAGAAAACTTAGAAAGTGAAAATGGCTACAAGTTCAGATGAAGCATTAGCTCGACTAATTTCGGTACATACAATGAATTTGAAAAGAGAAATAGAAAATTTAAAATTGCAAGTTAGAAATTTGACAGATGTTCATAATGTGATCGAATTCGAGCCACAATCCACAGATATAACAGTAAGATGTGACGAAACATTAGATTTATTAAGATCGCTTCCCGAATTTAATGGGAAAGGTTACGTAAGTTGGCGGGAAGCCGCTACTAATACTATGATTTTGTACGAAAAGGGAGTCGGAGATATTATGCCGCCCTAACAATTTTAAGAAATAAAATAATTGGTGAAGCAAACGATACGTTAAATCACGGCACGGTTCTCAATTTTGACGGAATAATTAGCCGGTTAGATTTCGCTTATGCAGACAAGAGACCCCTGCATATCCTTGAACAGGAATTAAACTTAATAAGGCAAATTAATATGAACTTAATTGACTATTATAAAACAGTGAATTCTCAATTAACTTAAATGATTAACCAAACTATAATGACATATGGTAATAATTCGGACATTACCAAGAATATAACAAAAGATATCGCGCTGATGCATTAAGAGTTTTCATTACGGGACTCAACGCTCCTTTAAATAATATAATAATGTCACTAAATCCGACCGATCTGCCTAATGCTTTAGCGAAAGCACAGGAAATGGAATCCAATCAAATTCTTATACAATTTGCTAACACTTACGGTCTACACAGACAAAATAACAATAACATGTAATAATAAATAATAACAAATAACATATAATAATAACAACCAATATCCTCATAATTTGAGATTTAATCAAAGACCTCAGCAATTTAACAATAACTATAATAACAGATCATTCGGATTGCAAAATCAATCCAAACCAACACCCATGGAAATAGATACTTCCGCCCAATTTAGACAATCAACTAATTTAAATCAGTATAGACAACAATTTCTTCAAAATAATAATAATAACCACAATAGAATTCCTAAGTGAAATCATGAATCTATCAATAGTCATCAGATTCCGCAAAATCATCAAAGAGTCAAAAATATCCAAGAAATTGCTTTTTTAGACGAAGCAACACCCTTCCCTATATATTCAAACAATTACGAGAAACAAATAAAAAATTAAAAGTTCTAATACACACACCGAATTTTTTACCTAATAGACAAAGGTTGGAAATTGTAAAACGCGTAAAAACAATAAATGGCTTTACGTTGATTACTCACTATTACAATGCACACATTTTTGGTTACCTGACACGATTTTATGAAATTAACAATTTGCAAAGCGATATGCTAATTGGGATGAATTTACTCAGTACAACTAAATTTTAAAAATAACACATTTCTATGAAATAATTGTAAAAATGAAGAGCAATTCTATACACTCAGCGAAACAGAATTAGGACAAATAAATAATATAAAAGATGAAAATTCAAATGCAGAAAAAGTAAGAAAAATAAATCATAAAATCTTAAAAATCCACGGTAACATAAATACAAATTTACCGTTTAGAACTGATGTTAAGGCCGAAATAAGAACAGTCACAAATGCACCAATATATAGCAAACAATACTCATACCCTCTTTCGGCGAATGCATTTGTGAATATGGAAATTAAGAAAATGTTAAAAAAAAACATAATTAGGGAAAGTGAAAGTCCTTACAATTCACCCATTTGGGTAGTGCCCAAACAGGAAACTAACGAAGATGGATTACCCAAAATGAGAATGGTGACTATAAAAAATTAAATGAAAATACAATAACTGACAGATATCCTATTCCGGACTGCAATGTCATATTGGCAAACTTGGGGAAAGCTAAAATTTTTTCTACCATAGATCTTGAATCGGGCGTCCTTCAGATACCAATGAAAGAGAAAGACATAGAGAAAACTGCATTTTCAATTAACAACGGGAAGTATGAATATGTCCGAATGCCTTTCGGATTGAAAAACGCACCTTCAATTTTTCAAAGAGCCGTGGACAATATACTTCGCCAATACGTAGGGAAATTTTGTCATGTTTACATTGACGATATCATAGTATATTCTAGAAATGCTGACGAACACTATGGTCATTTAGAGAAAATAATAAATACCTTGCATGAAGCTCATATGAAAATTTCACTGGAAAAATCCGAGTTTTTCAAGACCAGTGTTGAATTTTTGGGATACAAGGTTGCCCATAATATAATCATGACAGATGAAAAGAAAGTAGAAACCATTAAAGAATACCGTACCCCAAAAACCAGAGATAAAGAGATCCCCAATTCTCCGGTCACTGGAAATGTGAGAGCCGCTCACCTACCGAACTTTGACAGTTGACTGGATTGGGTAGGTGTTGACGTTTCGCTATTGGAAGAAAAGAGACGGCCGGATTGAAATCCCGCCAAAATAATATTAGAATGGAGGAATTCGTAACGGCCATCGTTTCTTCGCAGAAAAAAGAATTAGTAAAAAGTGAAGTAGTGAAGAACAAGTGAAAAGTGAATGAAGTTAATGAAAATTGTGTAAATATAGGGTGATTTTTTAAGAGCTTGATAACTTTTTTAAAAAAAAAAACGCATAAAATTTGCAAAATCTCATCGGTTCTTTATTTGAAACGTTAGATTGGTTCATGACATTTACTTTTTGAAGATAATTTCATTTAAATGTTGACCGCGGCTGCGTCTTAGGTGGTCCATTCGGAAAGTCCAATTTTGGGCAACTTTTTCGAGCATTTCGGCCGGAATAGCCCGAATTTCTTCGGAAATGTTGTCTTCCAAAGCTGGAATAGTTGCTGGCTTATTTCTGTAGACTTTAGACTTGACGTAGCCCCACAAAAAATAGTCTAAAGGCGTTAAATCGCATGATCTTGGTGGCCAACTTACGGGTCCATTTCTTGAGATGAATTGTTGTCCGAAGTTTTCCCTCAAAATGGCCATAGAATCGCGAGCTGTGTGGCATGTAGCGCCATCTTGTTGAAACCACATGTCAACCAAGTTCAGTTCTTCCATTTTTGGCAACAAAAAGTTTGTTAGCATCGAACGATAGCGATCGCCATTCACCGTAACGTTGCGTCCAACAGCATCTTTGAAAAAATACGGTCCAATGATTCCACCAGCGTACAAACCACACCAAACAGTGCATTTTTCGGGATGCATGGGCAGTTCTTGAACGGCTTCTGGTTGCTCTTCACCCCAAATGCGGCAATTTTGCTTATTTACGTAGCCATTCAACCAGAAATGAGCCTCATCGCTCATCGGACACGGACGCGAAACACATTTCGAACCGAACACTGATTTTGGTAATAAAATTCAATGATTTGCAAGCGTTGCTCGTTAGTAAGTCTATTCATGATGAAATGTCAAAGCATACTGAGCATCTTTCTCTTTGACACCATGTCTGACATCCCACGTGATCTGTCAAATACTACTGCATGAAAATCCTAACCTCAAAAAAATCACCCGTTATATAAATTATAATAAATATAAATCAGCAAATTTAACGTAAGTAAAATCACATATTAATTTACAGCCAAAATGACGAAAACGCTAATGTGGAAAAAGTGTATTGTGGGCTGCAGCGAGGGAAATACCTTATTTAGATTTCCCAACGAGGGATCGGATCTCGAACGGTAAGTAATTTTAATAGACTATAAATAGCGCAAAAAGTGACTGAATAATGAATAATAAAAATCCGGTGTTACAATTTTTTTAAAAAACAGAAAATGTGTGATAATTCTATCGATACATTTTGATATTTTGAAATTTAATTTCGTAAATACATAAATGTAACGTTAACACGGGTTCTTTTAAATATTTGCAATGTGAAATTGATAGCATTATTTAAACAATATTTAATTATATAATTTAAATAATTAAATTCAATTAAGCGGATAAAAAATTGTAAGAAAAAGTTTCGATAAACTTCGATATTTTGAAATTTAATTTTTTAAATATTTAAATGTAACGAATATACTGGTTCATTTGAATAGATATGTTTATATGTTTGGTAGTTATTTCATATTTTTATATCCTTTCTTTTTCTTTTAAATAGGCGTATATGTTGGCTCAACCATTTAGGTGTTTCCAATAAAACACCTAAACATATTTTTGCTTGTGAGCGGCATTTTTCGGCAAAAATGCGCCTTGAAAAGCGATTGCGTTCGAGGGCCCTTCCCGATATCAATTCAAAAGTTGAGCCTACATTTGACGTCCCAAATTCTGATGTAAAAAATACATTTTTATTGGGTTTCGAAGATTTTGCTCCCCAAGTTGCACACAATGCATCGAGAGAGCTTTTTCCAATTATCGAAAGTGAGATAGAAGATGGAATTTTAGAGCCTCTTTCATTTTTTGAGGAGGATATATCTCTTAATTTTGATAAGGCCGCGCAAACAGGTAGGGGTCCGACAGCAGGTACAGAAAGGAAGAAGAAATTGAGGGAACAGAATAGGGGTCTGACAGCAGGTACAGAAAGGAAGAAGAAATTGAGGGAACAGAATAGGGTTTTGAAAATAAAGTTAGAAGAAAAAGAGCAGGAAAATAGGAGTTTAAAGGCCCAGTTAGTTGAAATGGCCGCAGAGTTAGAAAAATGTACGGAACAGCTAAGGAATAGCTCATTTAGGGAACAGTCAGACCCTCTTTCTTTAGTTTCTAGTAAAGTTCCTCCTCAGTTAGGTGCTTGCATTAAGAGTAGTTTTATAAATAGTAATCGCCGTACCCATGGTCGATATGACAAAATTTTGAAAACGATGGCTTTGGGTGCTTTTTTTCTATCGCCAGTTGCTTATCGGCACTTAAAGCACCAATTAGATTTTGGTGGCCCCGTTTCCCAGGTTGCACCCAAAGTAGCATAAAATCGTTAGAGATTAGGAGAAGGGGATTCACTTTCGAACAAAAGTTCGTGTCGGTTTCATGTGATGAAATGTCACTGAAATGTCATTTGCAGTATGATAGGAAATTCGATAGGGTGATAGGTATTGAGGATTATGGCGATGAAAATCGCACTTCTAGATTAGCAACTACTGCAATGACTATAATGGTGCAAGGTATAGGTGGAGAGCCTTGGTCCCACCCATTGGCTTATTTTTTCGTAAAAGGTTCCTGCAAAGGGGATGTCCTCAAGAAATACATTCTTGAAGCCATTACCCAACTGCAAAATATATGACTAATTCCTTGCCATTTTGTTTGCGACCAGGGCACCAATTTTCAGAATTTCGCTAATTTGTTAGGTGTTTCAGCGTCACGGCCTTTTTTTAATGTTAATGGCAAGGAAGTGTATTTTTTTTACGATAGCCCCCATTTGATAAAAAGTAGTCGTAACTGTTTACAATATTTAAAAAATACGGTTTTCTTTAAAAATAGTAGGGTAAGTTGGTCGGATATTGTTCATTTTTATGAAACCGACTCTAAGTCGAGTAATCGGTGCGCGCATAAATTAACCGATGCTCATATTTATCCAAATACCTTCCAAAAAATTAAGGTTAAATTCGCGTCTCAAGTATTGAGTAATACGGTCGCTTCTGGTATGTTGTCCCTATATAGCTCGGGAGCCTTAAGCTCGAATAGTAGGAGCTTTATTAATACCGCGGAATTCGTTTCGTTTTTTAATAAATTGTTTGATATTTTAAATAGCAGTTTTGTTGAGGCTGTTGTACCCACTAAAAAGTGTTTGTAGGTTCCCCTGAACAGTTAGAGTTTTTAAATGAGGCAGAGCAAGTTTTAAAAACTATTCGTGTCGTAGACAACACAACTAATAATTTTAGTTTTATAAAGGGCTGGGTGTTAAATATTAACAGTTTGAGACGATTGTGGCGATTTTTGTCACACTCAGGTTTTCCGTACTTGAAGACGAAACGACTATGTCAGGACAGTTTAGAAAATTTTTTTGGGCAGATTCGAAGCAGAGGAGGTACAAGAGTAACGCCCTATATGTTCTCTAGTTTGTTTAGGAAATCGTGGGGCTTACATTACGTAAACGTCGTAACAAAAGGAAACTATGAGCTGCCTTTAGAACCTGATGCTACAGTAATTTCGGAACCTAGTAATAATGTTCTACTTAATGTGTGTAATGATTCACTATTGAATGACCTTTCTTGGCAGGATTTTCAAGGTTTACCATGGCCTGAACACTCTCTCGTTAGATCAATCGCATTAGATAGTAGTTTAGAAATAAATTTTTTGAAAGAAACTGCGTTTAGCTACTTTTGCGGCTATTTTTATTTAAAAATTTTCAAACTGTACACATGTTCCCGGCCTTTACCATATTTAGAAGATGAAATTCCTTCGGACGAATTCATCTTCATGCATCAAAGTCAAATAGACAAATGCAACTTAGCCAAGCCGCCTGAGGATTTTATTGCATTTGTAAAAATTTTGGAAACAAGATTTTTAGAAGAATTCGACAGTAATTGTCATAAAATAGGATTAGGAGATATTCTTTTTAATAAAATGAAAGATGTTAAGCCCTTTCTGTTTTGTGATAATTGTGACCCAAAAATAGTTTTAGAATATATTTTTTCACTAAATTTTTAAATAAAGACCTTTGTGTCCCTAATTTTAAAAATAAAATTTTGTGTGTTTCACACCTATAGGTTTAAATTTTTTTTATTCTTTAGTGGTTAAAATAAGCGAACTTAAGCTTACGATAGAAAATTAAAAAGTAAAAATTTTGTAAGCAGTTGGAATAAAGAGGCTCTAAAATAAGAAGGGGTTTTTTTTTTAAGGAAAATTAGAATTTGGGATGTAAATGTAGGCATTTGTATATATATATATATATTACTGTGATATTTTTATATTTTTTTTATATGAATTGTTATTGTTTTGTTTTAATCGTTATATGTATAATTTTATGGTTTTGTTTTTTTTTCGCTATACACTAATGAATTGTTATCGTTTTGTTGATTTATGTAAATAAATTTATTGATGGGTGATGTAGGCCTAAAGGGGAACCGTGCACCCAAAACTAACTTCGGTAACGCGCCGTTTTGCATACTCCTGGGTGGTGTGGAAAGTGCAATTGGGCATTTTAATTTAAATGACCAAAAATTCTTATTTTGTTCGATCTGGCCACAATGGAAAATGATATAAAAAAACGCTTATTTTTATGCGCTCTCACACTGGAATAAGTTGGGCATCACATTATCCCTGCCAAAAACTTTACGACAGTTAAGAAGTTTTTTGGAAATGACCGGGTATTATATAAAATTTGTGCGAAGTTACGCACACATTACTAAACCATTAACTAAGTATTTGCAAGGAGAAAATGGTAGAATATCGCAAAACCAATCAAAAAAAGTCATTATGGAATTAGATTATGAAGCCTTGAAAGCAGTGGCGAGATTAAAAAATGAATTAATGCAACAGGTTGAACTCACTCAACCAGATTTTAACAAAAAATTTATATTAACTACTGATGCATTAAACAATGCAATAGGAGCCGTCCTGTCACAAGACCAAAAACCAATAACCTTTATATCCAAAACATTAAACTCAACGGAAAGAAATTATGCTACAAATGAAAAAGAGTTAGATGCCATTGTCTGGGCATTGAAAAATCTAAGAAATTATATATGGAGTTGCTGATTTGGAAATTCACACGGATCATCAACCCCTTACTTTCGCTGCATCCCCGAGAAATCCAAATGCTAAGATTAAGCGCTGGCATTCACTTATAGAAGAATATGCCCCAAAAATAATTTATAAATCTGGAAATACTAATTATGTAGCAGATGCATTATACAGACAGTTTTTGAATAATAATATTTTAAAAGAAAATAATAATGAAAATATTAAAGGAAGCGAAGAAGATAACCCCACTGAAACAATGCATTCAGCACCAAGTTTAGATATTTTTCACATAAAAACCTTAAATAAAACCCTAAACTCTTTCCCACAACAAATTGTAATGAGCAAATCAAATGGTAACGAACACTTTAGAACAATAACTTGTACTATAAAGATTTAGAATTAAAAAAAAAAATCATTTCAGAAAGAGTAGATAAAAACCTTTTAACTGGGGTAAATTGCACATTAGAAGAATTGCATGAAGTTAAGCGAATTTTGCGAAACAGAATTGCAAAGAAAGTTTTCCATTCGGATACAATAGCTATTGATATAACTAACGAAGATGATCAGGAAAAAATAATTAGACAAACACATACAAGAGCGCACAGATGTTATAAAAAAAATTTAAAACAAATTTCTAAAGATTACTACTGGCCGCTAATGAAGAAACAATTTAAACAATTTGTAAGGAATTGTGAAATCTGCCACACAAATAAATACAATAGACACCCTATACGGGTACCGATTGGAGAGG
>CM050326.1:41327385-41458459 GCA_027475135.1 Bactrocera correcta
ACGACGTATATATGTATATAGTTACAATAAAATTTGTGAATAATTTTGGATTTATACACGTATGTAATTGTGAAAGTATTCGACGCAGTACCCGCCGCGGGAAGCAGAGGAAGAGGAAGAGCTCCACTCTATTGGAAGGACCAAGTGGAGAAGGACCTGGCCTCGCTTGGAATATCCAATTGGCGCCAAGTAGCGAAGAGAAGAAACGACTGGCGCGCTGTTGTTGACCCGGCTATAATCGCGTAAGCGGTGTCTACGCCAGTAAAGAAGAAGAAGAATTGTGAATATGAATTCATTATAACGTTGAGAACAAATAAATTGGTTGTCTCTATTTCTATTACGTTTATATTTATTATATATATGTATGTAAAGCAAGTGGCTTCATATTGTTCAAGATCAAAAAAAAAACACACGGGTTAATATAAACAAATACATGAATTGTTTGCTATTTTATTGTCAAATAAGCGTAAGTCAAATACTTCGTTCACTTTGTTGAATACACTTTGGAGAGACCAAGTCTATTTTTTTTATATATAATACATAATCGTAGGTATTTCATGTTGGAAAAATGAGCAAAATCAGACAATGACCACGCCTACTTCGCATATAGCAAAAATTTAAATTCCACTTGATTCGTTCAGTTCCCAGTCACCAATCAAGAAGCAATTAATATAACGGGATTATATTATTTTTTCTGTGTTAAATACATTTACATTTCATTCTTATGGTTGATTAACCCATTTGAGTTCCATAGAAGAATTTTTATTGATTTAGACATCTTTTGTATTAAAAATATAAATTTCAAACTTGAATAAGCGATTTTGTAAGGAGGAGTTGAATTCGTCTAGTTTGTTGAGTTTCTGTAAGATCTGTGATAAAATGCTGTTGTTGAATATATGTACATATTACATTATTATTTGCTCTATTTCTTTCTTACTGTTTTATTTAATTTACCTCTCTTAGAGGGAGGTCTTAATAATTGGCATTACTTTAAAATTGCATATAAACAATTTAAAAAAATACAATATAAGCAATACTTGGCAGCTCTTTTACTCAGTTAACTTCTGAATATTTCTAGATATAAGTTATTAGTATACTTTTAGGCTAAGGCACTATAAGTAATCTTTAATGGCGCCAAACAAGTCTCCAAAAGAGCTGATTGTTTTCTCCTCTGTCTCCAACAAAGGTGATACTGGCGAAATAAGAAACGTTCCAAACCGTATTAGTCACTGGTTGTAATATGGTGAAGAGTGTACTACAAATGGCGTCGTGAAGCTTGCTACATAAACATTTGTAAGACGGCATCTTCGGATTGACGAGCAGATTTTGTTAACTTTTTGCTCTTTTTCAACAAAATTATTTAATTTTTATAGCAAGCACAATTATTCACTCTTTTAATAAGCAGAGTTGGGAGTTGAGGACTAAATAAAAATTTTTAAGATTATCCATCTGTTAATGAATTTTATTATTTATAGTCTTATTACTTTATATACACTAATTGATTTAATTTCCAGTGTTAGCAATTTTATCAGAAGCGTTATTTATTTTAGGAAGATGGTTTTGCTAATTTATAAATTCGTCCGTGAATAAGCACCATTTAGATCCCCTTATTTGACATGGTTGCTTATTGACACCTATATTGGACAAGTTTTCCATAAATTTTAAGAAAATAACACAATGCAACCATTTCCGGTCAAAAGACGGTCATTTTGGATGGGCACCTTTCAGCTGTGCCTTTGTTTACACCTTACGAGTATCAGCAGATAGTTTCTCTACCCTTGACCATAGTATAATTACTGAAGTCATATTGTATCGATATAAAAGATAATTTTTTATTAAGATATTAAATTTTCCTGCTTGCTTTCGCAAATAATACATTCCTTTGCTTATTTGTTAATATAGATAATATTTCCTATAAAATTCCTTAAATCTACAAATAGTTGCCAGTTTCGGAAAGATATTTAAAAATAATATTTTTAATGCTATAATAAATTCAGTATACATGTCTAATTTTATTAAGCGGAAGAGCTTCCCTCCTCGTCACTCCAAATTAACTATAGTTCGTCATGAAATCAATCGAAGCAACAAAATGGACACCATCCACACTACCTTAAGGTAAGAGGTAGTCAGAATTTTCAAAACATATTTTTTTTGCATTTTCGTTAAGTGTAATATCTAAAATTTCACGTTGATCCGATAATTAGTTTTTGAGTTATACGACAAATAAGAAAGAGAGCTGGGGCACTTCAAAGCATTAGTGTGAAACTTTAAATGCGTTTTTCTCCAAACTATGTTTTTTGAACTAGTGACAATTGTAACTCGAAACCCGCTCAGTAGATTTTAATGAAATTTATACAGTTTTTCGAATACATAATAAACTCGGGCCTGACCGAAGGATTTTTTTTTTCAAAAATTTCGATTTTTTAAGACCAATTAATTGTTGATTTTTTTCGCAAAAATATCCTGAGGCCGTCATTTTGTTAATTTTTGAAAAAAAAAAATCCTTCGATCAGGCCCAGGACTATCTATTTATACAACCAATTTTTTTTTGTCCGATTGATTTTAGATGAATCTCCAAGGACTTCTGGTTGTCACCGCAAGTACCTTTTTTGGAACTGGGTCAACACAAACAACTATAACTGTGGAAATAAAACTTTTTTTTGAAATTTTCGTGACTTCAAGCCAACACATTCTATAATAATGCCTTATTACTACTTTTGTAAAATAATCGATTCAATGGCAAAAAAATACTCAAAATTCTCATTTTTTCGTACCTCTGACTTCCCCTAACCCCTTAATGAATCTTCGTCTAGATTAACCTTTATAATCAATATACTTGTACAAATTTACCATCGCGTCAACATTGGCCCTCGTTTTTAACTGCGTTTTCACAGCCAGCAGTTGTTTTGCTGATGACACGGGAATTTCGGATAAAAGCTCCTCCATGTCACCGATGATACTTTCAAGGGATTTTCTAAGATCTAGTCGTAAAAATATTGCTTTCTGGCAAAAGTGTACTTTGAGCTTCAGTTTTAGCTTTTTTCTGGTATTTGAAATACTAAAAAATTTTGAATTAACGTTTAGGTAAGGATCTATTCAATTATTTTGAGATGTGAGTTAATTTTTATTACCTTTCGATCATCACGAATATCCAACAGTAATAATTTTTATAATGATGAACCATTGTCTCTTCAAAAATATATTATGATTTAACTAACCAATTTAATACAATTGATTACCTTAAAGAACGGCGGAGCTAGATTCATTACCCGACATCTCATTAAAAATATTTTCCATTTTTCCTATAATCAGGCCCTTCTTCACCTGGTATTCCCATGGAATGGAGGTATTCCTCTTCCTCTGATTCCCCCGGTGGGTACTGCGTCGAATACTTTCGGAGCTGGAGTGTTTTCGTCCGTTTGGACAACAAGACCTAGCCAGCGTAGCCGCTGTCTTTTAACTTGCTAAACTATGTCAATGTCGTCGTATATCGCATACTCGTTCCATCGAATGCGATATTCGCCGTGGCCAACGCGCAAAGGACAATAAATCTTTCGCAGAACCTTTCTCTCGTTTCGTCAAGTCATCAGATGTTGTCATCGTCCATGCCTCTGAACCCCATAGCAGGACGGAAATAATGAGTAACTTATAGAGTTGGGGTTTTGTTCGTCGAGAGAAGACTTTACTTCTCAATTGCATACTCAGTTCGAAGTTGCACATATTGGAAAGAGTTATTCTGCGTTGCATTTCCAGGCTGACATTGTTGGTATTGTTATTACTGGTTCCAAGATAGACGAAATTACATATGACTTCAAAGTTATGTCTGTCAACCGTGAGGTGAGAGTCATGTCGCGAGTGCGACGACTGTTCGTTTGATGACAGGAGATATTTCGTCTTTCCCTCGGTCACTTCTAGACCCATTTGCTTTGCTTCCTTGTCCAGTCTGGAGAAAGCAGAACTAACGGCATGGGTGTTGAGGCCGATGATATTAATATCATCGGCATACCCCAGCAGCCGTACACTCTAATGAAATATTGTACCTGCGCGATTAAGTTCTGCAGCTAAAATTATTTTCTCCAGCAGCAGATTGCAGAAGTCGCACGATAGGGAGCCGCTTTGTCTGAAACCTCGTTTGGTATCGAACGGCCCGATCCGAAATAAGCTTTTGGTATTACTCAACGTCAGCGTACACAACCGTATTAGTTTTGCGTGGATATCAAATTCAGACATCGCGGCATAAAGGCAGCTCCTTTTGGTGCTGTCAGCAGTAGCTTTGAAATTGACGAAAAGGTAGTGTGTTTCGATTTTTTAAAAATATGACGCATGGTGAAGGTCTGGTCAGTTGTTGATTTTCCAAGTCTAAAGCCACACTGATAAGGTCCAATCAGTTTGTTGACGGTGGGCTTTAATCTTTCACACAATACGCTCGATAGAACCTTATATGTGATATTTAAGAAACTTGTCCCAAGGTAGTTGAAGCAGATTGTAGCGTCTCTCTTTTTGTGGATTGGGCAGAGCATACTTAAATTCCAATCGTTGGGCATGCTTTCGTCCGACCATATTTTACAAAGAATCTTATGCATACTCCTTATCAGATCTTCAGAGGTCTGATTTCTCTTCACTGTGACTCGACACTCCTCATCGCACCATCAGTTATTTTATTTTTCCGGAAACCAATGGTTTCGGTTGCAGTTCCCTTATACCGAGTTGTTGACAAATGCTCTCAGAGAACAGGAGTGCAAGTCGAGTAGAAAATCGCTCGGCTGTCTGTTGTAACTGCAGCTTCTCGACGTCGAACCTTCCTTGAGTGCCTCCTGTCTAACACAACATGGTCGATCTGGTTAGTGGCCTTTTGATCCGGAGGCAGCCAGGTAGCTTGATTTATTTTCTTATGCTGGAATCTAGTACTACAGAGAACTATATTTCGGGTCCCGGCGAAGTCGATCAGCCTCAACTCATTTGGGGACGTTTCCTCGAGGAGGCTGAATTTACCGACTGTTTGCCAAATATACCTGCCTTGCCCACTGTGCTGTTAAAGTCGCAAAGCACGATTTTGACATCGTGGCGGGGGCAGCTTTCATAGGTCAATGACAGTACTCGACGACGGAGTCTCTCTCCTATCACGAATCCCACACCGAATTTGCGCTACTTTATATGGCCCCTGTAGTAAATGCCACGAGGATCTACTCGCCTCAGTCCTTGCTCCGTCCATCGCATTGAACGGAGGGGATGTCAGCCTTCACTTTAACGAGGATTTCAGTGGGATCAGTAACTTTTTCATTACACCTCAGTCTACAAAGTGCATGGATTCCAAAAGAAACTTGCTGATTCCAATAAAGATTTCCGTTCTCTATATTCTACCCTATGGTATTGTTCGTCTCGTCCATTCACATATGTATTTACGTATATATTTCCGCTGCAGTTACAAGATCAGAAACTTGTTTTAAGTCGATCGCACATACTACTCATCTCCATAAACTTCCCAAATTTCATTGGTAGTTTGTGTGGCATTCTTCCCATTTTTGTTCAAAAATTTCAAAATATAGCGAATTTCTTCATTATTTTCACTCATGTTTGAACAGTGAAAAAAAGTGATAGCGTTAAATACCTCGGAATGCACTTGGAATCACACACATACAAGTCAAAGATAAACAATTAAAAATAAAAACCAAACAACTTTATTGGCCACTTGGACATATGTATGTACATCGCAGTTACATCTTGAAAATAAATTACTATTATATAAATGTATACTAAAACCTATATGGGCATACGGTGTGCAACTTTGGGGCACTGCTTGTAATTCAAATATTGAAATTCTACAAAGATACCAATCGAAAACTCTAAGATTAATTACAAACGCACCTTGGTTTATATCAAATAAAGCCATAAATTATTTTAATGTATTCAGAACGATTTAAAAACAAATGAACAAAAATTAAATGTTTAACCCTTTGAGCTCCAAGGAGGAAAAATTAAAAAAAAAATCAAATCTAGTGCGAAATAATTATAAAGGCACAAGAGTATTTTAGTTTCTTAGGTAAATATTTATTAATTTAATAAGAAGTATGTCCTCTGTTATTGTTTAGATCTTCTTCCAAACGCTTTGGCATTGAGTTAATGAGAGAATGAATGTACGATGGCTCAATGTTCCTCCATTCTTGTTGAGTTTTTACTTTGAACTTTTTAATGTTCTTAAATTGACCTCCATGACTGAAAACCTTACTCGCTAGCAGTGACCAGAGATTCTCAATTGGGTTTAGGTCAGGACTAATCGCAGCCAATCGAGAGTTGGAATTCCGCGGGAAAATAGGAATTCTTTTGTCTTCCTTGAACGATGGATTGCTGCGTTGTCCTACTGAGAAATATATTCCGGAACAGATATATCTTATCCAAACGATGTTAAGACATTATCAAAAAGCTAGATATAATAAGCGGAGTCCATCTTGGTGCTAATGAAGCAGATAGGTGCGGTTCCTCGGTAACTTATTCCTTTTTCGCCCAAACCATTTGGGAACCATCTTCAAAGTTTCGGCGTTGGCGTTTTTGCTTGGGAGTGCCTTTCTTGCGCCAATACTTATCTGCACCATCCGGCCCATCCAAATTAAATTTCTTCTCATTCGAAAATATTACAATTTTCCATTCTTCATCCCAACAAATATATTTTTCAGCAAACCGTAATCAAGCCAATTTATGCCGAGGTAGCAGTGCTGGTTTAGAACATCTTTTTTTCGTAGGAGAGAGTTAACTCTTTTTTTAAATTTGTTGTACGCGTCGCACACCTACTCCTAAGTCCATTTCTCCAACTATCTCGTTTGCGCTTAAGTTTTCATTCACTGCAAGCCTAAAAATCTCCCTTTTTCCTGTTTTCGATCCTTGATGTCCGTCCTGGTCGCTTTTTTTTCCATATAGATGGCCCTTTTTTATGAATTTGTCGATGATACAGCTAGATCTGTTTAACCGCCTCGCAATATCGCGATTCGACCGTCCCTCTTCATGATACGCTTCAATTTTTTCCCTTTCCTCGAGGGTTAATGGTTTGCCGCGTGGCATTCTGAAATTTTTACATATTAAATATAAAATACTTGTGTTATTTATTAAAAATAGACTAAAATAAGAGATACCTACTTGTATTTCCTTGTACTGTTGTAATTTTATAATTTTTATAAAATATTAATTTTCACAATGCCTTTATACTTATTTTGCACTTCTTAACGGTTTTAGTCCCGTTCTATTTTTCATACACACACAAGGATGACGAAACTTATCGATATTGCCTAAAGTTGCCATAGAATTCAGTTACGCATTTGCAAAAAAAAAGTTATTTTGAGGGTTGCAAATCAAGAGAGTAATGATAAAAAAAACATCCGCCTTTATACTTGTTTCGCAGGGTGTATTAAACATGTTCTAGATCTCCCATTTAGGAATTAAGTAACACACATTACATATGTTACTACGATATTTATTTATTTATATATATTTCTTTGAACAGCTTTAACTTTTTTTAACTTCCCCGAATTTAATTTTGATATGACACAATGTGATTGGTAGCACTGGAGATATAAGACTGCAACGATTCTGATTTTGTTATATCATTGTTACGCATTTCTAATTTAGGTCGCCTTTAATGCAATGTCCATTCTGAAACCTCTGTTAGTCAACGATTCGATACGATGCCTCCCTAGGGAAACATTGGCATGGTTCCAACGGTCATTAGGAAACGATATTTCGCTCCCTGTTGCAAATAAAATACAACTCCTGATCCTTTAATAAGTCCTGTTATATTATCGGCAATCATTTTAAATACTATATATCCTCGTTTCTTCGATAATGGGCTACAAAGGTAACTGCAAAGTGGAAACACATAGTTCATAAAAGTATTTAAACAGTCCATCGGCACTTCAAAAGCATTTGAACTATCCTCGAAAGTCTTGTTCTAAAAACAAAGTCATTATAATGTAAATCTCACGACAGCAACGAATATGCTTACATATGTACATACATACATACATGGGAATGTATGAAGTTACAAAAGATTTAAATTTTTGAAAAACAAAATATTTACATATCAGTTGAAAATAAATGTCATTTACCTCAAACAGCTCTTTCGGCGTGAAATATAAATAACTACTTCGAAATAAATGAAATCATTCGGTTTGTAAAAACGAAGTCACAACAATTTCATTTGGTTTCTGGAACATGCTTGAATATCTTCTAGACGAGAATTTTTTAGGCTTCAAAATTATTATCTTTTAATTTCCAACATTTGCCTTTTTATACTATGAATAACAGTAGGTGTGCCCCTTACATATAATTAACATTATCCAACAAACTGTTACTATTTACATTTACTGCGTACTTAATACAACTTAATTCTTGTACATTAGCAATGATTCAGCCTCACATCTCCCAAAAAGTCTTCATTTACAAACTTTCGATTTTCATTCTTTAGAAATATGATAATGTTATGGAATTAAACGAAGTTTGTCGATTCTCATAATAGATTTTAAATGGGGTTATAAACATACAGGGTTTTTGTCTGGTAAATAATTGGACTGAGTCGATTTGAAAAAATTTTTAACCAATCGTTACAATTCTTTAAAATCTTTCAAAATAGGCTCCTTCCGCATAGAATACAGTGCTGCCATAGCGATTTCCAAGTATTAAAGGCGTTATGGAAGACATTCTCCGGAATAGCCTTGACAGCCCAGGTGCATGCTGCTTGGATCCCCTCTGTCATCTCAAAATGCTTGCCTTTTATAGGCCTTTTCAAGAAAGGAAACAAAAAAGTCCCAGGGGACACATCTGGGCTATAGAGCGGCTGCGGAAACGTTGGGATGCCGTTCGTTAGGTAGCAGTTTACAAGATAGGCGGTGTGAGCCGGAGCGTTGTCGTGGTGCAACTTCCAATCAGCTGCGATGTCTTGTCGAACCCGATTCACTCTTCGTTCGAGTTTTGGGCGAGGAGACGCCGGCGTGCGCCACTCGGAAGATTGTCTCTCCAGTCGGTGCCCGCGAATCACAATAGCGGCCAAAGAAAATCAGCCTTATTACTTTCCGGGTAAAAACCCTGTGTTTTTGAGTAAAAACTGTAAAGGATGTTTTTCTTCCTATTTTACCATAGTAAACAAACGTCAAAAAGGAATACGTGTTAAGGCAAAATTCGTATCACAAAAGTGAAGAGAAGATTATTTTGAATGGAAGTTCCTACAAAACTCTACGTTATTCCAAGGCATATCCAAAAGGTATCCGAATAGCGGATTGCTTTTTACATACATATGCCCGAACTGACAAAGATTGCAAATTTTTTCTTTATTTGTACTTTATTAGTGAGTTTAGTTCAATGCTGTTATGTGTATGGTGCCAAAACGCCTAACAAATCTGTTGTAAAATTACCAAATTTGTTTATCATCAAAATATGGCGTTTTATTTCACTTCACATTTAAAAAAAATAGGTAGCATATTTAATTATGTATATCTTAACTAACCAATTAAGTTGTATTTATCCTTTTTTAAATTTGATGGTTTTAAATAACAAATAATATTGTTAACAAAACGATTCATATCAAACATTTTTTGTTTGAATAAAAAAGTTTAAGTTTAAAAGTTTAAACATATTCATATTTGACCCATATATTTTTATTTCAGTTTCAATTCTTGCTCGATCTTAATTTTCCCCATGTTGAGCAAATGGTGGCCGTTTGTAGCTATTTACTGGGAATAGTGTAAATGAATGTTACCGTGCGATTCTGTAACGTGAGACAGTATCAAGTCTCTAAATTTGAGATTTTAAGTTAGAGACAATTTTTGAGACTTGAGACGATTTTGCTGTTCTGTAAGTGACAGTTTCAAAATCTATTACATTTCATTATTCAGAGATGTTTTTACATTTGAATGATAATAAATATGTCGATAACAAATATTAACTTTTCTATAACATAGTCAAAAAACATAATTATCTACAAAAATAAAAATATATGTTGACTTTGTTTCATAATATTTACGAAATTAATGTAAAATTTATTTATTTTTAACCTTTTCGTGTTTGAGTTGCTTACAAAATATAAAGAAACGACAATCGATTAATATCTATGATGATCTCTATTCAGTACATTGAAAATGGCAGCAAGAGTTCTTTTTAGTTTTGTGACCAGCTAACTACCAGGTCTCAATATTTTGAGACTAACGCTAGAGACTCTTTAGTGAATAGTAGCTAGTATCAAATTGATACTTTGTCTCAAAATGTCTCAAATAGAGACTAGAGACTGGTTACAGAAACCCGCTATTAGAGCATCAACGAGAAGAAGAGTAGTCAGCAATCGTCGACCGACGCTGTAGCACGTACACCACGAGATAACATAATATTTTCCGTTTTTTAAAAATCAATTTTTGAAATAACATGAAATATGTATTTATTTTTAATTTAACAATCACCCACACAAACAAACAATGTTATTGAATATACTATTGAAAAATCCTGACAAACACGATTTTTATTTAATGAACGGCACGATACGATACGTTAAGAACATGATGCGTTAATAGTAAGTATCTCATTAACAGTTCAGAAGCTGGGAAAGTGTGTGAAATGATGCAAAAAAATGAACGTAATCACATGAACGCTTAAAAATAGCCAAAAACATAAAAGCCGTGAAAAAAGACAAAGTTTCAAATCTAAAAGTGCAGGAGAGCTAGCGCTCCAACAATCGCAATTTCGGCAATCGACAGTTTTATTTGAATATCAAATTTATAGAGTGAGTGCGAAAGAATTAGTCGCGTTTCAAGGCAAAATCGACATGAGTAAGAGTGAGAAAATAATAGTACTACAATATGCGTATACGACAAAGCGAAATTGCTAAAGCACAGAAGCAACGCCATCTATCGACGTATCATACGCTGAACACAATGGTCGCGACAGACGACAAACGACATCTGTCAAATATTAAAATACCCACGTTCTTATGGACACTGTTATTTTGACAGCCCCACGACTACACGACGGTAGGCCGACAGTTGTCGCTCTCGCTAACTTCAATATTCTCCTATATTTGCCAACGACAGTAGAGTTGACAGTAGAATGGAAGAAAGATAGATGAGGAAGAGTGGTGATGTCACCAATCTGTAAAATGTAAAATTAATCACAGCTCTTACAAACTTGACGTTATTTTACAAATAAAAGCATAAAAATAGCTCTATTGTATCATTTGTAATAACAATTGACAATTTAAAACAAAAATATATACCTATTTACTTATTTTTGGCATAAAAATTTTCACTTTGAACAAAATTTCATTGGCCACAACGAAATTGTGTAGATGCACAATGGAGAGCTGTGTTGTCTTGTGTACATGCGTTCATGTAGTAGGATGCACAACGCTGTTTTCAGTTCACTGTCGTGATGCCATGTCGTGTCGTAAGCAATGTATTCAGCATTGAAGCAAACCTACCGGAAGTGGAAAAGGTCAACGAAGAGAGGAAGCAACGTTAAACGATAACAAACGCACCACATGAAAATCTACGAGTACGTATACTAACGCAGCAACAAGAAACATAAACAACGAATGTCAACGGAGATTCACATAAACGAATGCAAACGCAACAACGAAAAATAAGAACAACGAATGTCAACGAATACAAAAGTAATAACTAAAAGCAGAAATCAACGAATTGTGAATTGCAAAATCAAAACAAAACGAGAAATAGTAACTGAAAACGAAAATTAACGAGTTAAATAAAAAAAAAAAACGAAAAGCAACAAGAAGTAAATAAGAAGTTGTGAATATATATGTACATGTAAAAAAAAAAATAATAATAGTAAAACAATTCACGATGCCTAAAATAAACGAACTAAACATCGATCAATTAAAAGTGATACTGCGCGAAAAAGGCTTATCTACGTCTGGTTCTAGAGCAGAGCTAGAATATTCTTAATACAAAAAATCGGTGGTGATGAAATTGAAGCTCCCACAGTTATAGATTTAGGGTTGCAAGAGCAAGTCAATGATTTACGTGGTATGATGAAAACTATTGTCGGCATGCTGCAGCAGAATAATAAGCGAACAATTGACGCGAACGTAGGGCAACCGAATGTTAATAATCAAAACACAAACAAAAATGTTTGTCAAGTTTCGACGCCGTCAATTCTTACAAATGCATGTCGGTGGTTTTCGGTCGATTAGAGAAATATCGGACATGATACGGAGTTTGATCCAATCAACACGCAGTCGTTCACAGTTCAGCAGTTTATTGATTGTGTTAGCAGCGTTATGAGAGGTTACCAACTAGACGAAAAATGTGTTTTAGTAGCGGTTTATGGGCAATTGAAAGGAGTCGCTCGTATGTGGTTAGACACATTACCCACTGTGCACACCAGCTGGGATGATTTCGCTGCGGAATTGAGAAATGAATTTTGCATGTCTTATGATGAAGCTCAAATTCATCGTATGATGAATGAATCTGGAAGCAGAACAGGTGAACGTATATCCGACTATGTTTTAGAGTTAATGCCCTAGGCAAGCGATTTCAACTAAGTGAATCTGCAATAATCCAATATACGCGACAGGGTTTGAATCATTCCGAGTTACAAAGTGCCATTGCAGCGCAGAGGTTTGAAAGTACAAAGCATATGCGCGAAATAATTGAAGAATGTTGGAACTAATGCGAAGGACGTACCGCGACATCAAGCAGCGAATAGTGAAAGCAAAAAAATTGTGTGTTACAACTATGGTGAGATAGCCCACAGAAGCGGTCAAGATGTGCTGATTGTGGTAAAGTGCATGAACGAAATGAACCGTTCAATTGTGGTTGTAAGCAAGTAGTACATAACGTTCGAAAAACTGATCTGACACGAGATAAAAAATGTTTTGTTATGAAACGTAACGGGCAAAATTTTTGAAGCGTTAATCGTCACTGGTAGCGAGTGCAGTTTAGTTCGAAAGTCAACGGTCGATATGTTGAGAATTGAACCTGAAGAGAAGGAATAAGTGGTGGCAGATACATGATGCGGGAGAGATAATAAGTTGGAAACCGATTTTCTACTGGGTCAAGACGTCGTAGCGTGTAAAGGCTTGGTGTTTACGGTGGAGAATGGTCAATCAAAGTTGGAACCTGAACGTCGTTTTGCTGTTACGTTACCTGATGACGAGAGTTTTACCAAAATAACAAATAATGTAAGTAGTGCAGATCAAAGGCGTTAACTGCAAGAGTTACTGGAAAACTACAATGATGTGTTTTTGAGCGGATTAAACGGCATTGGTAAGTCACACTTAATTGAAATGCAAATTGTTTTAAAATCAAAAAAGATTATCGCGCAAGTGCCTTATCGAGTGCCAGCTCCAAAGCGAATAATAATTACACAAATGATTAAAGATCTCGAATATAACGATATTATAAAAAATCCTCATCAGAATTTGCAAGCCCGATTGTATTAGTTAAGAAAAAATAGGAATAAGCGATAGACTTTGCGTAGATTACCGTCGTTTAAATTTGTTAATTGAAAAAGAGAATTTTCCGGTTCCAAATATCGAGGAACAACTGCACCAATCTAAGCAATATAATTTTTTTACGATTCTAGATCTAAATAGTGGATGGCTTGTATGAATTCACACGCATGCTATTTAGGTTGAAGAATGCGCCGATTGTTTTTCAACGCTTAATGACAAAGATTAAGGAACAAGTCCACGAAGACGACCTTATGATTTACATGGACGACATCTTAATAGGTACTCAAACTTTCGAGCAAATGTTAGAAAAATTGAATAGAGTTTTGACAGTTTTACGTAATGCGGGCTTGACGCTAAATACAAAAAAATGCGATTTTATGAAAACGACGATTACATTTCTTGGTCACGAGCTAACGCCAGAAGGTATTTCGCTTGGTAAAATCAAAACTCAAGCCGTATACAAGTTTCAGACACCGGCTAAAATAGCAGATATACGCAGATTTTTAGGGTTAAGCGGGTTCTTTGGAAAATTTGTCCCGGGATATGCTATAATTTCAGAGCCGCTACGCAAACTGCTACGAAAAAATCAAAAATTTGAATGGACGAAAATGCAAGAATGCGCATTTGAGCAATTAAAATCTAAATTAGTATCCCGACTAGTATTGGTAGCATATCGTGTTGATGCAGCTACACACGGATGCAAGTGCAGTAGGTTTGGCAGGCGTATTATTGCGGCGTGAAAAAGATGATTTTAAGCCAATAGATTACAATAGAGCAACTACCGTTGACCAATCAAAGTTTCGTAGGTATGGACTCGAAACTCTAGCCGTTATAGAGTCTCCAGACCGATTTCGATATTGTATTGGGTTGTCAAAAAAGTCTTGCGGTATTTTTATTGAATCAATTCGTGTGGCACACATACATCGAGCTTCTTAGTGACTCCAAGCTTCTTCAAATGGTTTATAATGCTTTGATGACTACTATGTCGGTCTCTTTCGACCAATTCAGCGATTTCATCGCAATTTTCTAAGACAGACCTTCCGGAGCGTGGCCCATCTTCTACCACCTCTACACCAGAACGAAAACGTTGAAAGCATCGTTGTGCGGTGGAAATGGAAACTGTATCGGGTCCATAAACTTCAAAAATTTTATTGGCGGCTTGAGATGCATTTTTGCCTTTATCGTAGTAGTACTGTAAAATATGCCGTATTTTCTCTTTATTTTGCTCCATGTTTGCGACGCTATAACTCACGACTTAAAAGAAACGGCAATCAATCAAACACGTGTTAACGCGTGAAATGAGCTTTCCAAAAAGGTATAGCTTGACCCGAAGCGACGAATAAAACTAGAACTACGCGCTGTCAGCGCCAACTAGCGAAAATACCACAAGACTTTTTTGACAACCTAATATTTATGGTAAAAAGGTTAATGCCCCTATTGCAGTTTTCAACCCAACTGCATTTCAGTCGAAGTTTAAAAATTCAGTATTGCGAACTTCAACTCAATCTATCAAAAAAAATGCGGTTGAAGTATCATCGAACTTCAACTTTTTTTGGTATTGCGGTTTTCAACACTGTACAAGTTGGGTTGACTAATATATAAATAAACTTCGACTGCTTAATAGCAGTTGAAGTTCAACATTCGTGTAGTGAAATACGAAAAAATATTAGAGAAAATGGAGAACGGGTAAAATAACTATTTTAATTAATGTTAAAATAATTTTAATTAATATTTTTTTTTATAAATTTTTAGAAAAAATAAAGTTACAACAAAAAACAATTTGAAAAATTGGTGGAGTTAATGGAGAAGTTTCCAGAAGTAGGAAGAGGAAAGCCACAATTTGGAAACAATAAATTAAAAACCAAAGAATTGTGGGAGAGTGTGGCACTGCAGTTAAATTTTTTAGGGCCACCAAGCAGAACTGCCTACGAAGGGGGACGAGTAAGTTATGTTTATGACATTAAAAATATTAACTAGAAATAAAGCTTTTTTATTAGGTTTGGATTCACTATAAGGCAAATTAAAAAAAAAAACTTGCCAACAACAGAAACAACTTCCTTGCGACTGGTGGTGAACCGTCGCAAGAGCAGTCGTTGAGCCCAATGGAGGAGAGCGAGGCCCAGCTTATTCAATTAAGGGAAGCAGTTGCACCAAGTGGGCCAGCATTTGGGGGTGGAGAATATACCTCCTACTGTCGCCGATGTGCCCCTTGAACGCTCGCCATTGTCCACTCCAGTTGTGCAGGAAGGCCCGACTCCTTCCAGGAGAGTTCAGTTAAGGAGGGCGAACCATTGCATGGAGTCGAAAAAGCTGCAACTCCTTTCAACCCAGGCTGAAACGCAGCAGCAAATTAAAAAAAAAAAATAGGACAGTTGGAGAAAACTATACATAAATGTTATACTCTCCAAAAAGAAAGTTTAGATTTAAAAAAAAAAGGAAAATGGAGATATACGAAAAAAATTGAGGTGCAGCGCCTCAAATTTGCTAAATTAAAATCTTGGGAAAGATTTTAATTTTTTTTTTTTTGGTTATTTAACACACGAAGTAATATTTTTTTATTTTATTTTTAATTATTCTGAACTGAAGTGGTATTTTATATTTTTGTACCATAGTTTAAGTTTACATTAAAAATTAAGTGATATTGTTATTTAATGAATTTATTTAAATAAAATTTAAATATTTTTGCCTGAATAAATAGCACATTAGAAAGAATAAATGAAATTTAATATTTTGATTATTTAGAGGGAAGTCATAATATTCTTGCGAATTATTCGAGCCCTATCCTCTTCTTCTCTTTCTGTATCCAAAACATCATTGGTCATTGTAGTATTTGAAGTAGATGGTATTTCTTCCGGAGATTCCACTTAAAAGTGTTGGCAAATATTGTGCAATGCGCAACAAGCATTTACAATTTGCGTAGCCTTTTCCGGAGTGTAATGTAAACTTCGTACAGATAAAAGACATCGAAATCTACTCTTGAGTACACCAGTTGTCCGCTCTACAATATTCCGGGCCTTTGAGTACTGTATTGTAGCGAGCTTGGGGTGAAGAAGCTTCGCCAAGCGATAAGACGTCATTAAAAATTTGTGCAGAGGATAGCCAGCGTCGCCTAAGAAATTACATTACTCCAACTATTTAGCAATAAATACGATAAAGTCTTACCCAAGATCCAAGTGTTATTCTGTATGTTGTTCTGTAAATGCACTTTCAAATCGCTAACATTGAAAACAAAAGAGTCATGATTTGCGCCTGCATGCCTAGCATCCACATACCGAATAGACATTTTATAATCACAAAGCTAAACATTTTAAGAAATTATACCATTTTGTTTTTAATATAATTCAGATTTTATACATACAATCATCACGTTTAAACTGTAGTAGCCCTTTCTGTTAAGATAAAGATGTTGCACTTATTTTCTTGGTGAAATTATGCGAACATGAGTCCCTTCGATGCAACCAACTACTCACTTTTTGAATAAAATGAAATTTTTAAGCGTTTTGCTCCTCCTCAGTCATTTGAATTTTAATCCATTGGGCACAAATACGTTGTTCAATTATATTTAGAACCTCTTTAATTACTAAAGATATTGTAGGTTGCTCCAACCCAATGTCAAAATCATTTCCACTGCATTTTTGATAACCACCGTCAGCAAGCAGAGTTGCGCATAATTTTAATATAGGAGGTTTGGCCGCTCCTCGCAAATGTTTGTGGAAATGTTCCTTCATCTCATTCAGTAAAAAACAAAATGCTTCTTTATTTAATCGAAAATAACTTATGAATCTGCAACAAATATTATTAAAAAGCCACTCAATTGTGAAAAAACTATGGCTTACTTTGCATTTGGAAGCTCCAATGGATTTGAGTGATCACGAAGGCTTTTTTCTATACGTAGCACATCAATTTTACCCACAATATTTTCGTCATTGTAACACAAATCAAAATTTATGTATATCCATTTTTCATTTATTTTTAGGTTTAATTCACTTTTTCGCGAGCGACAACTGAATTCAATTGTTTAGATATGTCATTTAAAAAATTTTAGTTGTTTCACTATCTGTCAAATTTCCCTTTCTTAGGTTGGCAACGCCAATCATACTTCGACTGAACTTAGTTGAAGTTTGCAATACCGAAAACGAGTTTGGTTGATCTAAAGTTGAATTGCCTTAACTTCAATTCGACCAAGTCGGGTTGAAAACCGCAATAGGGACATAAGGTTAAAACAGACTGTAGCGCACTTAAAACGACTATGCAAATATTCCAAAGAGTTCATACCACGGATCGCCAGATGGTGGTTACAAGTACAAGATTACGACATTGAAATTGAACATCGACCGGGCAATCGCATGGAGCACGTCGATGCACTAAGCCGAGTTCCATACGAAGAAGCACGAACAATCGAAGTAGTAGACTTACGTATTGATAAAGCAGTAATAGATACATATGCCTCTTTAGCATGCAGTTACAGGACGAGCGCATATGTCAAATTGTAAACAATATGAAAACAAACAACAACATTGAAGGCATAGAGTATGTACTACAGCATGGATTTTTACGAAAAGTTGACAACAGACTTCTTTGGGTTGTACCACGAACACTACGTCATAGAGTTGTCCAAGATTGTCATATGCAAGCAGGACACATGGGTGTCGAATAGACGTTAGAACGATTGAAAACCTATATGTGGTTTCCACGAATGCGAAATTTTGTCAAACAATTCATTTTATCTTGTATGGATTTTGCTTACAATAAATGAAAAGGTGGTAAAGCCGAAATACAGTACCACTTCAGTGACATCGAACCAGTTCCATTCAGAACTATCTATATGGATCATTTGGGTCCATTTCCGAAAAGCTCAAAAGGAAAAGAACATCTTTTGGTTATCGTCGACTCATTCACAAAATTTACAACGCTATATCCCGTTAAAAATACATCAACTCGCTATGTTATCGAAGCATTAAACGAAGGAAGTAGTTATGTTGGAATGCCATTACGTATTGTGACAGATATAGGTTCTGCTTTCACATCTCGCGAATTCGAAAAGTACTGTTTCGAAAATGATATATATATGTTATATTCCCAAGGCGGTGCGAACAGCAAGAGCGAATGGTCACGCAGTAAGAACAAATCGCACAATTTTGTCTATGTTATTACCGATGAATTCTGTAGATAAGAAATTGGACAAGAAAATTCGCTGTGTACAGTGGTGCATAAACACGATGAAGAACAGTACCACGGGTTGTACACCTCATGAGCTCTTGTTTGGGTACAAGCCATGTGATATTTTACGCAACAAAGTTATTTTAACCTTGCAAGCAAACGACTAAGCATTAAATGACGAACAGCTAACAGATCTCTGTGAAACAGCAGCTAAAAGAATTAATGAAAAACGAGCCGATGCGAAATCTCGTTTCGACGCAGCACTAGCAACTCCGCATACTTTCGGGTAGTTCTACCCGAAAATTAACCACCAAGCACAGGTATGTCAAGAAAACTCGAACCACGATTCAAGGGACCGTTTTTAGTTACCAAAGTAATTGACCACGACCGATATGTGGTAGGAGATCTTCCACAACACGACGCACTAGAAAGCATTATTCTTCTGTTTACTCCATCGATAAGTTGAAACGCTGATGTCAGTTACCAGAAGACGACGACAACGAAAAAGAAATAGTCAATAACGAGTTGTGTGAGGTCGCTCAAGTTTATCAGGAAAGACCGACTGTTAATGAATGTTAGAAACATCAACGAGAAGAAGAGTAGTCAGCAATCGTCGACCGACGCTGTAGCACGTACACCACGAGATAACATAATATTTTCCGTTTCTTAAAAACCAATTTTTGAAATAACATGAAATATGTATTTATTTTTAATTTAACAATGACACACACAAACAAACAATGTTATTGAATACATAATACTATTGAAAAATCCTGACAAACGCGTTTTTTATTTAATGTACGGCATTAAGTATGTATCTCATTAACAATAGTAAGCAAGAAAGCATGACATTTTAAGAAAATAAAACTTAAGATAAACTTGCATTGTACACACCACAATACTATATAAAACTAAAATCATTAAAGTTCGAAATTAAAAAAATCATAACAAATATGCAAAGGCCGTTAAAATATAATTAAAAAGACGTTGCGTGTAAAGATAAATGTTGCTACATACTATATAGTTGTGAAATTGAAAGATCATCTAGAGGAATTTGAAAAATATGAATTAATCCGAATTATCAAAAATTATGTCCCATATATTAACACCAGATATAAGTACATACCTATTTACATTTCAAAAATGTTTCCGACACCGACTTACTAAAGATATTGTAGGTTGCTCCAACCCAATGTCAAAATCATTTCCACTGCATTTTTGATAACCACCGTCAGCAAGCAGAGTTGCGCATAATTTTAATATAGGAGGTTTGGCCGCTCCTCGCAAATGTTTGTGGAAATGTTCCTTCATCTCATTCAGTAAAAAACAAAATGCTTCTTTATTTAATCGAAAATAACTTATGAATCTGCAACAAATATTATTAAAAAGCCACTCAATTGTGAAAAAACTATGGCTTACTTTGCATTTGGAAGCTCCAATGGATTTGAGTGATCACGAAGGCTTTTTTCTATACGTAGCACATCAATTTTACCCACAATATTTTCGTCATTGTAACACAAATCAAAATTTATGTATATCCATTTTTCATTTATTTTTAGGTTTAATTCACTTTTTCGCGAGCGACAACTGAATTCAATTGTTTAGATATGTCATTTAAAAAATTTTAGTTGTTTCACTATCTGTCAAATTTCCCTTTCTTAGGTTGGCAACGCCAATCATACTTCGACTGAACTTAGTTGAAGTTTGCAATACCGAAAACGAGTTTGGTTGATCTAAAGTTGAATTGCCTTAACTTCAATTCGACCAAGTCGGGTTGAAAACCGCAATAGGGACATAAGGTTAAAACAGACTGTAGCGCACTTAAAACGACTATGCAAATATTCCAAAGAGTTCATACCACGGATCGCCAGATGGTGGTTACAAGTACAAGATTACGACATTGAAATTGAACATCGACCGGGCAATCGCATGGAGCACGTCGATGCACTAAGCCGAGTTCCATACGAAGAAGCACGAACAATCGAAGTAGTAGACTTACGTATTGATAAAGCAGTAATAGATACATATGCCTCTTTAGCATGCAGTTACAGGACGAGCGCATATGTCAAATTGTAAACAATATGAAAACAAACAACAACATTGAAGGCATAGAGTATGTACTACAGCATGGATTTTTACGAAAAGTTGACAACAGACTTCTTTGGGTTGTACCACGAACACTACGTCATAGAGTTGTCCAAGATTGTCATATGCAAGCAGGACACATGGGTGTCGAATAGACGTTAGAACGATTGAAAACCTATATGTGGTTTCCACGAATGCGAAATTTTGTCAAACAATTCATTTTATCTTGTATGGATTTTGCTTACAATAAATGAAAAGGTGGTAAAGCCGAAATACAGTACCACTTCAGTGACATCGAACCAGTTCCATTCAGAACTATCTATATGGATCATTTGGGTCCATTTCCGAAAAGCTCAAAAGGAAAAGAACATCTTTTGGTTATCGTCGACTAATTCACAAAATTTACAACGCTATATCCCGTTAAAAATACATCAACTCGCTATGTTATCGAAGCATTAAACGAAGGAAGTAGTTATGTTGGAATGCCATTACGTATTGTGACAGATATAGGTTCTGCTTTCACATCTCGCGAATTCGAAAAGTACTGTTTCGAAAATGATATATATATGTTATATTCCCAAGGCGGTGCGAACAGCAAGAGCGAATGGTCACGCAGTAAGAACAAATCGCACAATTTTGTCTATGTTATTACCGATGAATTCTGTAGATAAGAAATTGGACAAGAAAATTCGCTGTGTACAGTGGTGCATAAACACGATGAAGAACAGTACCACGGGTTGTACACCTCATGAGCTCTTGTTTGGGTACAAGCCATGTGATATTTTACGCAACAAAGTTATTTTAACCTTGCAAGCAAACGACTAAGCATTAAATGACGAACAGCTAACAGATCTCTGTGAAACAGCAGCTAAAAGAATTAATGAAAAACGAGCCGATGCGAAATCTCGTTTCGACGCAGCACTAGCAACTCCGCATACTTTCGGGTAGTTCTACCCGAAAATTAACCACCAAGCACAGGTATGTCAAGAAAACTCGAACCACGATTCAAGGGACCGTTTTTAGTTACCAAAGTAATTGACCACGACCGATATGTGGTAGGAGATCTTCCACAACACGACGCACTAGAAAGCATTATTCTTCTGTTTACTCCATCGATAAGTTGAAACGCTGATGTCAGTTACCAGAAGACGACGACAACGAAAAAGAAATAGTCAATAACGAGTTGTGTGAGGTCGCTCAAGTTTATCAGGAAAGACCGACTGTTAATGAATGTTAGAAACATCAACGAGAAGAAGAGTAGTCAGCAATCGTCGACCGACGCTGTAGCACGTACACCACGAGATAACATAATATTTTCCGTTTCTTAAAAACCAATTTTTGAAATAACATGAAATATGTATTTATTTTTAATTTAACAATGACACACACAAACAAACAATGTTATTGAATACATAATACTATTGAAAAATCCTGACAAACGCGTTTTTTATTTAATGTACGGCATTAAGTATGTATCTCATTAACAATAGTAAGCAAGAAAGCATGACATTTTAAGAAAATAAAACTTAAGATAAACTTGCATTGTACACACCACAATACTATATAAAACTAAAATCATTAAAGTTCGAAATTAAAAAAATCATAACAAATATGCAAAGGCCGTTAAAATATAATTAAAAAGACGTTGCGTGTAAAGATAAATGTTGCTACATACTATATAGTTGTGAAATTGAAAGATCATCTAGAGGAATTTGAAAAATATGAATTAATCCGAATTATCAAAAATTATGTCCCATATATTAACACCAGATATAAGTACATACCTATTTACATTTCAAAAATGTTTCCGACACCGACAATAAAAAAGATTTTATTCTATACGATTCAGAAGACATTGTAGTTATAATGGCAGCAGACTTTTTTGTGTATTGTTTTTATGGTAAATGTTGAATGCTTACTGACACTTTTTATAATTTCGTTCCGAAATATATTTTAAATAGGTTCAATTTAGCCCATGAATTCAATAGATTATTTAGGTTTGGGCTCATCCTATTAACCATGTATTGAAATAATAGATTGGATCATTTTACCTAGTTTGATTAGATGATGTTTTGATTTTTTCAATCTTCATATAAAAATAATTTCAGGAAATAAACCAATTATATTGATCATTTGCTAAAGTCATTAAGCTAAATCCTGGGAAACGCGAAGCTGTATGCAAACGTTACATGGTCAGAAAAAAAATTAGAATACAATATAAAAGAGTTACTAGCAACGAAATGTCTGTTTGGAGGTAAGTTTGTATTCAAAACAGACGGATGGTGGTTTAGTTAGTTTGGCTTCTTAACTTAAAAGAACCTTTTGCTAAAGTTTGATGATGGAAAACTGAGCTAAGTAAAGCATTAATTATACAAAGAGAAAAGAAAATTAATTACACCGGATATGCATATTTAGTATAGAACTCATCTGACACCCCTCTCTCTTTGTTACGACCCGGTGGCGGACTTACCAATTTTTTCACTAGTTTTGAGGGTTTAAGAACCTAGTGTTTCAATAGTTTATTCACCACTTTTGTCTGGCAGAGTATCTTATGGTTAATTCATATAAAATTTTTTCCTTACTTTGCTTTATACTATTATTCTCCACTTTTGTTACTTATTCTATTTATTTATATTTTTTCAATTGGTTTGAAAAGAAATTGAAGTCGGTTGCATACGCAGATTAGCCCGAGGCGATTGACGCCTTGGAAGAGAATATTCACGTTATTGCTGACTACGGCCCGAATTACTGTGAAAAGTGGGCGAAATTTGGGCACAGCGCTGGAATTTGTCATTTTTTTTTAACATAAGGGGAAACCATTATATTTATATTAAAGCTAAATTCTTGGGCATTACATTCAATTATACATATAAAAAACTATTAAATTTGACAACAAAAATAGTGCTTAGTAATTTCTGGAATGTACGAATGTCAAAACCGTCCGATGGCTAAACATTGGTAAGAATTGTACGCGTGCTTAGGATATCTACAACCATCGGTTCATAGCAAAAGTCGTTGTCTAATCATCTTTCGGTGTACATATATAATCTCTGCATCTATACAAATTAAGATGTAAATTTAAGTTACACCAGAATTATAAGTCAATTTCTAAGGTATCTTAACATCCCGTCAGTTGAGTTTATTTCACATGTGTCGGTATTATGGAAAGAAATCTCAACAAAATTATTAATGCTTTCAAAATTGCTCAAATTTGTTTGGGACTATATACATACTGATTAAATTAAATAATTTATGATATGTGCTTATAATAATATTTAAACGCTTCCGGAATGTACGAACGTGTTAAAACAGTCCGATGGCTTGGTAAGAATTGTACGCGTGCTTAAGATATCATAGCAAAAGTCGTTGTCTGGTCAATATTGGGTGTATAGAATCTCTGCATCTATGTATATAAATTAAGATGTAAATTTAAGTTGTACATATTAAAAGTGGAGTTTATCAAGCAATCACACGTAGAAATGGGCTGCCGACAAATCAACTGTATTCTACTATCATTACTTTTATTTCTTGCGTTCAAAAGGGTTGCTAATTTCGAAAGCAAATGGTAGAGTATTTATAAAAAAAAAAATATTTGAAAAATAAATAAAACAAAACCTCTTGTGTATTTGTTTTCTAATAGCTTTTATATTTATCGTTTTCAGTCCTTTCGAAATCTATCAGCAATATGGAGCGGATCCTGGCGGTCTACGTGTCCTCATCGGCAGCTGCAGCATTTGCAGAAGTAGGTGTAAGGAATCCTGTGGTTAACAAAAATTACGATATTAGTCATGTGGCCAGAACCATTGTCCCCAAATTGAATGATGTTATTTTTAGCTTTTAAAGTATCCGATAAATTTCGATGCATTTTGCCGCCCTTAGATTGTGCAAGTGATTCAAAAAACTTTTTATATAGAACATTTGACGGCTCGTGTAATAACTTTGAATACTCGGGCTACGGAATGGCAACTTCTAGGTATGTACTTTTAACTTTTTTCTCTTAGATATTGTGAAATTATCGTCTGAAATTACGAAAAAAAACTCTGGCAAAGATTGTGATCTTAATATTAAGGTGTCGCATTCAGAGTCACGATTTTTCATATAAATAACGAAGGAATACAGCGATTTGAACGATTTAAAAAAAAATTTGTTTTTTATATTTTTCGCAAAGTAATGCTTCTAAATCGAAGAACGTCTTTTTTGCCGCAAAACTTATCGCTTTTATGATGTTATGAGCACTATGTTCATTAAATGTAATACTTACTTATTTCCTCAACTTTCGTTAAACCTGGTTGCGAATATAATTTAATAATTTCCCTTCGATTCGAACTTTTTTGTTTTTCTGGAAATATCTTTTTTCATTTTCCATTGATTGAAAGCTTTTGAAAATGCTTTTAATATACTACATTTCAATTATGGTTGAATTATTATTATTTTAGAATAACAAATGAATTACAAACTGTCAAATAATCAGTGTTACCTTATCGACATCATTTGTAAAAATAAATTTGTAAATTTGTCAAATAATCAGCAATTTTTGCACTATAGTATATAAAATAAATGTGTGCAAATGAATAAGTGATGTGTTAGTGTATATAAAATTTAAAAATATAAGTGCAAAATTAATTTTATGTATCGACAATATGTATGTAAATAAAATATTGCAAATTTTAAACTTTAAACGCGAGTAACTCGGAAACTATAAGCTTCCTGCGGCTATAACCATATATATTCATGATCTGGGGAATCTCCTCTATTCTTCCCGAAATCCTGGGACGGTATACTAAAGTCGACCCAGAATAAGTTTTGAATGAGACGGTTTTGCAAAAAATCATATTTGGTCGTTTTTGAAGATCGTTAAATTCTACAAGAACAATTTTTATTTACACAATACAATAATTTGTTCAAATATATTAATATCCAAACTAATTAAGAAAATATTCACGTGTTATGTACATGGTAATTCGAAAATGATAACACTACTTATGCATATTAAGAGCTCAAAATAAGAATATAAAATATGTTTATAAATATACATATACATACATATGTATATATGTATGTATATCATATTCAGTTGTTGAAAGTACTACACCCAAGAGATATGACATTAAACATAAGGTTCGCCGTTCCAAATAATAACATTATGTTAGGTAATGTTTTGATTACGAATCCATATATTATATTACATTTTTGAAAGGTAATCAAAAACATTTACAAGTACACAACTGTTATTATTATTATTATTATTGTTATATATCATTAAATCGATGTTTCGGTCAATGTGTGGGAGTTGGCATCGTTGTGGTGAAGAGTGATCCATCTTCGGGTGTTGGTATTCCTCTTTGTTTGAAACACAACTGACAAACAAATGCCTGTATACCACTTAGAATTTACTTTCTGCATTGTTCTTGTTGTATGGTTTCGACATGTCCAGTTTTTTCACAACAAATAGGCAACCATTTGCTTGGAACTGCTTCGTACAGGAAAAACTTTTTTTGTTTCGGCTCATCTTGAAAAACCCATGGGGTTGACGCCAGTTTATTTTCGGTGTCATACACGTCAATCCACAATTAATAATGTCCCATAATCACAGGGGACATTATGTCATAGACGTATTTCATAGCAGCACTATCGTATTTTTTAACATTTCCCTTTAACATTTGACACGAGCATGTTTTTAAGCTGTTGTACAGAAAAACTCGATGTTGGATCACACATTGAACAAATATTCAAGCAATATTGAATATATGCTGGTCACCATAATGTTCATAGTTGTCTCAACTTTACAATAGGACACATGACGATCTTGCAATATCAATCTGCGCACAGCATAATATTTTGAATGTAATTTTATCTTTTACGCACTAGATTACATACAAAGGATAACTTTGGGTACAAAATTTGGTAGAAATTAGTACAAAATTATTGATTGGTTGGCTTAGTTAAAGCACGTATTTGAAGCTTTATATTTTATTAATCGTCAAGATTTAAAAGAAAAAGGTACTCAGGTTTTTCACGTTATCGAATAGTACGAATTTTATATTAAATTAAATAAAAAATGTGTCAGATAGTTATTTTTTTCTTAGATACATTTCTAATTAAGATTAATATTTATCGAAGATTAGGGAAACGAAAAAACTGCCTATATACCACTTCAAAAGCATAAACTTGGTAGTAGCAGAGAAAGCGATTATACTATCGTAAAATACAAATTTTCAGTATAAAAAAAAGTTTAAAATATTTAAATAAGGCTCATTGAAAAATTAGGTGATGTAAATTCTTAATCTACTATATCATGTACATTCAAATTTATGTTTATGTTTAAATGTGAATTAATATTTTATTCTGATATTGGTTTAAGGTGATACTGATTAACACAATTTTCAGTCCTATCTTATTTAAAACTTTGTATAGTAGAAAGCTGAATTAAAAAGGCTTTTGCAACACATAAAGTGTAATATTGATTTTATGGGATAAAAAAGGTGACATCTAAATTAATTCTGCATTGCTTCGAAAGTAATAAAATTATTTAAATTTCAAATTTAGATACTTCATTTCATATTCATATATATGTCCATTATTTTTTAATTTTCTACAGATATAAGCGAATGTTGGCGCCAAAATACAGTGACGGTGTTTATTCTCCAACAGCTTCAGTTACAGGCGCACCGTTACCTAACGCACGGCTATTATCATTGGGTTTATATGGCGAAACTTCCTTACCGGATGACTTTCGAACGATGGCATTTCTTCAATGGGGTCAGTTGGTGGCGCACGATATGACAAGCTTCCTTAAAGCGAACATTACTGGTAACTATCATTCATTCTTTAAAATAAAATACTTTAAAAATAAATAAAATAAATTTTTATGTAAATTAACTATTATGTATATTTTTTATGCGGTTTTCAGGAGACTGTTGCTTACAACCGGAAAACAATTCTTGCTACCCAATTTTTCTTTATCCTCACGGTCCAATTACTCAGAGTACGTCTAAAAAATGTTGGCATTTTGAAAGAAGTGCTTCAGATGCGGATACTATGTGCCATGAAAATGGTTCACCGTATTCAGAAAAAATAACAACGACTTCAGCTTATTTGGATCTATCATTTCTCTACGGAAACTCTAAGAGTGAAAACAAAAAATTTCGTGTTTTTAAAAGTGGTTTAATGAAAACTAGTTTAGTGAACAATCGCAATTGGCTGCCATTATCAATGAATCCCGAAACTGACTGCGGGCAAGACATTTACCAATGCTTTATTCTGCCCGATATGCGAAACCAATTTATACCTACAATCGCAGTGTTACATACGATCATTTTGCGTGAGCATAATCGAATTGCAAAAATTTTGGAACGTTTTAACCCTCAATACTCAGATGAACGACTCTTCAACGAAGCAAGGAAGATAAATATTGCGCAGTACCAGAAAATTACATTTTATGATTGGTTGCCGCTACTTATCGGAACATCGTATGCCTACAATAACCAATTAATACACCACACGACGAGTTATGAATATGTGGACGATTATGCACCAACAGTTAATGCTGCGCCTTATGCAGAATTTGCCGCGGCTGCTTTCCGATATTCACACAATCAAATACCTGGATGGTTTTCGTATGTATTAGATAATCATTTTAGTTAATTTAAACTCCATTATTTACATAATTTTTTAAATACCTAATAGATTAGTCTCATCAAGACGAAATTTCAATCGAACTTTGCGATTAAGTAATCATTTTGATCGTCCCGAGAATTTGAATTTGATATGGGATAGTGATAACTTTGATTCACTTATCAGAGGTTTATCTACACAACTCCAAAAACGTCCGGACAGTAATATAGATAAAGAGGTATATTAATGTAATAAATGTATGTTATATTTACGACTCTTTTTTGCATAATTTATGAAAGAACTTTTTGAACTTTCATTAAATTACTTAATTTTCAATCTTCTGAAACATGTGGTCCAAAGTATATAATATTTGTTAAGCCTACATAAAAATGTATATCTTATAAAGTACTCTTTCCTCCGATATGGACTACAAACTAACTTATATTCTATATACCACTTGTATATATTGATTTCCAATAAATAGCTTTAGTATTCATAAGCTTAATATGTAAAATATTATACCATTATGAAGTATACTGAATACGTTTGGTTTTTCGTCTACTACTATAATATTACGACTTTGTTCATAATTTTATAACTCTTCATTATTTTTCAAAATCTGTGTCGTCCGCTTCAAAATAAGCCCCCTTTGGCCCCAATGCACTTCTGCCAACGTTTTTCTAATCCTCGAAACAGTTGTTAAAGTCAATTTTCGGAATAGTCTTCAATACGAGTAGCGATTGACGTTTAAATAATGCAGTATGCGACGGTTCGCGTAAAAAACGCATAGCACCCAAACAGTGTTAATTGTTGACAGTTTGGACGGTCGGAAGGAATTCGGTGTGCAACTTGATAATCGAAGACAACTGTCAACATTACCTTGATTTTTAACCTTCTTTGACGCTATTTTTTCGGCTTCGGCTAACTTTTGCCACGATATTCAGACGATTTATTGTATGTTTGCGGGTCGTAAGCTTAGATCCAAGACTCTACGCGACGCTGTTTTTCGAAAAAACGGGTGATTTTGGAACCAATTATGCTTTCACTTTTCTTTATATTATAAAATGGGTTTCACTGATCATTCCGATATTTCAACGATGCCGGTAAGATCTCTGACTGTTAATCGTCGATTCAGAAGCACCAATTTCTTTATTTCATTGACCTGTTGATTATCAGTTGGTTGTCCAAGACGTGATTGGTTGTCAACGCGTTCTCGACCCTATGTGAATAATTTTTACCAATCAAAAACACTTGCTCGACAAACAATCATCACCGAAGGCCTTTTTCAACATTCTGAGATTTCGGTCCAGAAATTTGATTTCGCACACCAAATTTAATGGAACTTCTATGTACTACAGACAGACAAGCGCATACTAAACACTAATGATTACTTTGATGTGACATTTTTCTTATTAACTCTTACTGATTTATCTTCCCATTACATATAAAATAGATAAAACATTACTTTGACCGCAAAAGCTTTGAAGAGTACGGCACTGACTTGAAAGCAATTGATATACAGCGTGGACGAGACTATGGATTACCCTCTTATAATGATATGCGTGTATACTGTGGTCTTCCTCGTGCATACGACTGGGCCGGATTTTCAAATGAAATATCACCAGATGTGAGTAGAAATATTAAGACAGTATTTATAAGTGTATATGTACCATATACTCGTATGTTTATTATAGAATAAGTGGTGTGTTAAAAAATAACGGAAGTTTTAAATTAAAATTTTCCGGGTTTCAATTGTCAAATCTGTCTACCCTGAACGGGGTATCTTAAATTGAAAAAAGAAAACTTCAAAATGTGATGTGACAAGGTAAATTTAAGAAGTTTAGTTTGATTATCTCCTTAAATAATGATGCGAACTGTGGATTTCCTTCTCCTACCAATTCAGAGATTTCACGGTCGGTTTTACCTTCATCATTAAATTTTAGTATTAGTTGTCTTATTTCGACCAATGTTTGATTTTGATTATCAGATAAACTTTTGTCCGATTATGTGATGGAGCCACGGTATATCTCTTAAGCCACTTAAGCTATACAGACTTCTACAGTGTGAAATTGGATGAAATCGGATTATAACTCCGCTTACTCTTTATACAAAGATACTGTTAAAAACTACTAAAAACGCGATAAATCAATAACTTAATACGTCAACGACATTAAATTTTACCACCAATATGGTATGGCAGGGCTTTAACTTAAGGGTGAAAACACATATCCCGAAACCCGCCCGACCGATTTCAGTCAAATTCGGCACATGAAATTTTTCTGACTCCCTAATATACGTTGATGAAACTTCCCATTACACAGTAACTTCTTCTGGGTGAAGTTCTGTCGCATGGTTTATTTCTGGATTTGATTCACCCCATTATGGTAATTTTGCTTGGTTACATTTCCGTTTAGATCAAAATGGTCCTCACCAGACACATACATAGACTTGAAAAATGACCCGATCAAGTTATATTCTTCGACCATTTCGATTCTTTTTTGGCGATATTCCAGGCGAACAGGGAAATCTCGAATGTTAAACCGGCTTGTTATTTGAAATTTATATGCAAACAAGTTTAAGTCATCATGACTTATACGTTATAATGACCAAGGTGCGCCGATAAGTTGAGAGCCGAATAAAAGAAGGAGGTTGACTTTTCACACAGAAAAAAGTTATTACAGTTAGTTTTTGAAGAGATTAAAAGCGCTTCGATGAAAGAGTGGCAGTGTTTTCTTTCTGATTGAATTTTGAATTGAATTTTCTTATTACTATTATTTCTTTCAGAAAATTATGTTTATGCAAAAGATGTACGTCTCTCCAGATGATGTAGATTTGGCTATAGGTGGTTCCTTGGAATCACACGCACCTGAATCTATTCTTGGACCCACATTTCAGTGCATAATCGGACGTCAATTTGTCAATGCTCGGACGGGCGATCGTTTCTTTTTTGAACGTTACCAACCTCTTAGTGGATTTTCGAAAGGTTTGTTGCGCTTTTCTATAATTAATACGTTATACACATAGTATGTACATAAACCAATACATGCATTTATGTGAACCATGCCCATAAAACGGCGTTATTCGAAAAAACAAGCAATAAGCTATAATAGATGTAGCAAATAAGTTTATTTGCAATTTTTCATTATTTTTTATTTATTTCATAGATCAATTGGCTGAAATCCGTAAAGTTAGCTTAGCACAATTATTTTGCAACAATGCCGACTTTTTGCAAGATATTCAAACGAATGCTTTTATTTTTCCTAATATTAGGTGAATATATAATATTGTCTTTATATTATAAATTGTATACAATTATGTAATCAAAAAATATTACACATATTTTTTTATTGATTTTACAGAAATAGTTTGAGAAGTTGTAAAAGTCTCCCTCAAGTGGATTTATCAAAGTGGAAATCACCTGCACAACAAAAATCAGACTCAAATTAAAAAATAAGTTTTTATATGTATGTACATAGTATGTATATATTCCTGTCGCAATTAATGTTAAAAATTATATATATGTATATTTTTATAAATAAATTCTAACAATTTCAAAAATGTGTAACATACAAGGATTATATTACTTTAATCTTATACCTTTTATATTATTTTAGTAAAAAATTTATAACTCATTTATAAAAAAAATGTGTGACGAATGTTAAATTTTGTAGGTAATGGAAATTTTTCGGAAATCACGACTTTAATCTAAGCTTCTATAAATTTTTATACAACTCCGTATAGCAAAGTAAACCAAGAATGACAAACGACAAGATTCCGCCAAATTTTTACCATTCATTTTTCGTTTTAGACTATGACAGATGTGAACAGGAATTACAAAAACAAATTTATGCGGAAGCTATACAGATTTGGTTTTGTTTCCATGTTGCCACCTTATTCTATAGCTTATCACGTCACGATGGCGCATATTGTTTCTACCATTTTTGAAAGTAAGTTGAATAAGGGTTATTGTAAGAAAAAGGAGACGCCAGCTTTACATATGATATATATGTAGTTACACACCTGAGTACAAAAATTATAGTACTGAAACCAAGTTTTGAAATTTGGCGAAATTTATAAATAGTAAATGGACTTAACTACTCTTCTTGTGAAGACAATCATAATTTGTTTAAGAGTTTAATAAAAACGCAACTCAGCTTGAAGAATATTAATGGTACTATGTGTAAATTGAATTAATTTTTTTTAATTGTATGAGATACTAAAATAAAAATATCGACACCTCATATTTGATGATGTTTGTTTTACTTAAAATAGGAACATTTGAGAAGGAAAGAGTTGAATAACAATATATAAAAATTGTTTGAAGCACATTTATAAATACACTAGCGTACCCAGCCCTCTTCGCCGAGTTAGATTTTGCTTTTTTGTTTGAATGCTCGTGCAAGGGGATCATGTCTATGTGTTGAATTTTGATCGGAGTCTAACAGGTCAGTGATCACTTTTCAAGTTGGATTGCACGTGAAAGTAATGAAGAGATCCGGTCGTCCGTACTTGCGCACGTAAGTCATAGCATCTTGGGCGTACTCGTACATACATATGTATGTCGAGGACTGCCGGTGTACTCGTACGTTGATGGCAAAATCACCATTTGGCCAATATTTGCAGCATTTTCATTGAATGAACATATTCCTCAGTGCGTATGCAGCTTACGTTGATTCAACCGAATAAAACGAAGACGTTCACTTTCAATTTTGTGCGTACATGTCACCCACAAATTTATATAATAGTTCACGGCTTTTTAACAAATGATTAAATTCGTATCGTCGGATCATAAGGCGGTAGGCATAAAAGTTCAGAAACTTTTTTTGTTAACTCATATTTAAATTTAATTGCATTACATTAAAATGGTAACCATCTTCGCCACGTGGAAAAAGAACTGGATACAGTAATGCATCATATGATCGGTGTGTTTCCGCAACGCGTCTAAGGTTTTCATTTAGGAGATGGATGATGATATCCTGTCGCTTGAATTCTGTTCCAACCATAACCACTGCAACATCGTCTTTACCGGTGCATTGAATGCTCCCCGGGTGGTGTTTTTCTGCTCTTATCAAATCATCTGTCGGCATCTGGTCTAGATCTGTTTTGAATAAACGTAAGAAGCTGTTGTGTCCATGAAACATAGTTTAAAGTTCTAAGACGATTTCTCGTCTTACTTCAGAGCTGCTTTTCCAACCGATCAGCTTCTGCAGCTTCATTACCGGTGAAATAAATTTGTAAAACTTGGGATCTTCATATTGAACTGGGACCAATGATCCAATTCGGTGGTAAATTTGACCATATACTTTAGAAGTGGGCATGTAACCAGCATTATTCATTATGTTGGTTGCTCCAAAGGATATCATTTGGAAGCATGAATTATACTTTCAGTAATCATCATCCTTATTGTAGTTGAACGCCGCAAGATTTAAATCTATTTTTTCGTAATTGAGCTATTCGATTACGATTGGCATCAAGTCTTTGCGTACGTTTTTGGATTATCTTGGTAGCTCGCGATGAAGATTTTTTTTCACTATCTTGTTGAAGCCGTGATTCTATATTTCTTCTTGCAGATATTCTGTTAATATTTTTCTCAAAGCGTAACTCACGATCATCAGCTGTTGCATTCACTCATTCCTTAACATTCTTTGATTTGGAAGTTTCGTTTTACCAATACTTGCTTTTTAGGGTGCCATTTTTTATTTATTACAATGATTCTGTGAAGAAACATGATTGGTGAAGAAAAATACAATTTTCCGTTGTAATAATCAATTGAAAACGCGTCAGTAAACGAATACATTCGCTACGCTACAACTTACCTGGAATTCCTAAAAATTCTTAATTATTTACTTTAATATATTTCAGTATGCTTCAATATACTCCATTGTACTTAAATATGTTTCATATTGGCATATGTATGTATATAACGGGTGATTTTTTAAGAGCTTGATAACTTTTTTAAAAAAAAAAAACGCATAAAATTTGCAAAATCTCATCGGTTCTTTATTTGAAACGTTAGATTGGTTCATGACATTTACTTTTTGAAGATAATTTCATTTAAATGTTGACCGCGGCTGCGTCTTAGGTGGTCCATTCGGAAAGTCCAATTTTGGGCAACTTTTTCGAGCATTTCGGCCGGAATAGCCCGAATTTCTTCGGAAATGTTGTCTTCCAAAGCTGGAATAGTTGCTGGCTTATTTCTGTAGACTTTAGACTTGACGTAGCCCCACAAAAAATAGTCTAAAGGCGTTAAATCGCATGATCTTGGTGGCCAACTTACGGGTCCATTTCTTGAGATGAATTGTTGTCCGAAGTTTTCCCTCAAAATGGCCATAGAATCGCGAGCTGTGTGGCATGTAGCGCCATCTTGTTGAAACCACATGTCAACCAAGTTCAGTTCTTCCATTTTTGGCAACAAAAAGTTTGTTAGCATCGAACGATAGCGATCGCCATTCACCGTAACGTTGCGTCCAACAGCATCTTTGAAAAAATACGGTCCAATGATTCCACCAGCGTACAAACCACACCAAACAGTGCATTTTTCGGGATGCATGGGCAGTTCTTGAACGGCTTCTGGTTGCTCTTCACCCCAAATGCGGCAATTTTGCTTATTTACGTAGCCATTCAACCAGAAATGAGCCTCATCGCTCATCGGACACGGACGCGAAACACATTTCGAACCGAACACTGATTTTGGTAATAAAATTCAATGATTTGCAAGCGTTGCTCGTTAGTAAGTCTATTCATGATGAAATGTCAAAGCATACTGAGCATCTTTCTCTTTGACACCATGTCTGACATCCCACGTGATCTGTCAAATACTACTGCATGAAAATCCTAACCTCAAAAAAATCACCCGATAGTATATCCACAACGCATATGTCAACACAAATTTGGATTATAAAAAAATAGAATATCATCATAGTAAATAAAAACTGTATTTGACAGTTCAAAAAAAGTCTTCGATCGTCACCAAACTTTACAGAATTACTCGTCAGGTTAATCTAAAGATTTCCTGAAAGTCGGAGTCTACCCGGAACATACAGACATACTTTCATTTTGATATATATAGATAGATATGTATATATGTACATACTTACATTTCCGGTGGTGAAATCAACGTAAAATCGTATACCCATATCAGTTAAATAATATTTAAGTTGTATATTTTTTTTAATAAAAATAGCATCTCGAAGATGACACCGTTAAATTTCTTCTTTTAAATTCACTTTAAAAGTCATTAGCCTCAACAAGGTATCATCTGTTTGAACCCATATTTATCTATGGGCATGACTTAAGATATGCAAGTATTTCCAATGAAAACATTCAATGGAGCCTGACAGGGGCAAATGACAAAGTCTATCTCTTTTCTTTCATAATACAATGATTTGTAATATTTTGCAAACGAATTATATGTACATATGTATGTGCATGTGATTGTTATTTGATAAAAGTATTTTTTATATGAGCACCGTAATATATTATCTTCAAAAGCATATCACCGGTATTTACATATATTATATTACTCGTATTGTTATTGATATGTCTTAGTTCTAAAATGAACAAAAGTTGAGTTATCTGAATTCGTAATAAGATCTGTATGTATTTATTGTGGCAGAAATAATAGATTAAGCATTTTATTATTTCAAGTTTTTTCTTTCTTTTATTTACATGAATACAAACAATTGCCAATTTATTTTGAGAAAGCAATAATTCTGTAAGATTGTCGGGAACTTGATTCGGTGTGGCCTTTTACTGACCGTTCAGAAGAAGCATTCTTTTCATAGTCTGCATCATCGATACTTACATATATTGGTTGCGGGTTTTTGCGTTTGGTATATATACATATTTTCTACGGAGTCATTAGGGTCTTCCTTCATATCTTCGGAATCTTCTCCATTTAGTTGTATCACATCATTAATGCCACGTGTACTGGGGGTCTGTCGGTAAATCCTAATGCCCACATCATTTGTTACATTATTTCTATTATTATTGTTTATGTCGATATTAGGATAATTGGTTGCATTCCAGTCTGGCCAACGGTTAAATGGTGGTGGGTAAGGATATGCCGGTGGACTAGGCACGGGTATTATAATTGGAGCTGGAGCACCGTGATCAAAGTGATGAGGATAAGGATGATGGCTATAGCTAGATAGACCGGGAGGGTCAATTGGTCCAAGACTCGCAGGAATCGCCTTTCGGCCTGGGTGTCTTTTCTTACAAGGATGTCCGGGTATTCCCGCTTTACCATTATTCCCTTTATGACCGGGATAACCGGGTAGTCCTGGCGGTCCAGGTGGACCTGGTGGTTCCGGAGGACAATGGCAGTGGCTTGATTGGTAAGGATATAATGAGGGTATAGAAACAATTTGGTCCTGCTTATATGGTAAGCTAATATGTCTTCCAGACTCCTGTTCTATATTGTAAGTTCTGCCTAGAGTGCCGACAATCCACAAACCCAAGAAATATTCTTAGCATATTTCATATGTTTTACTTATTTAAAAATCTAGATTATAAATAAATATAAATGTAATATTTATTCCCGCTTACCAGGAATCGGTATTGTGCTTAGGTGTGCCTCATATTGAAATGGCTGATAAACGACATAGTTTACGCTCTGCATCTGTTCGTTATATAAAGTTTTTTTTTTTTTTTGATTTTTTATCAATCATTCTTAAACCTACTCATTCATTGATCAAAACGTCGCATTAATTGTAAAAATACCTCTAAATATTAGGTTGTCAAAAAAGTCTTGCGGTATTTTAGCTAGATGGCGCTGAAAGCACGTAGTTCTAGTTTTATTCGTCGCTTCAGGTCATGCTATACCTTTTTGGAAAGCTCATTTCACGCGCTAACACGTGTTTGATTGATTGTCGTTTCTTTTAAGTCGTGAGTTATAGCGTCGCAAACAAGGAGCAAAATAAAGAGAAAATACGGCATATTTTACAGTACTACTACGATAAAGGCAAAAATGCATCTCAAGCCGCCAATAAAATTTTTGCAGTTTATGGACCTGATACAGTTTCCATTTCCACCGCACAACGATGGTTACAACGTTTTCGTTCTGGTGTAGAGGTGGTAGAAGATGCGCCACGCTCCGGAAGGCCTGTCTTAGAAAATTGCGATGAAATCGCTGAATTGGTCGAAAGAGACCGGCACAGTAGTTTCCAATGAAACACCTAAACATATTTTTGCTTGTGAGCGGCATTTTTCGGCGAAAATGCGCCTTGAAAAGCGATTGCGTTCGAGGGCCGTTCCCGATATCAATTTAAAAGTTGAGCCTACATTTGACGTCCCAAATTCTGATGTAAAAAATACAATTTTATTGGGCTTCGAAGATTTTGCTCCCCAAGTTGAAGAAGCTGTCTCAAATGCACACAATGCATCGAGACAGCTTTTTCCAATTATTGAAAGTGAGATAGAAGATGGAATTTTAGAGCCTCTTCCATTTTTTGAGGAGGATATATCTCTTAATTTTGATAAGGCCGCGCAAACAGGTAGGGGTCTGACAGCAGGTACAGAAAGGAAGAAGAAATTGAGGGAGGGGAATAGGGTTTTGAGAATAAAGTTAGAAGAAAAAGAGCAGGAAAATAGGAGTTTAAAGGCCCAGTTAGTTGAAATGGCCGCAGAGTTAGAAAGATGTAGGGAACAGCTCAGGAATAGCTCATTTAGGGAACAGTCAGACCCTCTTTCCTTAGTTTGTAGTAAAGTTCCTCCTCAGTTAGGTGCTTGCATTAGGAGTAGTTTTATAAATAGTAATCGCCGTACCAATGGTCGGCGATATGACAATTTTTTGAAAACGATGGCTTTGGGTGTTTTTTTCCTATCGGCAGTTGCTTATCGGCACTTAAAGCACCAATTAGATTTTCCATCCGAAAGTACTTTGGAAAACTTTGTTACAGACTGGCCCCGTTTCCCAGGTTGCACCCAAAGTAGCATAAAATCGTTAGAGATTAGGAGTAGGGGATTCACTTTCGAACAAAAGTTCGTGTCGGTTTCATGTGATGAAATGTCACTGAAATCTCATTTGCAGTATGATAGGAAATTCGATAGGGTGATAGGTATTGAGGATTATGGCGATGAAAATCGCACTTCTAGATTAGCAACTACTGCAATGACTATAATGGTGCAAGGTATAGGTGGAGAGCCTTGGTCCCACCCTTTGGCTTATTTTTTCGTAAAAGGTTCTTGCAAAAGGGATGTCCTCAAGAAATACATCCTTGAAGCCATTACCCAACTGCAAAATATAGGACTAATTCCTTGCCATTTTGTTTGCGACCAGGGCACCAATTTTCAGAATTTCGCTAATTTGTTAGGTGTTTCAGCGTCACGGCCTTTTTTTAATGTTAATGGCAAGGAAGTGTATTTTTTTTACGATAGCCCCCATTTGATTAAAAGTAGTCGTAACTGTTTACAAAATTTAAAAAATACGGTTTTCTTTAAAAATAGTAGGGTAAGTTGGTCGGATATTGTTCATTTTTATGAAACCGACTCTAAGTCGAGTTATCGGTGTGCGCATAAATTAACCGATGCTCATATTTATACAAATACCTTCCAAAAAATGAAGGTTAAATTCGCGTCTCAAGTATTGAGTAATACGGTCGCTCCTGGTATGTTTTCCCTATATAGCTCGGGAGCCTTAAGCTCGAATAGTAGGAGCTTTATTAATACCTTGGAATTCGTTTCGTTTTTTAATAAATTATTTGATATTTTAAATAGTAGTTTCGTTGAGGCTGTTGTACCCACTAAAAAAGTGTTTGTAGGTTCCCCTGAGCAGTTAGAGTTTTTAAATGAGGCAGAACAAGTTTTAAAAACTATTCGGGTCGTAGGCGATTTAGAAAGCAACACAACCAATAATTTTAGTTTTATAAAGGGGTGGGTGTTAAATATTAACAGTTTAAGACGATTGTGGCGATTTTTGTCACACTCAGGTTTTCCGTACTTGAAGACGAGACGACTATGTCAGGACAGTTTAGAACATTTTTTTGGGCAGATTCGAAGCAGAGGAGGTACTAGAGTAACGCCGTATATGTTCTCTAGTTTGTTTAGGAAATCGTGGGGCTTAAGTTACGTAAACGTCGTAACAAAAGGAAACTGTGAGCTGCCTTTAGAATCTGATGCTACAGTAATTTCGGAACATAGTAATAATGTTCTACTTAATGTGTGTAATGATTCACTATTGAATGACCTTTCTTGGCAGGATTTTCAAGGTTTACCACGGCCTGAACACTCTCTCGTTGGATCAATCGCATTAGAAAGCAGTTTAGAAATTAATTTTTTGAAAGAAAATGCGTTTAGCTACTTTTGCGGCTATTTTTATTTAAAAATTTTCAAACTGCACACATGTTCCCTGCCTTTACCATATTTAGGAGATGAAATTCCTTCGGACGAATTCATCTTCATGCACCAAAATCAAATAGACAAATGCAACTTAGTCAAGCCGCCTGAGGATTTTATTGCATTTGTAAAAATTTTGGAAACAAGATTTTTAGAAGAATTCGACAGCAATTGTCATAAAATAGGATTAGGAGATATTCATTTTAATAAAATGAAAGATGTTAGGCCCTTTTTGTGTTGTGATAATTGTGACCCAAAAATAGTTTTAGCCCTTTTTATTAGAATTAGAATATATTTTTTAACAAAATTTTTAAATAAAGACCTTTCTGTCCCTAACTTTAAAAATAAAATTTTGTGTGTTTCACACCTATAGGTTTCAATTTTTTTTTTATTTTTTAGTGGTTACAATAAGCGAATTTAATCTTACGAAAGAAAATAAAAAAGTAAAAATTTTGTAAATAGTTAAGATAAAGAGGCTCTAAAATAAGGAAGCAATTTTTTTTAGGGGAAAATTAAAATTTGGGATGTAAATGTAGGCATTTGTATATACTTATGTAAATAATTTGTTCTTACTGTGATATTTTTATACATTTTTTACATGAATTGTTATTGTTTTGTTTTTATCGTTACATGTATACATTTATCGTTTTGTTTATTTTTTCGTTATATACTAATGAATTGTTACAACGTTATATACTAATGAATTTGTTACTTTTTGTAAATAAATATTTAATGGGTGATATAGGCCTAAAGGGGAACCGAGCACCCAAAAGTAACTTCGGTAACGCGCCGTTTTGCATACCTCCTGGGCGGTGTGGAAAGTGCAATTGGGCATTTTAACACGTTGACGGACACTTGCGTCTATAGCCGTCAAAGCGAAGTTCACTATGTGGCATGACGGCGATAGCCGTCTAAAACGAAACGGTCGTTTACAGACACTGCGGCATAGTGTCAATTTTCGAACTTTACTTGTTCCTACTGTCCGTCAATGTGTTAATTTAAATGCCCAAAAATTCTTATTTTGTTCGATCTGGCCACAATGGAAAATGTTATTAAAAAAACCCTTATTTTGAGGCGCTCTCACACTGGAATAAGTTGGGCATCCCATTATTCCTGCTATTAAGTTCTATACTCGACTGCTTCTGCGTAGTTTTCCACATTATATGCTTACCACCGAACTACACTCGACAATAGCGACGCCACGCTGTCGTCCCGCTATAACGGTACTTCTTGAAGTGACAACATGCTACAATCAATCACAGCACAATCAACGGCTGATACAATGATGAAATCCCCCAAACTGTATACACATACACTCCCACACGCATACCAATATCCACACACTATTAGGGTGCGCCGACATATATATATATATATATATAATATATATTTTTGTACTGATGGGTAAGCATGTGTGGTATGTGTTACTTTGCGTTTTTTTGATTCTTAGGTAACTAAACGTATGTATATATGTATTCCCCGAATTTATTTTAACTTATATTAACACGTATCTTGTTGTTAGATTTCTTATGTTTATATTGTTTTTCACATCCACTTTCACTTCACCTCCAACCGAACAACGAGACTGTGCATTAGCAAAGGCAATTACGAAAAGTTATTATTTTTTTGTTAATATTTTTCGAAAGCTTGATGCACAGTTTAACTCTAATCCACGCACTATTGTCCCTTCTCGGGCGCCATGAAAATTTCTCAAGCTTTTTTAAGAAGTGTAATAAATTAATTGGCATGCGCGATTTGTTATAAACGTGCGAAATTGCCTGTGTTTATGCGATTTAAAAAAAAAAATGCCGATTACAAACGACCGTACTCGATTATGGTTATTATACAAGTGAATTCCTTATTACACGGATTTTATGGCTTATACCATGTTCAGACCGACACTTAGGCCCCTATTATGAGTTACATTCGATCTTCGACAACGATCGAAAATGTTGGTCGAACGAATTTGCATTTGGTATTACGACGCTCATTCGATGAAGATTGGCGTTATTGTGAATTGCAATCATTTGAATGTTCACGATAGTATACATCTGTCAGATGGTGTAAAATCTAAAAGCGTTTTGTTTACGAAGTGTGAAAGTAAAACTAACAAATATTTTGTAAATAAAGAAAATATAAATATTTTGTAAATAAAGAAAATATAAATAAAAGTTAAAATAAAATATGACTACGACTGAGTTGTGGTTTGACGATTCTTCAGAGGAGGATGAAAGCTTACTGGAATTGGCTAGAAATAGAAAGAAGCTAAGGGACTCTTCCAACCCTTTGGAATTGGATTCCGCTACGTAAGTACAATGCTATTTGTTAGAGGTTTCTACATGTTCAACATTTAGGAAATTTTATTTGTAGATTTATAAAAAACTTCCGTTTGTCGAAAGAGGCGTTTGTTGATTTGCTGTCCGCTACAGAGAAGATGCTGCAGCGATGCTCACGAGCGAAATCTATTCCCAATATACTAAAATTGGCAACAGCTTTACGATTTTGTACTCAGGGATCGTATCAACTTAGTGTAGGGAACAAGCATGTGGACTTGCACAGCCCACGGTGTCGGTGGTACTATCTGAGGTACTCGATGCCCTGGAGAATTTCATTTGCCAAACATGGATAAAATTCAATTATACCGAGGCTGAAATGCAACAAGCAAAATCACATTTTTATAGTAATACCAGATTTCCTGGGGTAATCGGTTGTGTTGATGGTACACACATCAAAATTGTGGCTCCCAAAAAGGAGTTGCAGCATTTATATTACAATAGAAAAGGATTCTTTAGCATTAATGCTATGATTGTAAGTATGCATACAAGTTTATCGTAAATTTGTAGTTGAGCATTTTTGGCTTTTATATTAATTACAGGTTTGTGATCATACAATGAACATACGGTATATAAATGCAAAGAATCCGGGGGCAACGCATGATTCAATGATTTTCAACATGCCAGCATTGAAAGCATATTTAAAACAGCAAGTCGAAAATGGTCTTCGCAATACTTGGCTACTTGGTACGTATATGTTTGACTAAAAAAGCAAAACGTTATATTTTTTAGAATACTTTTTTTTCTGAATAGGAGACGCTGAATACGCTCTAAAAACTTATTTGATGACACCTTTTAGAAATTCTGAAGAAGGATCTCCAGAAAGCAGATACAATACACAATATTCGAGAGCAAGAAATATAGTAGAGCGCACTATTGGAATGTTGAAAAATAGATTCAGATGTTTGTTACTAGCAAGAGCTCTCCACTATTCTCCAAAAAAGGTGACACAAATTATTAATGTTTGTGCTGCTTTACAGAACATTTGCATATTTTATAAAGTCGAAATTTCTCCTGAGGAATTTCCTAATGAGGCAAACGACAGTCATGGTGGAGTCATTTAAGTTGAATCTGATAACGACTCGGAAGCAGCAGCAATTAGAAATCGTATATTAGAACTTTTGATATAATTATTAGGCATTCACAAACTTTTGATATATGTCATGTAATATCTACTTAGAATTCTTTATCGATTCAAAATATTTACATTATTTGAGTACATAGTCTTAATTAATAAAAAACGAAAAATATTAATTCTAGCTTTAGATTATAGACTAAATATTAAAATTGCAATATAAATACAAGAACCATCATATAACGTGTTTTAGCTTCTTAGGTAAGCTTGAGTTTTTCGACTTTTAGCTCTTAGTTGTTAGCTATTTTTCCTTTAGTTAGATTCTTTGATAACGCTGTATTTTTTTGCACTTGACCTCTAATATACGTCTTTATTCATATAGAACTAAATCATTTTCAGTTCGTATGACCCCTAAAGTGGAGACCATTTCTTCGTAGAACTGTTTCTGGGCTTTTGCCTGGGAGTCCAGTAACCTCAGCCTTACTGCCTTGTTGCATTTTTTAATTGGCCCCTTTTTGCGTGATCGAGGCTCATGAGCGTCAGAATGAAGCTCCACTTCACTTTTTTCAGTGTTTTAAGCCTGAGGATGTGGGGTGGGATTTGGTGGAGCTGAAAGTTGTGGTTCAACATCACCATTTATATCCAGACCAAATTCGGCTCCCGGCGGGTTTATGCAGGCATCAAACTCAAGTAAGCCGATAATACTCTCTTCAGTATTAGAAAATCCCTGCAGCCTGTTAGTACCTCCGCCTGTTGCTCTGTACTCAGCTTTGTTTTGCGACAGTTTTTTCTTTGCCTTTGACTTCATATCAGCCCATACCTACAATGGTGCAAATCCCTCTTGCAAATTGTGGATTTTCTTTCATTAAAGCTACCAGTTTTTCCAATTGCTGTTTAGTGCTCACGGCTTTCGACCTTCATAAAATTAACAAAAATAGTATAAATTAATTACTTGTTACCATAAAGCAATAAATAAACGCAAAAAACCTACATTTTCACAAATTTCCATTCACTACGCTACGCTGTCGATAGGTAAATTCTGTTCGACAGCCATTTCGATTCTCAGCGAAAATTTCGACAGGGTTGCATAGCTCATAATACGAATTTGACATTCGATTTTCGATAGCCAGCGAATAGCGAAGATCGAATGCAACTCATAATAGGGGCCTTAATCACACGATTTCGGCTGTTGAATGGATTATCCCACTTATCTTAAAAATTTATCAAGATTTCCCTATACTAAAATTAGAGTTCGAAATCACTTCATTGAAATGATTTTAAACTGATCCACGCTAAATCTCTCTGTGCGACTCTGATTTTGCGCAATCTACTTGTTAGCACTGGAAATCTGTTACATTATCACAGCTGAATTAGGCAATACAAAGGGAAAAAATGTAAACAAACAAATCTATTTTAAAGCAATGAATCTAATTTCACCTGAAAATCGACTTAACATATGAAACAATGCATCCATTATTTCTATTATATTAAAAATATTAAAAAAAAGACGGATTTTATTTCAAAATACTAAATGACAATCTTTTCTTATAAATATTAAGCGATGTGAATTCTTGAATGACAATAACAGCTGTTTTTTGATCTTTCTAACGGCAGTGAGAACACTGTTAGGTTATGAAATGCTTAAATGTAATCTAATCTTTTAAATTTTCGGTCTGAACATTGTATTAGCTTAAAAATTAACCTAACGGCTTAATCTAGTGGTAAGTATGTACATATGTAAATAGGGGTAAGTATACGTAGATATAGTTCAGAAATCTCATAATTCACAATAATAGGTATTCTAATACATTGGTAATATATGTATGTTTTTTTTTGTTAATATAAAAATGGTACGTATTTTGTAATATATGGGTGTTTATATGGTTACGCACGCGATATTTGTACACGTTTAATTGCGTTTGAATGTTGTAAAAATAGAAATATGATGGGAAAAAGTCATATATTTTAGGATCGCTGCATTGTATGTGATGAGTTCTTTCCAAAAAGTATTATTATTGGAAAATTGAGCAATGGGTACCCAAGTTCCAGACAATCAAAGTTGACTTCCGCACATGACAAAAATGTGCTTTCAGAGCCGTAAGAAAAAATGCGAAAGTAAGTGAATTGTAGGAGACTTTTATCCAGGAAAATTTTTTTTATAAGGGTTAATAATGGAGCTTCATAATTCATGCTTGCTTCTAAAACAACTGAGCATGGTTTGGCTAAGACAAAAAGAAATTATTACTCACGTGACATTACGTACGTGACACTTTTTACCTTCATACATATTTTAGTAATTTTACATATATTTTCAGAAATTTTGACAAAAAGCTTAAACTTTTATTCAAAAATGAAAAATAAAAAATCAAAAAAAAAATACTATAAAATTATTCTAACTTAATTTTTTCCTTTTTTATATAGAGAAAGTCTTCAATCTCTTTTGATGAGATATATGTATAACAGACCAACTCCTTCGATGATTTTCCTAGCACATTCATAAAATGCAAAGGCATCCGGTAAAATAATATTATTTGCCTTAGCCGCTTGCCAAACTTTCCGCTTCCCCACCGCGCCGATTCCATCGACTGCGCCTTTGCCATGCGAAGTCGCAAAGAAGTTCTACTCTAAATGCTTTAAGCCAAATTCGCTAACAAACGAAGGAATGCTGGTGAGAATATACTTATTTTTGAATTGACTGGTGCCGCCATCAGAAAATATAAAAACCGTAGAAATTTCTTCGAATTGACTTTGAATTTTGTGCACAATTTTTGTAAGGAAACAATAGACGTCAAATTTGTTGTAGGTAAGTTTGTCACTAATGACAGCGAAAGATTCAGTTTGATCTCGCATCCATGCAACGCAAGTGAAAATAGTAACTCGTTGGTAGCCAAAGTGAGCTTCTTGGACCTCATTGCGATTGATCAATCGATAGTTTTCTGCAAAATCGATTTGCAAAATTAATTCATCATCACGTAAATTATTCTCTTTGTCCTTAAAATATCTTTGCTGAACGCGCTGTATAAAATAATGAAGTTTAAAAGCTGGCAGCTGAATTTCCATTTCATGTAACAAATCCGATAATGGCGATATGGTATAGCTTAATATTAAGCGATCATTAACTTTCCTCCAATAGCTAAAATTAACATTTTCTTCGATTTTGGATGGAAAATATATAGGCACCATATCATGTTTTAGATCCCGTATACATTTATAGTCACTTTTCGTTCAATACATTGCAGCATGTTAATTTCAAAAAAGATTCAAAATGACATGGAAACTGAGGCATAGCTTTATGACATCCTTCATACGCACATATTATGCGGAAATTTCTCCATTAATTTAACGTTTTTGGGTCGATGGTGAAAAAATTGGGATTTACAAAGATATTCTGAAGTGACCTCGCTTCTGTACAGTTGATAAGCTTCTAATACAGATACAATCATAAAACGCTTTGCAATTACTAGCTTATTGCAGATTAAAGTATCCTTCCGGCCGGCAGCTTGAACACTTATGTCATCTCGGATACAAAACTCGTGGACCTCTTTAATATTTTCCGGCATATTATCATTTGAACATACTGGTGTCTCAGATTCATTATTCGAGAGCTTGGGATACTTTTTATATAAAGCTTGTAGAGCTTCATCGCTCTTTATTGCTTTCATTGGTAACGCCCTCTCTACCTTCTTTATAGCTTTGGCTAGTGTTTGTTTACACTTGTAACCACTTTTGAATTGGGTATTTGAATTTTTTTTCATTGCTCTGCACTTTTGTTGTCGAACGCGATCTCCATTTCTTTTTTCTTTCAATATTTTTGAATTATTTTTGGCTTCGCATGCCTTTTTCTTCCGATATTCACGCATTCTTTCAGCTTGTTTTTCTTTATGTTCCTTCAGCTTATTTTCATCTTGCTTAAGCCTCTCCCTCCACCGATTTTGGTTTTTAGCATTACTTGACCTCTAGGTGTAATATGTATTGTAAAAGTAAAATAATATTTATCAAATTCACTTTAATTAAGAGCATTAAATTTTTCGTACTTATCATTACGCACGTGACAAACGTTTCAAAAGTTAAGAAAAATAATTAATTTTTGTAGAACGCTATTTGTATTAATACATTTTTTTAGCAAATACTATTATTCTTTTCGATTGATTGCCTCGCACTCACCTTTCGGAGACTCGTATATAAAAAAAAGGGCAACACACAATTCCGCCAAAAGAACTCACAAATGTATTTTATTAAAACTTTTTTGGATTTCACAATTAACTTTCACAATTCTCCAACGGTATTTCGCTGAATTGTATGTATAACCGAAATATGAAATTTACTCGAATTATCAAAGTTGAGGTTGGCGCAATATTAAAAGTTAGCACTCGGGGTTAATCGCACGGCTGGTCGTTAGCGGATCGCAAAAAGAAGTGAAGACGCACTTGTTTCTCCGCCCCTTTTTCTCCCTTTTTGTTGAGGTGAAAAGTGTAGTTATAATGTCGTTATGTGTGATGTGGAATGTAGGTGGTGTAGAGATGAGTGTGGTGAAAGAAGCGTGCTAGTGACGTATGTATATTTTAATGCGGGATTATTGTTGTGGTTAGGTGTTCGGTGTTGGTTATGTGTTGTGTGGGGCAGGAGACCGAAGCTCATTTAGCCATCCCGGCCCCCCTAGGCGAATATTTCAGCCTAGAAGTCGTTGCAACTGCTGGAGCGTGGCTACAACGTTGCTTAGGCCTGAGGTGCGGCGCGGACGGGGCGTTTGTTGCTGGCGTCGTGTCGACGTCCCATTCTGTTGCCGCCGGATACGGGTGGATGATGTGGTTGGCTGTCGGCGCGATCGTTCATTCCGGCTTATTGGCGGTTGTCCTACTGCACCACGATGGCGGCTACCAGATTGTTGACCGATGTCGGGTCTGGTGGTTCGGTGCAACATGGTGTGGTGCGGCCACATACATATCTGGCACACGTTTCCCCAGGTACACTCCTGGGTGGTGTGGGTAGGTGCCAGACAATTGAGGCAGTGGCCGTGTGCCTGAACGACTCGCAGCCTTTGCTGTGGTGGCAAACCTTTAAAAATTGCGCAGTGCATCAACCGGTGTGGTCGACGGCATATTGGGCACCTGATGCGCTGCGGCTCTGCTGCTGATATGGGCGTTGACGGCAGTGCTCGGTTTCCCGGAGGACTCGTTGATGTGGTGGTTCGGGGAGCTGCGACTGGGCCAGCCGACGACTGGGGCTGCCGTAACTGGGGCTGCCACTTGGCGTGGCACGTGGATAGTCGAGCGAATGGTTGGCTTCGGAGCGAGTGGCATGTCTGCATCCATGTTTATCTGTATGGAAGAGTGTGATTTTAATTTTAAATTTGTTGCATGAAGTGGATATGGGTATGGCTGCCACGTTGTGGCAGAAGTGGAGCGTCAAGTTGATTGACCATTATATTGTTTTGTTTGTTATATTAAAATATTTATTATAACGGGTTTATTCGAGGGTTGTTTCGTTTACGTTTCGATCGGCGGTCGGTAAAAAGCATAGCTTAACGAGCGGTCTTGTTAACTTTCCTGATTGCGTACGGAGATCGACTACGCGAATATGACCGTCGGAGCCTTGGTAAAGCTTCTCTATGCGGCCAAGCCGCCATTCGGTAAGGGGAGACACTCGTCCTGTATCAGGACACAATCTCCAATCTTTGGCGCATTTTCGGTAATTTTCCATCGGAACCTCTTGTGGAGGTCCTTGATATAGTCTTCTTTCCATCGGCGACTGAAATTATGATGGAGAATTTTAATTCTTTCCCATCTGTTTAATAAGGAAAGCGACTCCACGCCTGGCTCAGGTGTGGCCAGAATGGGCGCTCCTTTAAGAAAATTCCCTGGTGTGAGGGCTTGTTTCATAAAATCCACAAATTGTTTCTCTGTGGCTCTTTGAGCTCCGATAAATGTTTTACCATTATCGCTCATGATTTTGGATGGAAAGCCACGTCGTCCGACGAAGCGAGCAAATGCCGCGAGGAAAGCCTCCTTTGTCAGATTGGAACATAGCTCAAGGTGTACTGCTTTTGTCGTAAAACAGACAAAGACAGCCACATAGCCTTTCATCAGGGTGGGAGACCTTAGCATGGACGCCTTTATTTGAAAAGGGCCAGCAAAGTCGACACCTGTAGTGGTGAAAGGCAGAGCAAAGTTACAGCGTTCCGGTGGAAGTGCTGCCATAATCTGCGTTCTCATTTTCTGCTTGTGCATAGTGCAGACCTTGCACGTGAAAATGCACTTCTTAATTTGTGGCTTAAAACGGGGAACATAGTACTCTTGGCGTACCATATGTTGCATGAGGCGATGTTCGGCGTGTAACATGAGTTCGGCGTGGCGTTCGTTATACGTAAGGCTGGAATTAGCAAGCCGGCCGTTTACACTAAGCAGACCTTTCGTGTCTATAAATGGGTTTAGTACTAAGAGTGAGCTCTTTTTGTCAAAGCGACCTTCGCTTTTTGTAAGTCTTGGTGGGTCAATGTATCGCCATGGGGGGCAAGTTGCTCCCTTTACCTTAAGTTTGAGTCGCTCTACGAATTTGAGAATATAGGCGACTACTCTGAGTGCTCGGGGGAACGATGAAAATCGTTCAAGGATGTCAGCATCATCCATTGTTGTGTGATAAGTGGCGATTTTTCGACCTTCTGGGGCAATTATGTTGCGCATTGGCGATTGTGGCCAAGAATCGGGAGATTCTGTTAACCATCGGGGGCCATTCCACCAGAGGGTGGTGGTGGCGAGATGAAGGGGTTTGCAACCTCTTGTCCCAAAATCGGCAGGATTGTCAGCACTGGCTACGTGGCGCCAAGTGGCTGATCCTACTAGATCAAGTATTTGAGACGTTCGGTTAGAAATATACATGTGTTTTCCACGCGTGTGGTGGTTTTTCTAACCAGGCTAGAACTATTTCCGAATCGGACCAGAGGTATAATTTATATTTTGCCATGTTTAAGTGGGTCTGCACCATGGAGACTAGCTTTGCTAGGAGCAGAGCGCCACAGAGTTCAAGTCGTGATAGACTTATGGTTTTTAGAGGCGCAACTTTTGCTTTTGCCACTAGTAGGTGGCTTGTAGTTGCAATATCGCTTTGGGTGCGCACATATATAGTGGCACAATATGCCTTTTCAGAGGCGTCGCAGAAGCCGTGTAGTTCCACTTTGTATTCGGGGGAATAGTCTACCCACCGTGGAATGAGTATCTGCGAAATGTCTTTTAGGTTATTAGCAAACTGGGACCATCTTTCTAAGCGAAGAGGTTTCACTTGTTCGTCCCAGTCAGTTCCGTCTAGCCATAATTCTTGGATCAGGATTTTCGCTTGTATCATAATTGGCGAAAGCCATCCTGCAGGGGTCGAAAAGTTTTGCCACAGAGGAGAGAATTTGGCGTTTTGTAATGGCGGATAATGCGGATATGGACTCAGTCGTGTATGAAAACTGGTCCGATATCGCATTCCATTGGATGCCCAGTGTTTTTGTTGTACTTTCCTTTTCGAATATAAGGAAATTAGTATCCAACAAATTGTCGTTTGGTATATTTTTCAAGATATTTGGGTGATTTGCCGTGATCTTTTTTAGGGGAAACCCTGTGGTGTTGAGGGCCTTTATCACTTGTGATAAGGACTCGTATGCTTGTGAGAGGCTGTGGCTCCCAGACAAGATATGGTCTACATACGTCTGTGTGTTTAACACTTGTGTTGCCAGAGGGAATTCTGACTTTGTATTTTCTGCCAGTTCGTGGAGTGTACGAATGGCTAAGTATGGAGCACAGTTTACGCCAAAGGTTACTGTTTTTAATTTAAAGTCGCGTAGTGGACTATTGGCAGATTTTCGGAAAATAATCCGTTGAAAATCTTGATCATTTTTATGAACCAGTATTTGTCGATACATCTTTTCGACATCCCCATTGAATACGTATTTGTATATACGCCAGTTTAATATGAGGAGATTTAGATCTGGTTGGAGTGTGGGTCCCGTAAATAGAATGTCATTTAGGGAATTCCCCGAGCTAGTGGTTCTGGAGGCATTGAAGACAACTCTGACTTTTGTTGTTTTTTTGTCAGGCTTTACTACTGCATGATGTGGCAAGTAGAAAGAGTAATATTTGCCTCTTATGATTTTTTCACATGGGCTTACTTCCTCCATGTGGTCTAAATGGATGTATTCTTCTAAGACCCCATCATAATCTTGTTTGAGCTCACCTTTTCTAAGTAGGTTTTTTTCCATACTTAGAAACTGCTGCATTGCAGAGGTGCGAGAGTGGCCTAAGGCGAGTGTGTCTGGAAATTGTTGTTTTAGTGGTAGTCGTACGACATACCGACCATTAGCTGATCGAGTAGTTGTGGCTTTGTAAATGTCTTCACAATACTGATCTTCTGGTGTGGTAATTGAAATGGGGGGGAGTTCTTCTAACTCCCAAAACTTTCTCAATTGTGAATTGAGGTACTCGTTTGAGATTTCCTCAACTTGAGTTGTCATTGCTGTGACTGGTTCCGCAACTAGTCCACTTAGGACCCATCCGAAAATGGTATTTTGCGCCAGTAGTGTTTTCGAAATTTTTTCAACACCTTCCAGTATTATTTGCGATATAAGAAGCCTAATAGAAGGTCTATTTGAGCGGGGGTGTTGCCGTTGGGATCTGCTCGAGTCAGATGTGAAATCTTATCCCAATGCTTGCTACTTATTTGATAGCTTGGAAGCATGTTTGTTAGTTGCGGTAAGACAATAGCATTTGCTTGAATGCGCTTATCCGCTTGGGGAGAAATTAGGGTAATTGGGCATATTTTGTTAGAGTTTTGTACTACTCTTCCGCCCATTCCCGTAATTTCATAGTTGGCATGTTTTGTTGGCAATTTTAATTTATTTTGGGCCTTAGACGCTATAAAGGATCGTTGGGACCCTTGGTCTATTAAGGCTCTTAATTTGAACTGTTCTCCTCGATGTTCGATGGAGACAACTGCTGTGGGTAGTAGTACTCTACTATGATTTTCGCTGTGTAGCGTTTGAGTTTTTAATGCCTTTGAGCAGCAAGCTGTCTCTTGGCAATTTTGTTGCGTTTCTGTTTCGGGAGTTGCTGTTGCAACTAAACCCGTGGCGCTACTTTGAGATGTGTTGGGAAAGTTGTTTATGTGCAACATAGAATGATGCCTTTTGTCGCAATATACGCAGTTAAATTTGCTTTCGCAAGCATTGAGATTGTGTGAGTGGGACAAGCAGTTTGTGCAGAGTCTTTTCGATCTGACAACGTTGTTCCTTTCATTTATATTAAGTTTTTTAAACTTTTCGCAAGATTTTAGCTTGTGCCCTCCTTTACACAGTTCGCATGACGTTAATTTATTTTGTTCAGATGTGAACGATTAATTTTTAAAAAAGCTTCTGTTTAAACTGTTGTTGTTACTAGCTTGGGGTCTAATGAAACTCCGATTTAGGTCGTGTTGAACGTTTTTGGTTCTGACCGTCTTTTTATCTACCCTTTCCGCAATTTCGTATTGGGTAGTTAAGAAATCTTTCATCTGTTGCCACGTTGGGCATTTTCTTCGTGATGAGAGCGATTGCTCCCACAGAAGCAAAGATTTTTCCGGTAATGCCGCGGAGCATATGTTTGCCAGTATGTGGTCCCAATTGTCTGTGGGAATATTCTGTGTCGATAGAACCGAAAAACAATTTGAAACAGTGGATTGAAGCTTTATAAACTCCTCACTTGTTTCTTTCTGAATTTTTGGTAAGTTCATTAATATGGTGACTTGTTGGTCGACCAATATTCTTTCATTCTCGTATCGTTCTTTTAGAGCTTCGCAAGCCAAATTAAAATTGTAGTAATTTAATGCGAACTGTTTGACTATTACGCCTGCTTGACCTTTGGTTTTGTATCTGAGGTGATACAATTTTTGCGCTTGAGATAATTTAGGATGGTTTATGTACACGGCCGTAAACATGTCCCGGAAGGACGGCCATTGTTCATAACCTCCGTGAAATGTTTCTGTATCGCATGCTGGCACTTTAAGGTGAATGCCTGAACTCGCCTCTTGGCTTTGAATTTGTGGCAGCTCTACTCTCGGTTGTGGAGTAGGTGCAATTGCTTTAATTAATTTCTGATTAATTAACTGATCGGAGATCATGGCTTTTGTCTCTTCATATTGGTCAAGGCAATTTTCATATTTGGCGTAAGCCGAGGATTTGAAATTTTCGGGTAGATCTGAGTCGTCAGTTTCTACTATCGCGTCATATGCAGATTGGAGACGTGTCCAGAAATTGTCAATATTTTGATTTTTGATTTCTAGCACCGATTCAGAGTTATCTTGGATCTTGATATACTGCTTGCTGTTTTGAGGAACAGAAGGAGTATTGCGGAAAATCTTGCAAGTGAATACTTGAAATTAAATTGTTGTTTGATTAGTTTCTTACGTGTGTTCGTAACACAGGGGTAAGCAAATAGGCAAATAAAAAATTTTTTTATTGTTACTGTTTTATATATATAGATGATATATATAATTAAAATTTGCGCGGTTTGTGCCGTTCAAACGGATTATCTTAAATATAAATCCGTTTGTTATCATACATATGTACATACATATAATAAATATAAATGAAAACGATACACTTACTTTATCACGCCCAAGGGGTTTTGGGGGAAAGTAAGATTTTGGAACAGCGCTATGCCCTGTATGCTCCGGTTTTCCCGCGCCTGTGTGCCGGTTTTTCTGTCCTGTTGTCCCGCCGCTGTGTGTTCCGGTTTTCCTGGTGTGTGTTGTTATTTTGTTGAATCAATGTTTTTTTGGCCGATCGCACCCGAATTATGTATTCTGTTAGATTTTTATAACGCGGCGCGCTCGTTTGATTTTATTTGTTACTTTTTATGTAATTTGTTTAAAAACTTAATTTTTGTTATATATTCATATATATATGTGCGAGTATATGTTATTGTTAATATTTCTTTTTATCTTCTTTTTGTCACAGCACTCCGTTTTACTTCGCTTTAATTTAGTTTTATTCTTTTTATTTAGCTTTTTATATGTTTTAGTGTCACTGCACTTTTTATGTTTAAAAATTTTGAATTTGGGTTTTCCCTTTTTTTGTTTTTTTTTTTATTTTTAAATTTGATTTTTTGTTTTTTTTTTTCTATAGTGCCATTCTGTTGGCTCGAAGGACCATATTCTTTTCGATTGATTGCCTCGCACTCACCTTTCGGAGACTCGTATATAAAAAAAAAGGGCAACACACAATTCCGCCAAAAGAACTCACAAATGTATTTTATTAAAACTTTTTTTGGATTTTACAATTAACTTTCACAATTCTCCAACGGTATTTCGCTGAATTTTATGTATAACCGAAATATGAAATTTACTCGAATTATCAAAGTTGAGGTTGGCGCAATATTAAAAGTTAGCACTCGGGGTTAATCGCACGGCTGGTCGTTAGCGGATCGCAAAAAGAAGTGAAGACGCACTTGTTTCTCCGCCTCTTTTTCTCCCTTTTTGTTGAGGTGAAAAATGTAGTGATAATGTCGTTATGTGTGATGTGGATTGTAGGTGGTGTAGAGATGAGTGTGGTGAAAGAAGCGTGCTAGTGACGTATGTATATTTTAATGCGGGATTATTGTTGTGGTTAGGTGTTCGGTGTTGGTTATGTGTTGTGTGGGGCAGGAGACTGAAGCTCATTAAGCCAACTATACTTGCTTTACAAACCAATAAAAAAACACTTATGCCCGGTTTCACAGTCCATACTTATGTTGTGCTTAAGATAAAACAGGAAAATAGTGTTTTACAGTTCATACTTATAGCGGGATTCTGTAACCAGTCTCTAGTCTCTATTTGAGACATTTTGAGGCAAAGTATCAATTTGATACTAGTTACTATTCACTAAACAGTCTCTAGCGTTAGTCTCAAAATATTGAGACCTGGTAGTTAGTTGGTCACAAAAGCAAAAAGAACTCTTACTGCCATTTTCAATGTACTGAATAGAGATCATCATAGATATTAATCGATTGTCGTTTTTTTACATTTTGTAAGCAATTCAAACACGAAAAGGTTAAAAATAAATAAATTTTACATAAATTTCGTAAATATTATGAAACAAAGTCAACATATATTTTCATTTTTATTGATAATTATGTTTTTTGACTATGTTATAGAAAAGTTAATATTTGTTATCGACATATTTATTATCATTCAAGTGTAAAAACATCTCTGAATAATGAAATGTAATAGATTTTGAGACTGTCACTTACAGAATAGCAAAATCGTCTCAAGTCTCAAAAATTGTCTCTAACTCAAAATCTCAAATTTAGAGACTTGATACTGTCTCACGTTACAGAATCGCACGGTTAGGTTATGCTTAAGCACTGAAAATGGGAGGCTTAAGCAATGCTTAAATAACAGCTGATTTTTGTTTTGAATTTGCTTTGAATTTTCAGCGACATCTTGCGTAGCGTAGGGCAAGTGTCCGTTCGCTTGCACTCAATAACAGCTTATACTTTTCCTTCAGTTCCCATAGGTGCTCCGACTCGCTAGTGATGAAATTTGGGGTTCTTTTGTTGTTTTCATCAATTTTCGATTGCGCGGCTAACAGAGCTGATAGAATCATAGTAGGGAATTCACCATATTCGCTGCTATTTAGCAGAATTGAGCACGTGCAGTGGCAGAAATATATGTAAAATGACTGCGAATAAATAAAGAGAATTGCTTTGTAGAAAAGTATACAAAGTCACACAAAGAATGTAAACCCAGCATTCTCTGAGTGACATATGCATGTTTATATTGTATTATATGAACCATTGTCACATATGCGTGATTATTTTGTATCAAATAAACCATTTTTTTCCAAAAAATGATAAAAATTTAAATTTTGTTTTACAAAATCGGGAAAAATTAGGAAAAATTATTTTAATTTTATTTCTCTTTATTTTTATTTTTTTAATTTTTAAATAAATTAATATTTATTTCCACTATTACAAAGTGAAGATGTGTAAAATAAACTTCATTTCTTCAAGAAAATTAATGACCTTCATGAAATATGCATATTCGCATTATTTCGTTATCATTTCCATATTTGTACCAATAGAATTCCTATGGCATATACATACATACTTATATTATTTCTTTGGCGCATTTGTATGTTTACGAAAGCAAATGCGAGCCACATGCATATGTACATACATACATACATTCATAATAACAAGTGTCGCACGCGTCTTTTCGCATCTCCGTTGCCACGGTCAACCAATGGCTGTGCCGAATAAAATAAACTAATGGCCGCCGATTGTGACTGCTTCCCTTGCCCCTGTAGCAGCTTCGCCTACAACGTGCGTAAATATGTATGTGTGTATAAGTATGAGCATGAATACATATCGACGCAGATTTTTGTCACGGAAAAATATTTTAGACGAATATTATAAATCGACAACTCCTATGTTGCCGCTTTTCTTACTTCTTTCTTCAAACAAACACCAGAAGATGTTCAATTTATGATTTTTAGCTTTTGCCATAAATAAAAGGCAAAAATTAAAAATAATTTCTGTCTAGATTCGAACTCGCGTGCTCATAGTGACTTCTCAAGCGCTTACCACCAGCACCAACGCCTACATTGCATTGTCCTAATTATGGTTTGTTTATGCATGAAGAAATATACAACGGATCGCGGATTGTTACCGCTTTCCTTGCTGCTGGAACAGCATCGCCTACAAACTAGCGTAAATATGTATGCATATGTATGAGCTTGCATACATATTGACGCAAATTTTTGCGAGCCACGGAAAAATACTTATTTTAGAATTGACAAATACTGTAAATCGCCAATATATTGCCACTTTTCTCACTTCTTTCTGTAAAGAAGCATCAGAATGTTGTTCAATTTATGATTTTTAGCTTTTGCCATCGTCGCGAAAAGATGCTTGTAGGCAAAGGCATGCTCGGGGAGATGTTACGGCGTCTGAATGAAGCGAGGTCGCTTGTGGCATATGCGCCTGCGTTTATGAATGAAATCGTTTTTGTTGTAAAATTTACTATGTACATTTGGGCTTCGCCAATTCGGCTGCCATATTGACTTTTGATGCTTCTGCTGTTTAGACAATTGTTTTTGTAGACCAATGCTTCCATTTTTTGTTGGTGACATATTCACATGTGTACGCATATGTTTGTATGCTTGCGCATTATTTATTCGGAAGAATATACAAATATATGTATGCACATATACATAAGTATGCGCGCACATATAATATATTGATAAGTGATAAAATCATGATTTGAATTTCTGAACGCGCACATGCGCATACATGCCATCATATGAGCAGATAAGATTATGATATGAGCATGTGCAGAGACATAAGATTATATGATGTATGTACATATATATAGTTGTGATAAATTTAATTTCTATTATTAGGAAATATAATACAAAAATATTTATTAGTATAGTATATTATGTAAAAATTATATAAAATTATTAGATATGCACGTCCAAATTGACTATAAATATTACTATGCATGCATTCATACAAAATTATACGCTTATCATATTATGTTTACATGTCGATATTTAATTGCCGACGGCAAAACGCAAAAGCATACATATGTACATATGTATTTGCATACATTGCGATTCCCAAGTTGAAAAATTGAAGCATGAAAATATCACAATGCTGTTGTTGGGAGTATCATAAGGAGCATGCATACATATATGTATTTATGTCTCTTCATATTCTTGGGTATGTGAGACAGAGAACATAATATGTTTTGTACACATTTTTCGCTGTCAAAAATGAAACAAAATATAAACAAGCAAAACGAAATTCTTCATTGAGAGTTTCTTCATATTCTCTGCTTCGGCATACATTAAATGGCATCATATGCCGAAATACGTATATTTATTTCTCTTCATCTTCTCTGTTGAGTATGTGGAGAACTGTTAAAAATATTAACATTTCACAGCGCGAATTCCGTGCTTGTGAGGTGAATTCCCTACTATAAATCTAACGAATGTTCGCTGTCGAACCTGCACCTTCTCTATACTTTTAAGTTCTCTGCTCTGGCTTAGCTAAGATTTTATAAGGGCACAACTTAAGTATGGACTGTGAAACCGGGCATTAAACTGATAATGCGCTAATTAATGCACCATGTGGTCCTATTGCATTACGCACGTGACATACGAATGTTGCCGAAATAGAACTGAAAAAAATACCGTTATCGATGTGCAGTTTGATATTTTCTCTCATTTTTATATTCACTTGTAGTTGGATCAATTACTTATATACCAAATTGCGATATTACATATACATACATACATTTCTTTCGTCAGCATAGTAAAATATCAAAAGTTTTCTTCCATTTTCTGTGTCTAAAAAATTCTGCGAGCGTTTTGATTTTTTAAGTCACGGTGGACCATTTCATGGAAACACCCACATTCATACATTATTTAATTAATTTTACAAATTTATTTTTAGACTTACAAAGTCGTTTGACACAACACATATGTACATATGTTTCATAAATCTCCAACAGCAGTGAAAATAGTCTAGTTCAGTTAGTAGATAAATGTGATCTAATTACGCAAAATCCTAGGTCCGAAGATATTATATATTACAGTGCACTCGCGGTAACGTGAACTAATTAAAACCAAGGGAGCTCACGTTAGTGAAAATGTTCAGCGATTGTCGAATTTGAAGACGCAAAATTGCTAAATTCAGGATTTTTACACATTTAAATGTAAAAGTATTTTATTATTGCCATTAGTATGTTTATGGGTATACACATACATATTAGATTGCGAATAAAATTTCACATTAGATTTATTCATTAAAAAAAATCCGTTATCTTTTTCTGCTGCTTTTTCCTTTCTAATAGCTGAAATACTGCTTTCTCCCTTAAGCGTCTAAGTACACTCATATCGCTTTGATCAACCATTGCATCTCCAGCCCATTGCAATGCCTTGTTAAAGATTTCAACTGCCTCACTTGCGGCAATTTTCTTTATGGGGTCTTCGGCAATACAATCATCATCATCACTTTCTTCAATTTCATGGATTTTGGTGGTATCATCAACACAAGGGTCATCGTTCCACTCTCGAACCATTGGCAACGTAAACTCAACCTAAAATAGAAAAAAGTAATAATGATATAAAAGTGTGTCGTAAAACTTCTACCTGAGGACTCAAGTCCTGAAGGAGATCAACTGACATTCGCATTAAAGAGTTTATTTCTGCACTCCATTTGTCTTTCAGGATACTTAATGGAATGTTATATTCAAGGTCCTCCTCGTTTCCCATTAAACTTAAAATGTTTTTCCAACAATTGGCAAGAGTTTCTGTGCTGACCCGATCCCACGCGACAGATAAAAGGGTAACAGCATCTTTCAACGTTACATTTTTCATTGATTTAAGCAAATCTAAGTTTTTTGCTGCTTTTGAAGCCAACAAACTGTTTCAGTAATATAACTTCGTTATTTTAGTCGCATTTTGATCCATAGGTTGGATAAGAGGGGTGACATTTGGCGGCATAAACATGGCAATTATATTTCCATCTTCAGTTTTTAATTCTGCTTCACTTGGATGAGAGGGAGCGTTGTCAATAAGTAATAGTGCCTTTATTGGTAAGTTCTTCCGCTTTAGAAACAATCTTACCTGGCCAAAAGCAAGAATTTATAATAATTATTAATTAAGCGAAAAAATTGTTTACCTGTGGCACAAAGATTGATGGAACCAATGTTAAAAAATGGCAGACGTCATTCAGGCTGATTTCGAGTTCTTATAATCCGTAGGGCAACTAAAGTGTTTAAAGCTGCGTGGATTTTTTGCCTTACCAATTACTAAAAGTTTAAGTTTATGTGCACCCGATGCATTTGCGAACAGAGAAATGTTATACGCTGCTTCTCCGTCTTTGTTCCTGGAGCAGTTTTTTCATGCGATGATACATAGGTCTTATCTGGCAAGAGCTTCCAGAATAAACCAGATTCGTCAGCATTATACAATTGGCCATTACATAACTCCATTTCCTCAATTTTTTGTTTTAGTTTCAGTTTAAATGGATCAACCAATTGAGGCTGCGATGAGAGTTTTTCTACAGATAGTTTAAGCAATCTAACTCCGTATCTTTTCTTAAATCTCTGGAGCCATCCGTAACTAGCATTGAATCCGGTCGCGTTTTCTTTAAGTAGTGAATGCAATTCCTTAGCCTTTTCTTTTAGCATTAATCCACTTACAGGACAATTCCTTTCGCGCATCCGGATGAACCAAAGGTATAGACTTTTTTCCATAGCTGGAAGCTCTGACGATTTTAAAGTTTTTCTTTTTCCCGGTCCTTGGTATGTATTATTCACGCATTTTAAAATGGCTTCTTTTTTCTTTTTAATACTGTATATTGTTGACTTAGCGACATTATATTTTTTTTGCTAAGTTAGTCAGACTTGTTCTTTTTTTCAGACTGTCTAAAATGTCTGCTTTTTCTTTTAATTGCAAACACTTCGATTTTTTAGAACTCATTCCGATTGATTGATCACTCCGCGAAAGAAAAAACCTTCAACTGAAGTAAGTCGTTGTCATATGGTAAAAATTTGCGCAAATTTTTCAATATTAGGGGATTCCCCGAACTTAAAAAATAAAATTTAATGCATTCAGTGTTGTCCGTATGTTAATAAAAAGTGTAGTGAACAAAAATTTTGTTCACGTTACTGAGCTTTCTAAGTTTGTTCACGTTACTGAGCAGTCAATGTAAAAAACAGCGTGTTCACGTTAGCCGGTGTTCATGTTAGACGGTGTTCACGTTACCGCGAGTGCACTGTATTTGCAAATCATCATCATAAATGTATTTACATACGTGCACGCTTGTACGAACTTTATACGTCTTCTGTAGCTGTTGCACATTATGAACTTTTGTTCAATAGGTAGGACTTTTCAGGTGCGACATCTACCGGTAAATAGCTGAGTATTATTTTGCTAAAATGTATAGCGGGATTCTGTAACCAGTCTCTAGTCTCTATTTGAGACATTTTGAGGCAAAGTATCAATTTGATACTAGTTACTATTCACTAAACAGTCCCTAGCGTTAGTCTCAAAATATTGAGACTTGGTAGTTAGCTGGTCACAAAACTAAAAAGAACTCTTGCTGCATTTTTCAATGTACTGAATAGAGATCATCATAGATATTAATCGATTGTCGTTTTTTTACATTTTGTAAGCAATTCAAACACGAAAAGGTTAAAAATAAATAAATTTTACATAAATTTCGTAAATATTATGAAACAAAGTCAACATATATTTTCATTTTTATTGATAATTATGTTTTTTGACTATGTTATAGAAAAGTTAATATTTGTTATCGACATATTTATTATCATTCAAGTGTAAAAACATCTCTGAATAATGAAATGTAATAGATTTTGAGACTGTCACTTACAGAATAGCAAAATCGTCCCAAGTCTCAAAAATTGTCTCTAACTCAAAATCTCAAATTTAGAGACTTGATACTGTCTCACGTTACAGAATCGCACGGTTAATCTGTAACGTCAGAGCAGAGAACGTTAACAAATAAAGAAGGCGCAAACGTTAAATAAGATCGTTTTGAGTACACAAGTGTTTGCCAATTTGTAGTTTCCACATAAGGGAACATCGAAAAATATATGTAGCTTCGAAAAGAAAAATGAGTAACACTGAGAAAAGGGTATGGGTACAAATGTTCTTAAATGAATTATCGATGCACCGACTATTTAGATTTGTATTTTCAATTTCGATGGTATGAAAAAACAATTACTGTACGAAAATGTAAATTATTATCAGGGAACATCGAAAAAACGCAAGTTCAAAAATGAAATTCCACCACGGCACGAGCGTACATACATATGCACTATGTATGTAAGTTAACGGCAGCCTCCGCACTTAAACTCAAATGTAACTGTAAACCAAATTATATCTTTTAAATCCCCATTGCATTTCTGCAACTTTGCATTCATGCATCAACACAATTGAAATTCACTCTAATAGCCTTGACAGACAAGCAAAATTAATGTGTATTAAGCAACGCCAATGCGCATTGAAATTTTATGGTGACAGACTTGTGCATTTAGACAGCTGATTGTGAAATTTGTTTACTTATTTAAAAAAAAGTGAAATAAAAATGAATGAGATAAATTATTTATATGTAGAAATTTTGGTATTTCTGAAAATCAATATAAATTTAAGGAACAAATTGTTTATTCCTAACTACGTTAATATATAATAGAGTGAAATTTAAAGCAATAATTGATTGTAATGCGAAAAAAGTGTACGAAAAAGTTAAGAATATTGGAAAAATGCATAGCATTTCTGCCACCTAAAAATATTAAAATTTGTTTTTGTTAATATACTTACACATAATTTAATTAGCAATATAAAACTGCTTACCTCTGATGCTGTAAAAAATGCAAAGGAGACTTCACGCGACTTCTGCCAAAAACTAGCAAAAATCGACTATTTTTGAGCACTGCTGCCTACTCAAATTTGATAAATTCACCTAAATGCACGAAATTCTTGTGCATTACAAATTTGCATTAACATGGGTCATATGCGCAAATAAGTGTAAATTAAGCCCGCTAATGCAAATCAGCTATAATCGAGTAAGCGGTGTCTACGCCAATTAAGAAGAAGAAGAATGCAAATTAGCACTGTCGTCTGTCAGGGCTGTAACAATTAAAAATTTATAAATATACAGCTGCGGTCAAATTCTAAGTAGCGTGCAAACGTAGAAGAGAAACTCTCATTAAAATTATAAGATATCGCTTTTATAAAAAAAATATTTTTACCATAAAGCCCTAACAACAAGTAAAGCAAAACACACAAAAAAATCATTGTTTAACTAATTTCAATGAATTATAAATATGTATATGAAAAATAATTATGAGGAGTTTTGGCGGTCAAAAACTTAGTAGTGTAATAAATTAAGAACGAAATTTTGACAAAAAGATTTTTATTATATTTTTGTTTTACTTTTTTTCTAATTCGATAATGTCTTTTTATGAAATTAGTAATTAGTTAAGTGACCTTTATTTTTTTGTGTTGCAGCACAGCGTCGTGGCATTGAGTCAACGAGCTTTTGGCATCTTTTGATGGAAATAGACCCCCATGTGTTCTTCACAGCCTCCCATAGTAGCATGGTCCATGTCGACTTACATCGGGGTACTGTCTCCTTGACATCAGTCCACAAATTTCCTATGTGGTTGATGTCGGCGTCTGTTTCCTCAAATCACCTTTTAGCAACTTCACTTGTGTGTTTGGTATCGTTGTCCTACTGGAACGTCCAAGTAATCGGAATTTCTTCACTGGCATACAGCAGCATGGTTTTCTGGAGTATTTCGACATACGGATCATGACTCATGTTTTCCTTAATCTAATAAGTGGGTCCCACACCTTGCCAAGAAAAGCATATCCAAACCATGATACTCGCACTTCTATGTTTTACCGTTTTTGTTGTATTATTCGGCTAGTATTCGGTATTAACCATACTTAACAATCTTCGATGCGTCCGATCATAAAATGTTCCGCCGTTTTGTCGAAGACCAATCAAAATTTCCTTTAGCGAATCAAAGTTTTTGTTCGACATGTGTTTTAGGCAATAACGACACTTTTTATGGATCGTGGGTTCCCAAATCATGATATGTAATTTCAATACTTATAGTTACATTAAAACAGTGGTCGGCATTTCTTAGCACAATTGTGCAAACTAACTTCACACGTACGCTTACCCTCTATCGTTCAGTCGTTGTCGAGCCAGCAACGAATTAACATCATGCAAGACCGTAGCGCAAAACGAAATATGCCCCGCGAGAAATATTTTATGATTCTAAATGCCTTTGATGCCATGCAATGCCTTTAATGTTCCAAGTCTTTTAAAGATAATAGGGAATATATCTTCAAAAGACATGTTGTTAATTTTCATTATACTATTAATTATTAATAAAAATTGCTTAATTTTAATTCCAATTTCTCACTGGGCTACTTTTTTTTCGTGCTCATCAACACAGTGACAGATCCTCTCATGCCGACCACTGCATTAAAAGCATCTTTTACCTCTGGAGCAGCCGCAAATGGAAACTGCCTGGGTGTCTGACAATGGAATTGAGTTCTCTTACTGACATTTCTGGCTCATTACTTGATTGGTACCTGATAGCATTACGTCTTCTGCGACTTCTGTAAGGTCGCTCATGACACTATGGAGTGTCCAAAAATGAAAAAAAAAAAACAAAATAACAAAAGAAAATAAAAAAATTATAAATTGGATCATATTCATTAAGAATATGTGTAATATATCCGGTCATTACCAGTAGACTTTGACACTGAGAATTGTTCAGAACATAGGAAAAAAACAGAAACCCGTCCAAAAAAAAAATTGTTCTAAAGAATGAAAAATAAAACGTATGAGGGCTTTTTTTTAAATATATAGGAAAAAACAATGAAGCAACAGTTGACGACTGTAAAAATAGGGAAAATAGCGACACAATAGTATCCGAAACAATCGCTATGTTCGGGGCATATAGCCCTAATATCGTATATCTTTAAGTGAGGAAGTAGAGCAATTACGCTTACAAATAGAAGTGAATATTAGTAGTGCTACTGATTTTCAAACACAAACAGACGACGTTATATGTAGTATGTCAAGAGTCATTAGATGTTAAGTATGTATATCTTTACCTGAATTTACTGGTAGGATGAATACATACTTATTTATGTTAGTTGGAGGGATGCAGCTCTTAACGCTATGCGCCTATACGTGAAGGGTAGTAGAAATAATAGTTCGAAATAAAGTAACGTACGATGCAAATAATGCATTAATCGAACCATAGAACGGTACTTAATTTTGATGCAATTACATACATACACATGTATATGTAAGTATCTTGCTTAATAGAACAAGAACTAAGCATCTAAAGGCAGGGTGTAATATTCTACAACGTACATTAGTTGTAGAATATTACAACCTAGTCAACAAAAAATTGACTCTTTTAATAAATAAAACAATTACGACATATGGAAACAACGCGGTAATTAAATAAAAATAATAGGAACCATGCCCTACGAATAATCATAACAAGACTAAATACCCCATTTAAGGACATACTATTTTCTCTAAACCCACAAGATTTACCTGATGCTTTAGCAAAATCTGGAGAAGTAGATTCAAATAACCAAAGAGCTCGATTAGCACAAAATTTCGCGTATGATAGAAAAAGCCAAAGCCAATATAAACAAATAATAATTTAGGATTGGAAAATTTGTTAAATGTAAAATAATGGGATCGAAAGAATTTCGAAAACAATGGATATAAATATCTATGCATGTAAGTATGTATGTACATAAAAATTAAAATAATTACAATAAGGAACATAAAGTTTCCACAAACGGAAGCAAAAGAAATAACAGTAAAAACAGATAAAATAAAACCAAGAACCAAAAAGTTTTCAAATTGAGTCGACGGAAAAATTAGAGAAATTAAAAATAAGGAACAGGAAGATTCCACAAATCAAGCCGAAAGCAATAACGGCAAAAATTAAAAATATATTAAAGAAATTAAAGAACATAAAGTTTCCATACATCCAACAGACAATTTTAGCGATAACATTATATTAAAAAAATATATTTTATCTCAAGAACAAAAAGATCCTGAAACATCAACCAATGATTTTATTGGAAATATGAACAAAGACTACTCCATAATGCGCGGAAAAGAGTCTTAATATGTTTAACACTAGCTATTTTTAATCGGTAAACTCTTAAATTTTGAAATACATTCAAATACAAAAAACACAAAACCCTGCAAACCAGTTTAAAATATAAATAATATTGTGTAAAAACAGCCTAAGCCAGCTACTTTTGAAGGAGACATTTCAAAAAACATGCATATAAATACATATGTATTTAGTTACACAAAAATTGGGAAAAGCCCAATGGATATTATTAATAAAGAAGATCTTCTCTTCTTCTTTACTGGCTTAGACACCGCTTGCGCGATTATAGCTGAGTCAACAACAGCGCGCCAGTCATTTCTTCTCTTTGCTGCGTGACGCCAATTGGATATTCCAAGCGAATCCTGGTCCTTCTCTACTTGGTCCTTCCAACGGAGTGGAGGTCTTCCTCCTCCTCTTCTTTCCGCGGCGGGTACTGTGTTGAATACTTTCAGAGTTGGAGTGTTTTCATCCATCCGGACAACATGACCCAGCCAGCGCAGCCGCGGTCTTTTAATTCGCTGAACTATGTCAATGTCGTCGTATATCTCGTACAGCTCATCGTTCCATCGAATGCTATATTCGCCGTGGCCAATGCGCAAAGGACCATAAATCTTTCGCAGAATCTTTCTCTCGAAAACTTGTAACGTAGACTCATCGGTTGTTGTCATCGTAAAAGCCTCTGCACCATACAGCAGAACGGGAATTATGAGCGACTTATAGAGTTTGGCTTTTGTTCGTCGAGAGAGGACTTTACTTTTCAATTGCCTACGCAGTCCAAAGTAGCATCTGTTAGCAAGAGTAATCCTGCGCTGGATTTCCAGGCTGACATTGTTAGTGGTGCTAATGCTGGTTCCTAAATAGACGAAATTATCTACAACTTCAAAGTTATGACTGTCAACAGTGGTGTGAGAGCCAAGTCGCGAGTGCGACGACTGTTTGTTTGATGACAGGAGATATTTCGTCTTGCCCTCGTTCACTGCCAGACGCATTTGCGTTGCTTCCTTGTTCAGTCTGGAGAAAGCAGAACTAACGGCGCGGGTGTTGAGGCCGATGTTATCAATATCGCCAGCAGCTGTACACTCTAATATATTAAAAGATTGTTCCTGCTCGATTAAGTTCTGCAGCTCGAATAATTTTCTCCAGCAGAAGATTGAAGAAGTCGCACGATAGGGAGTCGCCTTGTCTGAAACCTCGTTTGGTATCGAACGGCTCGGAGAGGTCCTTCCCGATCCTGACGGAGCTTTTGGTGCTGCTCAACGTCAATTTACACAGCCGTATTAGTTTTGCGGGATACCAAATTCAGACATCACGGCATAAAGGCAGCTCCTTTTCATGCTGTCGAAAGCAGCTTTGAAATCGACGAATAGGTGGTGCGTGTCGATTCTCCTTTCACGGGTCTTTTCCAAAATTTGCCGCATGGTGAATATCTGGTCGGTTGTTGATTTGCCAGGTCGAAAGCCACACTAATAAGGTACAATCAGTTTGTTGACGGTGGGCTTTAATCTTCCACACAATACGCTCGATAGAACCTTATACGCGATGTTGAGGAGGCTTATCCCACGGTAGTTGGCGCAAATTGTGGGGTATCTCTTTTTGTGGATTGAGTGGAGCACACTTAAATTTCCATCGTTGGGCATGCTTTAATCCGAGCATATTTTACATAAGAGCGAATGCATGCTCCTAATCAGTTCTTTGCCGCCTTGTTTGAATAGCTTGACCGGCAATCCATCGGCTTTCTTGTTCTTCAGACGGGTAATTTCTATTCGAACTTTTTCATAGCCGGGCAATGAAACGTCTGCTCCATCGCCATCGATTGGGGAATCGGATTCGCCTTCTCCTGGTGTTGTGCGTTCACCACCATTCTGCAGGCTGGAGAAGTGTTCCCTCCTTAATTTTACTATGCTCTGGACATCGGGTACTAGATCCCCTTTGAGGGTTCTATAAGAATATGCTCCAGTCTTGAAACCATCTGTTTGCCGACGCATTCTTTCGTAGAATTTTCGAGCATTACCCTTGTCGGAATGCTTATCAAACTCTTAATATTCCCGCATTTCGGCATCTTTCTTTTTTGTCTACAAATGCGTCTCGCTTCCCCCTTCAACTCTCGGTATCTATCCCATCCCAGACGTGTTGTGGACGATCGCAACATTGCGAGGTAGGCAGCCTATTTTTTCTCTTCTGCAACACGGCACTCCTCTTCGTACCAGCTCTTCTTTTGCACTTTCCGAAAACCAATGGTTTCGGTTGCAGCTGTACGTAAGGAGTTTGAAATGCCGTCCCACAGTTCCCTTATACCGAGTTTTTGACGAGTGCTCTCAGAGAGCAGGAAGAGTAGAAAATCGTTCGGCTGTCTGTTGTGATTGCAGCTTCTCGACGTTGAACCTTCCCAGTGTTTGTTGCCGTGCGTTGTTTGCTGCACAGAGGCGGGTGCGAATCTTGGCTGCAACAATATAGTGGTCCGAGTCGATGTTAAGACTTCGGAGCGCACGCACATCTAAAACACTGGAGACGTGTCTTCCATCTATCTCAAAGTGATCGATCTGGTTGGCGGTTTTTCGATGCGGAGACCGCCAGGTAGCTTGGTGAATCTTCTTATGCTGAAATGTAGTACTACAAATAACCACATTTCGGGCCCCGCGAAGTTGATCAGCCTCAACCCATTTGTGGATGTTTCCTCGTGGAGGCTGAATTTACCGACCGTAGTGCCAAAGATACCTTCTTTGCCCACCCTGGCGTTAAAGTCTCCAAGCACGATCTTGACATTGTGGCGGGTGCATCTCTCTTAAGTGCGCTCCAAGCACTCATAAAAGGCATCTTTGGTCACATCGTCCTTCTCTTCCGTCGGGGCGTGGGCGCAAATCAGCGATATGTTGAAGAACCTCGCTTTGATGCAGATTGTGGCTAGACGTTCATTCATAGGAGTGAAGGACAGTACTCGGCGACGGAGGACATCAATTATCTGGGCAGCGGCACCTTGCAAATTAAGGGAATGGACATTCCAGGTGCATGCTCTCAAATTATAGTTCTTAAATCATTTGCCATGGTCGTCATTAAACGGGGGGGTCACTCATCCGAGGCTTGTTGTTTCCTTTCATTGGGGGTGTTTTTTTTCGTGGCGGGTCCCAAACCCAGCGCACAACCCTAAGTAGGGAATATTTCGCCTTCTCACCTTAGCTCGCCTTAAAACGGATGTTCTTAGGCTACCCAGAGGATACTTGGTCAAAGACCGGAAGTCGTGAGCTGCTACAGTCATATGTAAAAGAATCGTTTCTGGTCACTCCCAAGTGAATGGCGACCAGACAACTTTCCTCACTTGTGTGAACTTCTACACATGACTCCATCCTCAATCTGGAATAATAGAACAAACCCACAGTTAGATTATCGAACTCATTCAGAAAATATTAAGCAAATAGAAAAATTATATTTCTGGCCGGAAATGCGAAAACAAATAGAACATTGGTACCATTAGCCAAAGCCCCCCATTTCAAAAAAAAAAAAAAAAACGAAGCTTCACAGACATACATATAATTTACGCAAAAAATTTAAAATTCATCACATGTTTAGATGCCTATTCAAAAATTATTATAATTATTGAAACACATAGAATACAAGTAAAATATCGAAAAGATTTTAGAATTGCTTCAAACCTTTACAAATGTAAAACGAATTACTTTAGACAACGAACCAAGTTTCACAACACACCAGTTTAAATCTTTATTGCAAATTCTAAATATATAATAAAAATAATTTTTGTTATGCACGACAAAGTGTAACCAATGGACAAATAGAAAGAGTCCTTTCTACAGACATCGAGATAGCACGATGTCTTAAGAATACAATTTAGTGAGCAATTTAGAAACTTTATTACGAGCCACTCAGCAATATAATTTAACAATGTATTAAATAGGGAAGTAATAGAAATAATTGAAAGAAATTAAAACCCAGATATAAAAGACAGAAAATTAAGTAAAATTTAGGGAGTAAAATAATAATTAATAATAGAAAGAGATCTAAATAATATTAAGGTGATACCATCCCTAAAACAATAAAAATAAATCAACTTATTATTTATGTAGTTCAAAACATCATAAATACAATAACATTTGGTAAAATAGAATTTTTAATCCGACTATTTTGCATTTAGAAGAATTAAAAAACATAAAAAATTACCAGCACGGAACTATTACAATTAAAGACTTAATGGACATTTCTAATTTAAAGATATTACAAAATAACGATAATATATGAAAATAAAATTTTATATATGAAATAAGTATGTATATCAAAAAATTTTAAATTATTGCAGATATTACGAAGTAAGAGCAATTACCAAGAAGACGGTAAACTAATAATTGACAATTAAATTGCAAAATGTAAAAAGGAATATATGTATGTACATATAAATATAACAAAGTGATAAACACTTATAGTAAAATTTCTAATACGAATACTTGCTTATCAGATATTTTGCCCAGAAAAAAGGTAAATACAAAAAAATTTTAGGAAAAAACAAGAAATTGATGTAATTAAAGAAGGAGCAACATTAGTCTCCGGTAATAACATAATAGATGGCTATGCTATAAATGGAGTTTATCTTGTTTCTTTGAAAATTATGGGGGTCCTCTTTTAAAATTTCTTTATAAAATAGATTGTTTTTTTGTATTGACATCGAACTTTGACACGCGTTTCCTCGAAACAAGATTTTTCGAATCTGCGGGCATTCTCGTTTTTGAAGCAAAAAGAAAGAAAAGAAGAAAATATTCTTCGGCGCAACAACAGGCCAAAGTGGAAAAATCATGCGAAAAAACGATACTTTATTTGCAAGGGGCCGCTATTTTGTTTCTATAACAAATTTTTTCATGTTTTTTAGGTTGGGCGCCTCAACGGAATGTTATAATTAGGACTTGTTTGAGTTTCAGGTTGTAGACAACGAACTGCGACCTACATCGTGCATGCAGATGAGGTCGGTTTTCAAAATACCTTTTGCTGGAGCCGCCATTTTTGACACCCGAAACTCAAAAATTTAGATTTTAAACATATTGCACAATAGCGCACATGTCTAAGTCAGTTTACTTCCTTAAAAAAATTAGCAAATATTAGGCACTTTTTGTACAATTATATAAGATACAAATATTAACAATACAACATACGTATGAAAATGTCGATTATAAAAACTAAAAATATTTATTGCTGTGTAAACTGTTTGTAAATAAATAAATAAAAATATTGAATCGGGTAGGATTCATCTTAAGGAACGGAGGGTTAACGGCAACCTCCGCACTTAAACTCAAATGTGACTGTAAACAAATTATTTTATCTTATAAATAACGTCCGTTTTCTTTGGAGTCAGCGTGTCGGTGGATGGGCTCCTTTTCTTTTTTTAATCCTTCCCTTGACAGGGAAGTTAATTTGTATGCGCAGATACGCAGTATTGGCATACATATCAAGGAAAATTAGATAACGAAAAAATATTTATTTAATTATTTGAAGAAAACAAAACAATTAAAAAAATATATATGTATACTAGAGGACCCGTCCACGCTTCACTGTGGCTGATACATAGATAAACTGCTACTGGATTATAATTATTAGTTGTGTTAGTTTACAAAAAAATGGATCATAGAGCATTTCGTGTGTTAATAAATCAATGCTTTTTGGAGAAAAATACTGTTGAATTTGGGCTGAGGGAAATCCATCGATGAAAAGATATTTGCTAAGCTTAAAGAGGCGAAAGCTCTGTGCAAAGTGGGTGCCTCGCAAGTTCATAATCCAACAAAAAGAACGAATAACTGATTCTGAGAAGTGTTTAAGTGCTTTTTAGTCGTAATAAAACAGAATTTTTTCGGTAATACCCTCCCTATCAATTATGCCCAGGCTACGTAAAAATTTTTTCTAAATTTAAAATTGAAAAAAGAAGTAAAATGTGTAAATGCAACTATTTAGGGTCGGCTTTAGTATACCATCCCACGATTTCAGGGTTAAAAGTGGTATGGTTGGATAGGGCTGATGCTCCAGATTAAGAAAATATATAATTGTTGCCGCCGCAAACTTAGAGTTTTCGAGATATTTGCATTTAAAGTTGAAAACTTTGCAAATTTCATCTTGCAATTTCTCGATTTCTAGTAATTATTTATTTTACATATATTATGCACTTTTTATGCACATACACTTCATTACATCGTTTCTACATATTTATTTTTTATTTATTATTTACACATTTTCTTAAAATAAGCATTTTATATTTTATAACAATTTCATTACATGCACAATAACAAAAGTATTCTGTGTTTACAGCTACTAAGTGTTGCCATAATTACACATTGACCAAAGAATAAAACTTAATAAAAAATAGGATTATACCCCAAGTATATAAATCATTGCCCCTTTTCTTGATATATCATGATTTTTGACCGGGCAGGCCGCCAACGTCTAAGTTGGGTTATAGGTACCGCAAACGCAATAAAACCACTTTATATCCAATCTTGAAACAAAATTTCAGTTTTCGTTAAAAAATGGATAAATTTTGGTTATTATATCTGTCAGCGATTTCCATTTATTTTTGATGATACATTGGTTTGTATTTTAGGTGACAATATATATATTATTTAACTTTATTTATTTCACGGATTGTATGTGATTTTTTGTTAAATTAGAATATTAGAAGTCATAGACTCGTATAACTTTACCACAAATAATATAAACTTCAAACAACGTATTTTCACTTAATGTTTAGCCAGTGGCAGCTTTTGTTATGACAGCCTAAATCCATGAAAATTTACTGTTGAAATTGATAAAACACCGCCAGCTGCTAGAAATGTAGCGCCATCTACTGTAACATACCACACTTACTCAATACCGCTCTTAGCGCCACCAACTGGTGGATAGCTCTTTGCTAATAATAAACAAATAATTTGCAATAAATAAATAATGCGACTATAAGGAGAGTTATAAACTATCCTATCTTTCAAGTTGGACCAAACTGCACACAGTATTAAAAATTTCATTAAAATCGGTTCAGTACTTAAGGAGTCCATCGAAATCAAACAACGTGACACGTGATTTTTATATATTAAGATGTATAATATAGCGTTTAATGTGTGAATTCAAACAGCCATAGTGTTTAATTGTTTCAAATGACCAATTTGTATCTGGATATTCTAGAAATTAACTTTGCTATAAAAATATTTTTATATACAGTGGACCAATAAAGTTTACATACACCTAGTTCTTTTAAATTACGACACGTTCATTTGTTATAAAATGAATAAGTTTTGTGGTTTTTTTTCTATCCATTTCAAAATATGTATATTTAACATTAAATATCCCGAATTCGGAGATAAAATGGATGTAGACGTAGAGTAAATTCTCCAGATTAAGAATGTACACAGTATGTAATAGTCCTGACAGACGACAGTTGCATTAGCGGGCTTAATTTAAATTTACTTTCGCATTTGGCTGAATTTACCAAATTTGAGTAGGCAAAACTGCCCTAAAATGGTTGCTATTGTCTGACAGATGTCGCTTAAAATCTGCCGCTTTCTTTGTGTTTACAGCATCAGAGGTAAAAAGTTTTATATTGCTAATGAAATTATGTGCAATTATATTAACAAAAAAAAATTTATATATTTTTAAATGCCAGAAAATACACAACGCACAGTTTGTCTAGTAAATAAACAAATTTCACTATCAGCTGCCTAAATGCACAAGTCTGCCGTCTGTTACCATAAAATTTCAATGAGCCTTAAAGAACGCTAATTTTGATCATCTGTCAGGGCTATAAGCTGTATTAAACTTAAAGTTTTCGAGATATTCGCATTTAGTCTAAAAATTCAAAAGTTTTCAATCTTATATTATAAAATTGAAACGCTATTTCGTTTTGTGTCTCCATAACGTCCGAACCACACCCCGGACGGATATGAAAATTTTCACAGGTATTCCTTTAATCCTTTAGAAGGTCCTATCGTAGGAATATAGTTGTATATGTACATATTTTTTACTGAAGAATGGCTAAACCGATTTGGCAGAAAATTTATGATGAGGTAGCGTTGGACAAGGGGCGACACAAACCGATACTCCAATTTCATTTATGTATGTATCTGTTTGCTTTCATACACTACAATACTAATAATTTACATAACATAATTTATTTAATTAAATTTGTCTTTGAAACACAATTAAACTAAACTCTTTAATTTAATTTTATTCATAACACCTAACATATTTTGATTTTGAAGCTACGGTGGCGAAATTTCGTTAACTTAACGATCATTCCCCAGGAAATATAATATGCCAAGTAGTATTTTGGACGGCGTTCGACTTCTATCTTGTGAGAGATCATCTGATGGCGAAATAAATATTGCGCAAGAAACTTTATAATATCGTAGATTCCAGTAAAATATCCGAATTTGGTTTACATAATTATAAAAAAGAAAAACAAAAAAAAATAGCTTTTGCTTCAGCGAAAAAACGGTTCTTATAAAACTCAACGGCGAACAAGTAGGGCTCGATATATTTATAGGTGTTATTTCAGTTGATTTACATCTCTTTCTACTTTACTATACATTTATTTATTTTTAGTGTTGTCAAATGATTTTACGTCTTTTCGCGAAGAACCAAAAGAAATCAAGGATGCCGTCTAACAAATTAGTTCGCTGCTCACTTTTATTGAAAAGTTCCTTACCGAAAAGGTAATCTTACTTTTACAAGTCTTTCTTTACTTTCTCTATGCAATAGTTTTTGTTATTTCAGATGCTTGAAAAAGATGAGGTTCAGGTCCAAAGCGAGCTTTTGCATGAATGCAAAGAACTGTCGACCAGAAGTCCCTTGGCCGCATCACCGGTGAATGAAGGGTATTTGCAGCTTTCACCTACAATTCTAATGTAATAGGCTGTATAACTGGCTGGGGCTAGTGTTGATGCAATGGTAAATTTACTATTTTATATTATACTATTTTATATTTATTTATTTTCATACTGAATGGAAGTGAAGTTATTGCGTTTTAAGTGTCAGTATGTTTGTATTATAAGTCCGAAAAGGAGCTTCGAACAAAGACCCAACATTAAATTTTGTTTTAAAATTGGTAAAAAAAAATCGTAGCAGAGTGCACGAGTGGTTTCAACGTTTTCAAAGTGGTCGTAAGGTCATAAATGACGATCCGTGATCACCGGAAATTTCATCAAAGCTGTGCGTGAATCAAAAATCAGTCAAAATCATCATTGAAATTCATGGAAATGAAATTGAAAATCTCCACAATATCGGTTTATCGTATTTTGGCTGAACATTTGGGCTTACGAAAGGTGTGTGCACAGTTTGTTCGACCAAAAATTGCTCTAAATCTGACTGATCGATCGACGCTTGTGACCTATTATTTGACCGTACTCACTTGATATGGCACCGTGCGACTTCCCATCTACCCATGAAAGGAAAGCGTTATGCACACGGAGAGGCCATTTTAAAGGCTTTCGCTGGCATAATGGCGGCCATACCGGCCAACGAGCTAAAACATTCGTTCGACATGTTTTTGAACCGTGCAAAAAGCTATATTGAAGCAGAAGGAGACTATTTTGAATAAAATAAATTAATTTTGTCGAAAAAAATGCAACGGGAAATAAAAAAAAAGATTTTAGGAACAATTTTTGACTCTACGGTTACACATCATGGTAAATTTTGTAGCCCCCAACTTTTTATAACAATTAGGTACACACTTAATTGTGTAGTATTTATTTATAATGTAGATACCTTAACAAATGCAAAAAAAATTTAATACTTTCTATTCATATTATGGTTGTTTAAATGAGCTAAGCATCCACAGACTCTACCCGCAAAAACTGGCGCAGACTAATAAAGCGCTGCTCAATACGCCATATCTGATGACATCATACTGCTGTATTACCGCTTAATACAACTCAACACACCTCTACATCATTCAACCCACTGAAAAAAAAAGGATGGGCAAAAGGGAAAGCGGACACAATTCATTACTTACAGTTCGAGCGTCAACATCCCTTGTATATGCCCTCGTTTTTGGACACCAATCTCGCGCGCTGCAGTTAACACTGTGACTCTAACAATTGGAACATTCAATTTTTAAAATATTTAACTTATTTTTCATTCAACATTAAAATTGAAGATTTAACTTTAAAATAACATTACACAAAACAAGAGATTTTAAATGATAATATAGTAAGAAAATTCAGTTTGTTTAAAAGCTAATTTACAAATTTTAAAACATAGAAAGAAAAATATAACTATTATTTAGCCTTTGTGTTGTTCTCCCATGAGATATTAGTAACACATTTTTTTTTTGTATACTTTTTAAAATATATATGTATATATTTTTTAAACAAAAAAAGGGAAAAAAAATGTATTGATAACTGAGGTTATGTGCAGCCTGCCTTTCAAAACTATTACAAATACTTACCAAATGTAAATATTTACGCAACATTCATTTTAGCGAATCCAACATCTTATTAAAGTGTAAAAAATAGTTACATATGTATATGTACATACCTATATAATAATATGTAATTATTTTAAAATCTGTCTGTATACAGCAGATTTTGGGATGATCGTTTGAGACCTCCTGGATTAATCCTTTAGGAGATATCCTATACTCCCTGTGATTCCTAATACTCGTGTGTAAATACACGTAAAATTGTATACTCGCTTTTAACATTGCATGTCATGGAACGCGAGTAGTCCTTTTAACCTCCTAAAGGAGATCTCTATGATTATACTAAATCATTGATGGTTTTTTAATAGGAAATATCATTAATTCAATCTGCTTCGGTTGCAATATGTCAATAATCCGCTCCAGGAGTATAGTGTTCTGCGCCGATATTTCCTCTAGCTTCCGCATTCTTTGTTCCATGTTTTTCTGCCAGGAGGAGGTGTTTCGGGAAGTATTGGTGGACACATTGATATTTTCTCCACTTAAAATTGAAGAAATTCCGCATTCTATGAAAAAAATGTGCTAAAGAGTTATGGAAAAATATTTGCAAGTGATAAACTTACCGATAGAATTGAATAAAAAGTTATTTTGTGACGCCAAAAATTTCTCCAAATATTTTTCAACTTCCTGTGGCTTTGAACAACCAATAAAAGTGCCAATTAAAAATGGTTGTGATTCACAATTTGAAATTGCTCCCAATATTGGCCAAAGAGTTTTCGCGGAACTTTTGCAAAGTAGCAAACCATCGTAAAAAACATCAAATACAATTGTTTCACCTACAGAATTATCGTGTTTTATTTCATTTTTCAATGCATTTTCTAAGCCAAAGTGAAAATATTCTCCAGGCGGCATGGCTATTACATTAGTATCATCTGGTTGGAAAGATTGTAAGAGCTTATTTTTTGATATAGGCACATTTAAATTTTGTGAATTTAAAATTGCAAGAAGACTATTACATGCGGCCCATGTTATTCGATTTTCAAATGCCCAAATAGCTAACTGTTTTGAAAGTGGTTCAGTTGGCAAACAAAAATCTTCTATCACTTTTTTCGAGCCTGTATCACTTTCAATTTCATTAACACTTTCCACATCATTTTCATTTTGTGTATTATTATTTTGTTTTTTATATAAATTATTTAATTTTTTATTCACTAGGCGTTTTAAACGCCTTTTAGAGTACTTTTAATTATCAATTTAAAATATTTAATACGAGTACTCAATAGATATAAAACACTTACGTCTGCACGCTTTAAAAAAACAGTTGAAATGAACAATTGCTTGAAGACAAAAATTAACAGTTATTATAAAATTAAAAAATCTCCTTTATTGCTCCTAAAGAAGGACAAAAGGAGATCAATACTAAAGTGAAGTAAAAAAAATCACAATAGAAGTGTCAAATCTCTTTTTTTGCTCCTAAAAGATGACAAAAGGAGGTCAACACTAAAATAAAATATAAAAAAAAACACAATATAAGAACAAAATAAAAAAATCTCCCTTACTGCTCCTAAAAGAGGTCAATAGGAGGGCTCCTTCATTCCTCCTTTCAGGAGATCTCGCTTTGTTTCTGACCAAGAATGAAAGAATGTAGCGTCATTGAAGGCATGTTGCATGGGCCGTGTTGAATATTAAAAACGGATATTAACCACGCCCACGCCACATATAACGAAAATGTTGAAAACTAATGAAGGTGACATTATTACGTAAATAAATACTGCAGAAGAAATTAAATTTTACAGCCAACATAATGCTTATCGGACTGTAACATTTCAAGTCTTCGTATACCGAATATGTCTACCTTAGTACCTATGGCTGACTTTTAATCGAAATATAGTATTTATTATTATTACGGTTATTACAATTCGAAAATGATAGTTTACTAATAATATTACAATATGTCCTCGTACCGAAAATGGATAAGATATAAATATTTTCAAACTGCCTGTTTGCCTCATACCCTATATTGATGAACAAATTGGCTGCAATTACATTAAACAAATCAGCATTTTAATATTTAACAAGTAAGAACGGGATAATTTCGGGTGCAACCGAATATTTCAACGCCTTAAGGAAATACCTTAAGGTGTAATCTGTCAATCAGAGAATCGGAATCTAAGCAATTTTATGTAGATATATGTACATATTATACATATATAACTCATACACTGGCCGACATACATATTCGGCACAAAGTTTGTTTGAAAACGCGAGTCATTATACATAATATATGGAGTTGGAGTAATATCGACCTGATTTTATCTATTAACTATTATAACTAAAATGTTCCTTGGTTTCATTAACTTCTCCTCACTTACAATCATCGAACATATGGAGCAAAATCAGGCGGGTGTTTGAAAATCCTCATACATATATAACTCATACCCTGCCCCACACACATATTCGGCACAAAGTTTGTTTGAAAACGCGATTCATTATACATAATATATGGAGTTGGAGTAATATCGACCTGATTTTATCTATTAACTATTATAACTAAAATGTTCCTTGGTTTCATTAACTTCTCCTCACTTACAATCATCGAACATATGGAGCAAAATCAGGCGGGTGTTTGAAAATCCTCACACATATATAACTCATACCCTGCCCCACGCACATATTCGGCACAAAGTTTGTTTGAAAACGCGAGTCATTATACATAATATATGGAGTTGGAGTAATATCGACCTGATTTTATCTATTAACTATTATAACTAAAATGTTCCTTGGTTTCATTAACTTCTCCTCACTTACAATCATCGAACATATGGAGCAAAATCAGGCGGGTGTTTGAAAATCCTAATGATAGCTATAATAATACCCAACGATTATCCTCCTCCCGCCCAACCGACGCGAGGGGCGCAATCCGCAAACGAGGAATTGGTCGGGTCATAAAAGGCAAAAGAGTTTTAAGCGATACGATCTTAAGCTGCTCAGCTACAGAAACAAATATGTATTTCAACAGCCAAAATTAAGAATTAGATTAAAGTAAGTTTATTATTTTTAAATGTTACTTGTTAAAAGTAGATAAAATAATTTTTTAACGGTAAAGAGCGAGTCTGTTAGATCAAATGTGCTGGAATGAGAATTGAAATCGTGACATATACGCCGGAAAGATTCGTTTAATTCAAAATTTGTTCTAGAAAATTTTAGAAGTAAAGGTCTAAATTGCCTGGCAGAGCGTATGGGAACGTTAAAATTAATAATAAGATAAGAGATATGGGCTACAGGCTGACCCATGTATGAGTTTTACTTGAAATATTATACCAAGCATTTCCCTACGACTAGCGAGGGTAGGGTAATGGTTAGTATAGGGCGAGAGACTTAACCTGGAATCCCAATTCAAATGATTTGAGGCAAAAAGTTAAAATCGTTTTTGAAAGGACTTTAACTTCTCCTATCTAGGGTTTAAAATCAAAGAAGCATACTTCTTTCTAAGATACCAAAGATGTAAAAAGAATTTTTGTAGTAAGCCGATCTCTAAATTCTTTAGACCAACGTTTAACAAAACCAAGAGGTTTTAGATTTAAAAACCGAGGAAGATGCATGAAGATTAAAATTGAGTTTGGGGTCCATGGTTACTCCTAGATCAATAAATCTGCATACTTTCTCCATGCTAAAGTTTTGTATTACTTATGAAAGGCACATCATTTTACATTTTTTAAGGTTGAATGGCATATAATTTCTAACACACCAAGAAACTATGTTGTTTAAATATACTTGCAACTGACATCTTTCACTATTTAAAAAATATAATATGATTTCAAAAGTCTGACATGATCAGCATATGATTAAAGTCTTGAATTCTACCTTGAGGAACGCCTGAAGAAACATTTTTTATGCCAGATAAGAAGCAACCCATTTTAGAAATATTGGTTGAAAACCAAGAAGATCAAATTCAAAAGAATTTAATAGTTTATTTTACGAAAATCGTGCTAAAAACAAGAAATTAGTAGAGAAATCCAGAAGGTTATTTCGTCTGTTATAATTGCTTCAAAAAGTTTAGGTATTGCTGGCAACTTTGCTATTCTTCTATAGTTTTCAATGGATGACCTAAATCCACTCTTATGCAAAGGAATTATAAATGACTTTTTCCATATATGTAGATGGAAATACGCCTTGCTTAAGAGGTGCATTAAACAGTTTTGTTAGGGATTTGGATTACGTTCAATGTTATTTTTTACTTTGTTTATATAATTATTATAACATATTTCCTTAAGTTCAGCAAATTGTCGACGAAATTTAGAATATTTTAAAAAATCAAAAACTAAACTTATTCGCTTAAAAAGTTTAAAAGCACGAGGTTTTCTATTTTTTAATTTACACTCTCTCGAAAACCATAAATTAGAACTTGTTCTTTGAGTAACAAAACATTTCGAAACATATTTCAATTAAATTTAAAATAGTTTCATTAAAATGGGATGCACTGAATTCAATATTGCCACTGTAATCTGGCCAAGTTACTTTAGAAAGTTCGCAATAAATCGTCTTAAAATTAACTTTGGCAAAGTTGAACCGAGAACAAAGGTATTTTGTATTATTATGGACTAAGCTGGCTATGATTTCCATATTAATTTCCAAAGCAGGATGATACGAGTCCTCTGGCAGAAACAAAGGATCACATCGGACAACAGAAAATATTGAAGCGCTATTAACGTAAGATCTAAAAACTTACTGACTAAAGCTCGGTAAAACATAAACATAACATCTCCCGAAACAATCAGAAAATCGGTATTATTAGCCATAAAGAAAACATTTTTTATTAAAGATGCATGCAGCGTATATGTATGTATAACAGATAAGCCCGATTGAGGCGGCATACGTCATAAAGTTAAGTAAATATAACACTATTAACGCAAATTCGAATGCACTTAAGCTTAATGAAGTCTATATGAAGAATATTAACTTCTTCCGATGCAATTGATGAATGCACAGCAAACATGACACCACCTCTTATACATATTTCTCAGCCGGTCATATCTAAATATTTCCAATTTGCTATTGAATATCCCATTATCAAAAATATGGGGCTTTAGACAAGTTTCTGTGAAAACGTTAACTTTAAAATTACAATTAATGCTATTTGAATACAATTCAGTTAGTGAATGAAATAAAATTTCATAATGCCTAAATTTTTCCGTTAGGGTTTCATGTTCACGGCTAATATCCTTGAAATTATTGTGCGCCTGCCGAAAGACTTTAAATAATTCAGTTTCTGTCGGTCTGATTTTTATGCAACACCAGTACAAACCCTTACTATCAAGAAAAGAATCCAATATCCTGTCTGTCGGTCCATCACATTTAAGATGAGCAAGCCCATCACATAATCAGCGAGAAACAAAGCGTTCCGACTCGCCTTTTACAGTACAATTCGGTAAATTGCGTAGAATAATGACAAAAAAACTTAAATAAAATTGAAAAAATTTAAATAACAAAAGTAAAAAGAGCAATTACAAAAATATTATTAAAGAAATAAATGCAATCAAAATAATTGGTTATCAAAGCTAATAACCAATTTAGCGAGCAGTTTGAGATACACTGTGACACATGAAAAGAAAGAAACTCGCAAACAGCTGTGAGCAAAGATGGAAAACTAATAAAAACAAGAAAAAATTTAAGTAAGCAATATAAAATAACACCAGCAATTGCACTATTTAAACATGTAGCAACAAAAACAAATTGAAAATGACTCGGCCAATGATTTAAATTAGCCAACACACAATTAAAGTAAATTTCAATTAATTCAATAGCAGAATGTAACCGTGATACTTATCTTAACAGATCTCTTAATCCAGATATTTTCGCAATAAAGTTTTAGATATAAATTAAACAAATTTACGAAAGCGCCAAAAGCACGCAATTTCACAGCTAAACACGAGAAGGGTTGCCAGTAAAACAATTAGCTCAATTAAGTAACTCATGGAGGATGGAGTCATGTGTCTGAGTTCACGCAAGTAAGGAAAGTTCTCTGATCACCATTCACTTGGGAGTGGTCAGAAACGATTCTTACATATGACTCAAACAGCTCACAACTTCCGGTCTTCCAAGTATCTCCTGTAGCCTAAGAACATCCGTTTGAAGGCGAGCTAAAGTGAGAAGGCGAAACATCCCTTTCGCAGGGTTGTGCGCTGAGTTTGGGACTCGCCACGTAAAAAACGCACCCAGTGAAAAAGGACAACAAGCCTCGGGTGAGAGACTCCCCTTTTGATGATGACCAAGGCAAACGAATTAAGGACTACGATTTGAGGGCATGAACCTGGAATGTCCGGTCCCTTAATTGAGAAGGTGCAGTTGCCCAGCTGGTTGAGCTCCTCCTTAAAGTGAAGGCTGACATCACCGCCGTTTAAGAAATTCGATGGACGGGACAAGGACTAAGACGAGTAGGTCCTTGTGGCACATATAAAGGAGCGCAAAATTGGTGTTGCATTTGTGGTGGGATTGAGACTTCGTCGCCAGGTACTGTCATTCACCCCGGTGGATGAACGTCTAACCACAATCCGTATCAAAGCGAAGTTCTTCAACGTATCGCTGATCTGCGCCCAACCCCACGCCCCAACGGAAGAGAAGAACGATGTGACCAAAGATGCCTTATATGAGCGCTTGGAACGTATCTATGAGAGCTGCCTCCATCACGATATCAAAATCGTGCTTGGCGACTTTACCGCCAAGGTGGGCAAAGAAGGTAGCTTTGGCACGACGGTTGGTAAATTCAGCCTCCACAATGAAATATCCCCAAAGGGGTTGAGGCTGATCAACTTCGCCAGGGCCGAAATAAATTTATCTGTAGTACTAAATTCCAGCATCAGAAAATTCATCAAGCCACTTTGCTGTCTCCGGCTCACCACCAAGCAGATAAATCATGTTGTGATAGACGGAAGACACGTCTCCAGTATTTTAGATGTGCGTGCAGCAAAAAACGCAGGTTCGACCTCGCAATCACAACATATAGCCGAACGATTTTCTACTCGACTTGCACTCCTGCCAGATAACGTATAATATAGAGATGGTTCACCGAGTTGCCAGTTTTACGATATTTCATTTTTTGGAGGGGTACTCTTTTATATTAGTGCATTTTACCACAAAAATGGGGTACTCTTTTCTATTAGTGGATTTCACCAATATTTATATAGCAGAATTGAGCATTTTCAGATTTAAATGAGAAAAATTATGCTAATTTCAATGTTTAGAAATATACGCTTACATACATATTCGAATATTTACAATACGCCAGCGACTATGGATATAATTTATGAATATTCTCCATAAATTTGATAACAAAGCTTATATGTACATATACATATATGTATGTATGCAATTTGACCGATTTAATGATAAATTCCATTAAATCTGTTGGAATTTATAATAAAGTAATATTTCCATTATTACCTACATAAATATATATACATATATATTGGGCATTAGAGGTTTTGATAACATTTTGAAGACAAAGCCGACGAACAGATTCACATATGGATGTATGTATGTAATTATGTGTACATGTAAACAGATTTTAAAAAATCGTACGCATAAAGTTCACATATTCACATACATATGTAAGATGTAATTTTGCGTGCACGTAAACAAATTTGAAAGAATCATTCGCATAAAGCTTGCAAATTTGTCTACACACAACTTTGTATGTAAATATATACACCCATTGTTTTATACAAAAACTCCGTTTTCACGGACAACCAATGGCCGAACTTTACGTTTTGTCAAAAAGTCAATGTATAGGACTGACGCGACGACAAAGCGTCACAACATTGTATTGTTGGTAGAAAATCCTAGATGTGTGGAAAAAAATAAACGAATGGCCGCCGATTGTCACCGCTTCCCTTGCCGTTGTAACAGCTTCGCCAACAAACCAGTGTAAATATGTATGGTTATGTGTGAGCTTGCATACATATCGACGGAGCTGCGTAAAAATATTTCAGAATTACAAAATATTTTTTACATTCCTTGACAAACACAGTCAATCCTGGTTATGTGCCACTTTCAAAGGTACAGAATGTTAGTTAAAAATAAAAATAAAATATGGTACATAAGCGAGTGGTACTTAAAACAATAATTTCTATGTATTTCAAAAAAAAAAAAAAAACAAACCGTGAGATGCAACAAAATATAATATAGGCTGTTAAGAGTGATAAGGGAGGGATTTGATTTTCATTTAAACAGAGTACTACTTAACCGGGATTGACTGTACACATATGTAAATCAGATGAATATTGAATATGTTGTTTGAAATATTTCTTGACTTGAAAATCGACAAATGAACTATGTTGTCAATTTTATTCTATATATATATTTCATGGTTGTTCCTTCCATAAAATGTCAGAAATATGTATATTCAATTTATGAATTTTAGCTTTTGAAATCGTCGTGAGAAGACGCTTGTAGGCAAGGCATGCTCGGGGAGATGTAATGGCGTCTGCTTTTATAAATGAATCGAATATGCTTTTCGAAAGTATGTTTGCGTTCATTGAAAATTTTGTTTTTGTGTAATTTACATCGGCAATTTGGCTGCCATATTGGTTTCTGATGCTATTTCAAAGGATTGTTGTTTTTGTAGAACAATATTTGTAACTTTTGCGGGTGACATATCTACATATGAAAGCACGTAAGTATGTATATTGTGTATGCATTGTTTGTGTGAAGATCATACGCACATACATAAGTATTTACACGTGTACGCATATAAGTATGATAATGTTTGAGACGATTGTAGAACAGTACTATTTGTAATTTTTACCTGCGACATATTTACATGTGTACGCAGATATGTACATATGTACATTAGGGTATTTTTTTTTTATTGAACTATAAACTTTTTTCAGTCCCGTCACGAAATTTCCTTGGAAATCCCCTAAACAAAATTCTCTAAAAATTTTAACCCTTAATATTAACATTAAAAACTGGACCAAGGCCTGTAAAATTTTTCCATAGAAAATACACTACAGTCGTGAGTTTTATCTTTAAATTCCTACAGATCAGAGGTATTTTATGGCATCGCTCTGACTTTCGACGGATATTTCTCAAAATTGTCCACTCTACAAAAGCGCCCAATATAACAAAGTCGTAACTCACACCGGCTAGGTAGCACGGGGCTCTGAACCGGATTTTTCCAAGAATTTCGCATTTTTTTTGTATATATCAATCAATATATAATCAAAGCGATACCATAAAATAACTCTGATCTGTAGGATTTAAAGATAAAAACTCACGATTATAGTGTATTTTTTATGGAAAATTTTTAGAGGCCTTGCTCCAATTCTTAATGTTAATATTAAGGGCTAAAATTTTTTGGGAATTTGTTTTTAGAATTACCAAGGAAATTTCGTGACAGGACTGAAAAAAATTAATAGTTAAAAAATAAAAAAACACCCTAATGTACATATGTAGGTTTGTGTATGTATTACACTGGGGAACAATGTGAAACAAAATTTTAGTTGCTTTCGATTTTACAGCTATTTTAGAGTTACTTAAACATGTTAAATTTAAGTCCGAAGTCAGTTTTCTTCTATCACGTCAAGTTTTTTCCTACAGCTTATAGTAATGAGACCACTCCCTGCAGTGTACTGCTTAGATCATAAAACGGGGTACGCTTTTCTGTAGACGGAAGTTTAATTTTTTTTTATTTAGAATAAGTGAATATCGCTGTAGGAGAATAGCAGCAGGTTCATACTTGTGACGACAATCGTCTAGACGGTAGTTGGGACATGTATGAACCTGTAGTTGGTGACTTACGGCGTCATTCTCTTCTTCTTGTGTGGTGAGACGTTGTTTGTGCTCATACGTTACATCCGGTTTTTTTTAAAAGGATTTTTTTTACATTTATTTCTGAGAATGGGGTCATGTGTAGAAGTTCACGCAAGTGAGGAAAGTTCTCTGATCGCCATTCACTTGGGAGTGGCCAGAAACGATTCTTTTACATAGGACTCAAGCAGCTCACGACTTCCGGTATTTGACCAAGTATCCTCTGGGTAGCCTAAGAACATCCGTTTGAAGGCGAGCTAAAGTGAGAAGGCGAAACACCCCTGCATAGGGTTGTGCGCTGGGTTTGGGACCCGCCACGTAAAAAAACACCCCCAATGAAAACCAACAATCAGCCTCGGATGAGAGCCCCCCTTTTTGATGACGACCATGGCAAACGAAATAAGGACTATGATTTGAGGGCATGCACCTGGAATGTCCGGTCCCTTAATTGGGAAGGTGCCGCTGCCCAGCTGGTAGATGTCCTCGTAAAGATAAAGGCTGACATCACCGCCGTCCAAGAAATGCGATGGACGGGACAAGGAAAAACGAGTAGGTCCTTGTGACATTTACTACAGTGGCCATATAAAGGAGCGCAAGTTTGGTGTTGGATTCGTGGTGGAAGAGAGACTCCGTCGCCGAGTACTATCATTCACTCCTATGAATGAACGTCTAGCCACAATCCGCATCAAAGCGAGGTTCTTCAACATATCGCTGATTTGCGCCCACGCCCCGACGGAAGAGAAGGACGATGTGACCAAAGATGCCTTTTATGAGTGCTTGGAGCGCACTTATGAGAGATGCCCCCGCCACGATGTCAAAATCGTGCTTGGCGACTTCAATGCCAGGGTGGGCAAAGAAGGTATCTTTGGCACTACGGTCGGTAAATTCAGCCTCCATGCGGAAACATCCCCAAATGGGCTGAGGCTGATCGACTTCGCCGGGGCCCGAAATATGGTTATCTGTAGCACTAGATTCCAGCATAAGAAGATACATCAAGCTACCTGGCTGTCTCCAGATCGAAAAACCACCAACCAGATCGATCATGTTGTGATAGACGGAAGACACGTCTCCAGTGTTTTAGATGTGCGTGCGCTCCGAGGTCCTAACATCGACTCGGACCACTATATTGTTGCAGCCAAAATACGCACCCGCCTTTTGTGCAGCAAAAAACGCACGCCAACAAACACAAGGATGGTTCGACGTCGAGAAGCTGCAATCACAACAGACAGCCGAACGTTTTTCTACTCGGCTTGCACTCCTGCTCTCTGAGAGCACTCGTCAACAACTCGGTATAAGGGAACTGTGGGACGGCATTTCAAACTCCTTACGTACAGCTGCAACCGAAACCATTGGTTTTCGGAAAGTGCAGAAGAACAGCTGGTACGACGAGGAGTGCCGTGTCGCAGCGGAGAGAAAACAGGCTGCCTACCTCGCAACGTTACGATCGACCACAACACGTGCGGGATGGGATAGATACCGAGAGTTGAAGAGGGAAGCGAGACGCATTTGTAGACAGAAAAAGAAAGAGGCCGAAATGCGTGAGTACGAAGAGCTTGATAAGCTGACCGACAGGGGTAATGCTCGAAAATTCTACGAAAAGATGCGGCGGCTTACAGAAGGTTTCAAGACCGGAGCATACTCTTGTAGAACCCCCAAAGGTGATCTAGTTACCGATGCCCAGAGCATACTTAAATTATGGAGGGAACACTTCTCCAGCCTGCTGAATGGCAGTGAACGCACAACACCAGGAGAAAGCGAACCCGAAACCCCAATCGATGACGATGGAGCAGACGTTCCATTGCCCGACCATGAAGAAGTTCGAATAGCAATTGCCCGCCTGAAAAACAACAAAGCGGCAGGGGCCGATGGATTGCCGGCCGAGCTATTCAAACACGGCGGCGAAGAGCTGATAAGGTGCATGCATCAGCTTCTTTGCAAAATATGGTCGGACGAAAGTATGCCCAACGATTGGAATTTAAGTGTGCTATGCCCAATCCACAAAAAAGGAGACCCCACAATCTGCGCCAACTACCGTGGGATTAGCCTCCTCAATATCGCATATAAGGTTCTGTCGAGCGTATTGTGTGAAAGATTAAAGCCCACCGTCAACAAACTGATTGGACCTTATCAGTGTGGCTTTAGACCTGGTAAATCAACAACCGACCAGATATTCACGATGCGCCAAATCTTGGAAAAGACCCGTGAAAGGAGAATCGACACACACCACCTCTTCGTCGATTTCAAAGCTGCTTTCGACAGCACGAAAAGGAGCTGCCTTTATGCCGCGATGTCTGAATTTGGTATCCCCCCAAAACTAATACGGCTGTGTAAACTGACGTTGAGCAACACAAAAAGCTCCGTCAGAATCGGGAAGGACCTCTCCGGGCCCTTCGATACCAAACGAGGTTTCAGACAAGGCGATTCCCTATCGTGCGACTTTTTCAACCTGCTTCTGGAGAAAATAGTTCGAGCTGCAGAACTTAACAGAGAAGGTACCATCTTTTATAAGAGTGTACAACTGCTGGCGTATGCCGATGATATTGATATCATCGGCCTCAACACCCGCGCCGTTAGTTCTGCTTTCTCCAGACTGGACAAGGAAGCAAAAGAAATGGGTCTGGCAGTGAACGAGGGCAAGACGAAATATCTCCTGTCATCAAACAAACAGTCGTCGCACTCGCGACTTGGCACTCACGTCACTGTTGACAGTCATAACTTTGAAGTTGTAGATAATTTCGTATATCTTGGAACCAGCGTAAACACCACCAACAATGTCAGCCTAGAAATCCAACGCAGGATAACTCTTGCCAACAGGTGCTACTTCGGACTAAGTAGGCAATTGAGAAGCAAAGTCCTCTCTCGACAAACAAAAACCAAACTCTATAAGTCTCTCATAATTCCCGTCCTCCTATATGGTGCAGAGGCTTGGACGATGACAACAACCGATGAGTTGACGTTGCGAGTTTTCGAGAGAAAGGTTCTGCGAAAGATTTATGGTCCTTTGCGCGTTGGCCACGGCGAATTGGAAACGATGAGCTGTACGAGATATACGACGACATTGACATAGTTCAGCGAATTAAAAGACAGCGGCTACGCTGGCTAGGTCATGTTGTCCGGATGGATGAAAACACTCCAGCTCTGAAAGTATTCGACGCAGTACCCGCCGCGGGAAGCAGAGGAAGAGGAAGACCTCCACTCCGTTGGAAGGACCAAGTAGAGAAGGACCTGGCCTCGCTTGGAATATCCAATTGGCGCCACGTAGCGAAGAGAAGAAACGACTGGCGCGCTGTTGTTGACTCGGCTATAATCGCGTAAGCGGTGTCTACGCCAGTCAAGAAGAAGAAGATTTCTGAGAACAACTTCTCTTTCCTTTAGATCATGTCCGTCTCTGGCATTTCACGTCGAAGGTGTATGAACAGTGCTGATTCGTTTTGATATATTTGTGGCAGTTTTACTATTCCAAGTCAAAGGGGAAACATTAGTCCATTTGTCAGGCAAGCCTTTTTAGCGTATTTTAAAATGAAAATCGGTCTTTAGGATAAAGCTTGGGCCACTCACAAGGTGTGTAAGCAGTTTGTTGAGAGTTTACGAATGTGATAAGTTAAGATTGAGTTGGCGAGAGCCCAGAGATCATTCAAGTGACTATTATTTCTGTATGGTGAAAACGTCAGGTTATAACAAAAAAATAAATGTTAGATAGAGCTAGTTTACTATCGGCTATACGCCCAGTGCCTCATTCAGCTGAAATCCCAGTGCCAGTTTTTGAAGAACTACCCCTATCAGAAAAACAAGAAAGCGTATGCGATGATGATTCAAGTGTCTCCAACGATGAAGACTTTGAAATTGAAGACGACTCTGCTCGAAAGTTATTTGATCAGAATGAGTTGAATGATTTGGTACGAGATTTGGGACTATCCAAAAAATCTTCAGAGCTGAATGCATCCAGAATGTATGAGAAGAACTTGTTTGAAAGAGGAGCTACGGTGTCCTACTTTCGATTCAGAGAAAGTGAATTTCTGCCATACTTTCGAAATGACTCAGGATTTGTGTATTGCTGTAACGTACAAGGTTTGATGAATGTGTTGGAAATTCCAACATATAACGCAACTGAATGGAAACTTTTAATAGACAGCTCAAAGAGGAGCTTGAAGTGTGTGGTATTGCACAATGGAAATGTCTTTGGTGCAGTTCCAGTCGGCCATTCTGTTCGTTTACAAGAAGCATATGAAGACATAAAAAGATTAATTGATTTGCTGCAATATGACATGCACAAGTGGATCATCTGTGTTGACCTTAAAATGGTATGCTTTCTTCTTGGTCAGCAACGAGGATACACAAATCAAAAAATCCCTGTTTTTTGGGACAGCAGAGCTCGTGAGAAGCATTGGGTGCAGTCGAATTGGCCGCCAAGATCTGAGCTAAAGAATGGTGATCCGAACATTTTACATCAACCACTTGTCGACAGGAAGAACATTGTATTTCCACCTCTACATATAAAACTTGGCTCATGGAACAGTTTGTTAAAACTTTGTCCTCTGAAGGGGGCTGTTTCAAGTATTTAATTTTGGCATTTCCTGAACTGTCTTTTGAAAAGATAAATGCTGGTGTATTTAATGGTCCACAGATTCGCAACTCGTTAAAGATGAACATTTCATCGAAACAATGACAGAACTCCAAAAGAACGCTTGGTTTGCATTCAAAACCATTATCAAAGATTTTCTTGGAAATACTAGAGCAGAGAACTATGTACATTGACATTGTCAACCAACTCTTGGAGAGTTTCAAAAGGCTAGGTTGCAATATGAGCATCAAATTGCATTTTCTACAAAGTCATCTCGCCAATTTCCCCACAAACCTTGGTGCAGTCAGTGATGAGCAGGGAGAGCATTTCCACCAAGACCTGCAAACCATGGAGGCTCGGTACCAGGGAAGATAGGATGAGCACATGATGGCTGACTATTGTTGGAGCATCAAGCGAGATTGTCCACAAACTGAACACTCCAGAAAGAGTTATAAGAGAAAATTTTTATCGTAATATTGATGTCCGGGTTTGAGAAAACCATGTTATCCCTTCTACAATGACAATTTCACTTTACAAAAAATGTGATTTAATAGCATTTGTTGAAATTAAATTACAATTTGTGAACAGCATATTCAGTATAATTTTTCATCTCTACTTTATTTCATAAAGATATTTTATATGATTGGGAGAAAGAGGGTATTCTGTAGCTTAAAAAGTTGATGTACTAGACAAAAAACGAGGTTACTTTTGGATTCAGAGGCCAAAGTGACTCAAAAACAAGTATTAAATCGAAGTTAACAAAAATTGTGTTCCCCAGTGTTATATATAGTTTGAATATTACAAATATACTTAGTCCTAGGACTAGAAGTACTCCTATAGTTACGAACATATTGTTGATTGGTGTTCTTCAAATGATATTAAAAATTTATTTAATTTTTTAATGTTATCAAATTGATATTCGTTTTCTGATTCCAATATTTCAAGAATGTGAATTCTTTCGTTTCCATTAGCTATAATATAATATTTAATTTCTTGTTCCTAGTTGTGGAATACTTCTGAGTCAATAATGATTGTTTCATTAAATTGGATTAAATACAATCCGTCAATTGATTTTTCGTTTAAAATATTACCATGTTCTAAATCTATAATAGGTGCGTTATTTCCTTGAATAACATTACAATGGGCTTCGTAACCTTCGATCATTGGTATTGTACAATTGTCATTAGGTTCTTGTTTACAAATATATTTACTTAAATTATTTTTACATTTCGATATTAATATTATTGTATCTTCACATTTACTTACGATTTTATTCATATCCAAAATGCCTTGACGATAAGATAATGGAGTAACTTTGCATGTTGTACATTTCTTTTCAATGATTGGATATTTATAAATTACAATGAAAGCATCGTCGTTTAATCTACCTACATGCGTGTCTGCATATTCGAGTATGTCAATAGCCGGTATACTAGTTTGTTCCTTTTCTAATATTTCTTCAATCACGTCCGTATTTATTGATGCTGAATAAAAATTTGCGTTCTTCGCAAAATTAATTGTCGTAGTTAAGTTAAATAACATCTTGTATAATTCTTGCAACATAACCTTTTGTTTAATCGTCTTAATAATAAATGTTTTCATCATTATTTCAAAGTTGGAATTAATTTGTCTTTTTTGTTATTATTTTCAATTATGTCGTTGGTCATATGGTATAGGTACTCATGTTCTTGATATAAAAATGAAGAGTCAGTCTCGGTTAACACGTACTTACGATCTTGTAAGTCGGTTATTTCCTGAGCTAAGGATGTTGCTAGGATTAATGTTAGCGTTTCTGAGGTTGTCCTTGTGTACGATCTTCCCTTCCGTTGTTAAAATTGTGGCCTCATGATTCTCTTGAACTGTTTTTTTTTTTTTTTTTTCAAATAGCGTCGATTCGTTTTATTTCGTCGGTTTTGTTTAACGTAAACTGTTTGTCCTGTTTTATATTCCTTTTGTGTTCGTTTTTTATTGTGGTATGATAGCATATAATCCTGCTTATTTTCGATCAGTTCTTTTATTCCTTCAGTCTTGCTCCTTCCAAAAAATAAATCGATAGGTTTCCTTTTTGTGTCGGAATGTATTGTCCTATTGTATTCCTTGATTGCGTTGAATAGTTCTTCAGTCGCGGTTGATTTAGTTTGTTTAATGCGAATTCCAGTAATTTCCAGAATGGTTGAATGCAGCCGTTCAAATTAAGCGTTCGATGTTGAATGGTTTGCTGCGGTCGTTGAATGTTCAATATATGGCCGTTGGAATAGAGCTTTAGCCGATATGCTATTAAATATAATCTCGTTATCTGTCATTAGTTTATTACAAGATGGGAATATTTGTATGAGTACTTCCTCCATTATTTTGTAGAATTCCCTTTTGTCTTTTAATTTTCTCATATATATATGCGTATTTTGAGTATCTACATATGTATCTATGCATGAGATATACATTGTTCCATCGATTTCAAATATGTCCTTTTGTATTTGTGTGCCTATACCTTCGGGTATGGGTGTTTTTGCAAAATCTTGTTTTGTCGGGTGGCGTTCGTATTTGTTCTCTTTACAAATGCTACAATTTCTAGTTAGTCGGATTACATCATTTTTTATATTTCTAGTATCTCTAATGTATTATTTTTTGCGTTTCTATGTGCTCTTTCATGCGTATGTTTAATTATATTTTCTCTATCCTCTTCACTCGTAAAGTCCTTTAATAGATTTTGACAAAAAACCTTTATCTCTATATTAAATGAAGAGTTTATAATATCATGAATTTCATACCAGGTTTCTAGTGTAGTGTGAAATGCGGTCGTGATATTAGGTTTGATAATTTTTGTTAGTGTACCTATCAAGTCTTGTGGTGTGACGTAATTAACATAAAATCTCTCGTGGTTTGCAAAAATTGTTGCTCTTTCTAATGCATTTTGTTCACATTTTTTTATCACAATTTGTGTTTTAAATTGGTTCAATGTAGCGCTGACATCTTTAATTCTGATTAACGAGGATGATTCCTGCGAGTGTATTGAGTCGTTCGTAGTTACGTTTACTAGACGGCTGAGTGCGTCGGCTACTACATTTAAATCTCCTTTAATATCAGGTTGTCAAAAAAGTCTTGCGGTATTTTCGCTAGTTGGTGCTGAAAGCGCGTAGCTCTAGTTTTATTGATTTTAAGTTGTTCGTGAGTTATAGTGTCGCAAACATGGAGCAAAATAAAGAGAAAATACGGCATATTTTACAGTACTACAATAAAATTTGTGCAGTTTATGGACCCGATACAGTTTCCATTTCCACCGCACAATGATGACTTCAACGTTTTTGTTCTGGTGTAGAGGTGGTCGAAGATGCGCCACGCTCCGGAAGGCCAGTCGTCGAAAATTGTGATAAAATCGCTGAATTGGTCGAAAGAGACCGGCATAGTAGTCATCAAACCGTTATAAACCATTTGAAGAAGCTTGGAGTCACTAAGAAGCTCGATGTACGGCACACGAATTGATTCAATAAAAATACCGCAAGACTTTTTTGACAGCCCATTATATTAAATTTTTGCTCCGTATTCTTCTATAAAATTTTTCCATAGTTTTAATTTTGAATTTGAGTTGTCCTCTGATATTGAAAAAATTAGGGATTGATGATCAGTGTAAATAGTAGTATTACTAGTGAGACCATACAGATAATTCCTAAGTTTCTTGAGTGCCCAAACGATTGCTAATATTTCTTTTTCATTTGTTAAGTAATTTTGTTCAGTTCGCGTAAATGTACGTGAAATGAATGCTGTAGGTTTCTTGCCTTGTGTCAATACAGCTCCAATCGCATGATTGCTTGCGTCTGTAGTCAAATCAAATCCTTTTCCAAAATCTGGTTGGAATAATTCTATTTGTTCTTTTTGTTTATTTTTTAGTGTTTTTACTGCTTTAAGTGCTTCGTCATCTAATTTTACATGTACTGTTGGTTAATGCAATTAAATTTGCTTGTTCTATCATCTTGTTGATTTATTTTACTAAATATCGGCCTCCTTTCTCCTTCTATGAAAGCGTGTTGTTTGCCAAAGATGATATATATACTTTCAATTTGTTGTCGTATTGCGATTTTTATGTGAATCCCTTTTAATGGACGTTGTGTGGGATGATGCACTGGTAAACTTCTTCGATGGTTTAAATGAATCTTTTTTTTGTTTTCAGGGACTAGGTTCTTCCCTTTCAGGCAGACTCACTAAGGATATTACTGATGATCCTTTTTTGTTGCTGCCCCTGGTTGGGCGCCAGTTAATTTATTTTTTCGTTAGGAATAAGATAAATATATAATTTTAAGTCACCCAATGAGATTGGTTCTGACTGATCCTTTATTTGTATAATATTTCACCGTATACACGTGTATTTCAATATTGAATATACTTATTACACTTAAGCTGTACAAGTGTTACATGTGGTAACTTGTTACTCGGCAGTCGATAACGATAAAGTGACCCCGAGGCTATTGTTCCAGTTGCTTATATAGGCTATGCTTATCGCTGCTCATAATATTGAGATGCTGGTTGTTTACTAGTACATAACTATTTGGGTTGTTATTGTTTGTTGTACTGATAGTGCGCTTCTATTGTTCTAAGATAAAGTTGTTTTGATGATTTTTTTTTTTAATGTTTACTGAAGCATAAGGTTGCGGTTAAAGGTTAAAATATTAACTCGCGCATTTTATATTTCTGATAAATGATAATATCTTGATTAGAAATTGTACTTGCATACATACATATCTGCAGGACAGATGCGTATGAAAATTTTAAATGATAAGAGGTGTGATTTACATATAATATATTATTATTGTAATATATAATATTATGTTTTTAGGATATTACTATAATATTTCATATACGTGTATACCATATATACATACATGCATACGAAATTATATAATATTATCAGAGATAAGAAATACTTAAAAAGTAGTTTTTATTGATAACATTATCATTAAATGTTATCAATTTTGCATGCATTCACAAAAATTTGCAAAATGATATGAATATTGATATGATTGCATGTAAACGTATAAAAATGTAAGCAAAAGAGCAACATACATCTATAATAGCAAATTCAATGCTCAGCTCTGTTCACTCATTACATCAAATTTCTCCTGCCGGGCCAAAAGTCGTGAAATCCACTAGCATTTTGTTTGCTCTTGGCAGTTCACACGCCTGTCCGCAACTGAACCTTCTCTATATTATTCGAGTACGTTCTCTGCTCCTGCTCTCTGAGAGCACTCGTCAACAACTCGGTATAAGACTGGTATAACTGTGGGACGGCATTTCAAGCTCCTAACGTACAGCCGCAACCGAAACCATTGGTTTTCGGAAAATGCAAAAGAACAGCTGGTACGAAGAGGAGTGCCGTGTTGCAGAAGAGAAAAAATAGGCTGCCTACCTCGCAATGTTGCGATCGTCCACCACACGTGTGGGACGGGATAGATACCGAGAGTTGAAGGGGAAAGCGAAACGCATTTACAGACATAAAAAGAAAGAGGCCGAAATGCGGGAATATGAAGAGCTTGATAAGCTGGCCGACAGGGGTAATGCTCGAAAATTCTACGAAAAAATGCGTCGGCAAACAGAAGGTTTCAAGACCGGAGCATATTCTTATAGAACCCCCAAAGGGGATCTAGTAACCGATGCTCAAAGCATACTTAGATTAAGGAGGGAACACTTCTCCAGCCTGCTGAATGGCAGTGAACGTACAACGCCGGGAGAAGGCGAATCCGATTCCCCAATCGATGACGATGGAACAGACGTTTCATTGCCCGGCCATGAAGAAGTTCGAATAGCAATTACCCGTCTGAAGAACATGAAAGCCGATGGATTGCCGGCCAAACTTTTCAAACAAGACGGCAAAGAACTGATAAGGAGCATGCATTCGCTTCTATGTAAAATGTGCTCGGACTAAAGCATGTCCTACGATGGGAATTTAAGTGTGCTCCACTCAATTCACAAAAAGAGATACACCACAATTTGCGCCAATTACCGTGGGATAAGCCTCCTCAACATCGAGCGTATTGTGTGGAAGATTAAAACCCACCGTCAACAAACTGACTGGCAAATCAACAACCGACCAGATATTCACCATGCGCCAAATTTGGGAAAAAACCGTGAAAGGAGAATTGAAACACACCACCCCTTTGTCGATTTCAAAGCTGCTTTTGACAGCATGAAAATGAGCTGCCTTTATGCCGAGATGTCTGAATTTGGTATCCCCGCAAAACTAATACAACTGACGCTGCAAAACGAGGTTTGAGACAAGGCGACTCCCTATCGTGCGTCTTCTTCCTTCTGCTGCTGGAGAAAATAATTCGAGTTTAATCGAGCTGGTACAATCTTTGATAAAAGTGTACATCTGCTGGCATATGCCGATGATATCGATATCATCGGCCTTAACACCCGCGCCGTTGGCTCTCACGTCACTGTTGATTGTCATACATTGAAATCGTACATAATTTCGTCTATCTTGAAACCAGAATAAACACTACCATTGTTGGTAATAGCCTGGGAATTCAACGCAGGATAAGTCTTGCCAGACAGGTGAAGTTAAATCTTCTCTCGAAGAACAAAAACCCAACTCTATAAGTTACGCATTATTCCAGTCCTGCTATAAGGTGCAGAGGCATGGACGATGACAACATTTTATGGCTTGACGATACGAACGAAAGGATCTGGGAAAGATTTATGGTCCCGATTATGGCATTCGATGCAACGTTGAGCTGTATAAGATATACAACGACATTGACATAGTTCAGCGAATTAAAATACAGCAGCTACGCTGGCTAGGTCATATTGTCAGAATGAACGAAAACACTCGAGTTCTGAAAGTATTCGACACAGTACCCGCCGTGGGAATCAGAGGAAAAGGGAGACCTCCACTCTTTTGGAAGGACCAGGTGGAGAAGGAGCTAGCTTCGCTTGAGGTTTCCAATTGCCGCCACGTAATGAAAAGAAGAACGACAGGCGCGATGGGGACTGAGCGGGGTTATCTTTCGATTTGCTCCATTTTCACTCTGTCGGTAGGGGTTCTTATAATAGCCGTGTTTTAAAAACGATGAACTACAAGATAGCTTATGACAAGCCAACATACGAGTAATTATGTTGGCTAAGTCTTTCATACAAAATAAGCTAATTGCTTAATTTGCCAAATATTTGAGCTTAGCGAATTTGGTTGTTGTGGCTTTAGTGGTTTAGAAGATACGTTTTTCAAATGTTTTTACCCATATGTGCCTTTTGTTGCTGCGATCTCCTACATTATTACAGTTTTACATCTTAATTTAGTGCTTAGTTATGGCACTTTATAAGTTTTCGGTTGATAGTGGTCTGTGGGCGTAGCAATGGTTCGATTACGCCCATTTACGAACTCGTGCTTTTTGCAAGCTACAGCTTACACGGACGGACGGATGGATCGACAGGCAGTTACCCGGATTTAAACTTTTCTCCTCATCCTAATAATTTATATATGTATATGGGGTATTCCATACCAAATCGACCACTTTTGAACCCGACCCCTTTAGATTTTGCTGAAACTTAGCCATCCTTTTCTACCCTTTGAAAAACATTTTTGAGAATTTTTTCAAAATTTTTTGACCAATTTTAAAAAAGTTATGAATTTTGCAATTTTTTGCTAAAAAATGGCTTCTTTATTTTCAAATAGCCATAACTTTTGTAGAAATTGACTTTTGGGGACCATTTTTTTTTTAAATTTTTGTTTTTGAATGAACTTTTCGAAAAAATACAGGAAAAAAATTTAACACGATAAATTATATAAAATAATCGGTTTTTTTAAGTAAAATCGTAATTTTTTTTTTTTGAATTTCGCCATTTTTTTTTTTTTTTTTTCAAAAAAAACTTCAATTAATTTAACAACTATCTCTGCTAATCCCGGAGTGGGCCGATTTTTTTTTAATATTTTTTTTATTTATTTAAAAAAATGAAAAAAAAAAAATTTTCCCGTAAACTTTATTTTTATCATATAAAAAATATAATTTAACGATTTTATGATATAATATTTACAATTTATAGACTTAATTTACGAATATAATGACTAAGTTTTATGATTAATACTGCTAATATCCAATGATTTCACAGAAACAATACAAAAAATTATTTATTAATTTTTTCTCTGGCGTTTGAATATTTTACAAATTTTTTGTTCAGTAGAGTTTGAAAATTTTTTAACATACAAACAACCATTTTTGTCCGGAACTATGCAATGTAGGTGTTGAGTTCCTACAATTGGTTTCGTTTTCAAAAATCTGTCATTTAAATCAGTTAATGCTGTATTATAATCTTTTTCTGGAGAAAACTTAACTGTGATATTTGGTAAGTTATTCGGATTAGATGCCCATTCAAAAAATTCTATCGGTGTTGTTATTTGTTTATCAACTGCAAGTTGGAGACTGGCTCTCGCTACGAGTCGTTTGATAATGCCACCAATTCCATCACACGGACCTTTGCCATGGGCAGTCGCAGAAAAATGCCATTCAGCAGGAATATGAAAATCATCTTCATGATAATATAAATTCACAAAATTTTTAAAGTTTTTGAACTGTTGAGGAGCCCCATCAGAAAAATAATAAATCTTGTTACAGCATTCAGGAAGACTTTTTACATAATCAGTTATTAATTTGATGAAAACATGAACAGCAACGGCATCGTGATTATTACAGTCTGAAATAATGACTAAGCTTTTGTGTTCAAGGTCATCATGTACTTTGTAATAAATAACCACCGGAAAAACTGTTGCTTGGTTATTATTCCAGTGAAAGCCAGATGCTGCATTTTGTACAACAAACGCATAATTCTCTGCAAAATCACAAATAATGACAAATTCATTTGGTTTCAGTGTTTCTTTCAATTTTTTCAAAAATTTGGCTTGTTCTTTAGCAATAAATGAGTGAGGTAAAAGAACTTTTAGTTCACTACAAAAGTTTTCAACAAATTCTTCTGTAGGCTTGATAAAAGTTTCCAAACTACTTCTCGGTTTTGATATCCAATATTTATAAGTAATATTCTCAATCTCCTGATTCTCAAAACATGTTAGTAGAATGTTACTCAACTCTTCCACCCTTGGACAGTTGTTACATCCACCCAAATAACATTGGGCCGATGGAGTCTCACAAATTATCATGTCCAAACAATCGTTATAGTGTTTTATGGGCTTTTCCGTATTTATTGTTAAAGAATGAAGATTTGCACCTAAAAGAAAAGTTATTAAATAAACAGAAAATTCACACACTTATAATTATTAATTAATTTGATAATTACCAAGCATCATCAACTTAAAGTTTAGATGGATCGTACATACACAGATGGTGTGTGTTCCACTTGCTCCTGCTAACACACAATGTTTCGGTCGTAAAGAAGCGAATTTCGAAAATCCAATTTTCTCCGTTGGGTTTATTTCACGGAAACATTGGTATAATTCTTTTAAGTTAGACAAAACAAGCCGTTTTTGGACGTGTACTCGATTGCCATCATTATTTCGAACTGAAACAAAGTCTTTCATACCGGGCATCAAAGCACTATACTCATCATCGTTGTAAAAATTCTCAATTTTTAATAACATTTGATGAGTCATTATCCTCCCTATACAAAAAATGTTAAGTAATTCAGTTTTCAGATGTACCAGAAATCTCATCAATTCTACATTATACCTACCTAATTTCGATTCCGGTGTTGAAAGTAGACCCTTTTCTTCAACTAAGTTTTTTGCTACCGTTGTTAAATGTCGTGATGTATTCATGGTTTCACAAATACGCCTTTCACTCCATTTTTTAGGTAACAATGTCAAAATTTGTATTTTTAAAGACTTATCCGTTTCTTTATCATTCAATTTGTCATGCAGCATTTTAATTAAGGAGCGAAAGTTTTCACCATCGTCGTCGATAGATCCTTCATCGGCAGCTGAGAGCAAACTTTTTTTTAAGCTGTCAGATATCTGATTTATTTTATTATTTAAAAATTGATAATCATTCAATTTTTTTAAAGGAATCGGCGATTGATTCAACAGTCGCAATGCATCATTTATAATGGGTAATTGAGTTGCAGCGCTAACTTGGGATGCCGAGCTTGATAGTGAATTATTGGGTTCGATATTAAACGGTAAGGAACCTTAAAAAAACAATGAAATATGTAGTTGCTAGGAATGTATTTATGTAATGTATGAATAATTTTTAAAAACTTACGGAATGATAAACAAGACGAGAGATCCGTAGTAGTTATCTTACTATCACTGTCAGCACCATCATTGTTCTCATTGTTGTCACTGAAATCATCTTCATGGTCACTTGCATCAACATTAGGATCATCACTAGTTTTTGTTTGTTCCTTTACTAATTTTGAAGCTTCTTTTCGACACGAACTGCATAACAAATAATTTCCACCAAATCCTAAACTTACTTTCATAATGTCAGTTGCTGCACGTAAACCCACTTTTCTTAAATGTGATTCCAACTTAAATGGATTACAACATGGATCGAATTGCTTTATTGATGCCATAATATCTTCATAAAATTCTTCCAATCAATTTAGATTAATAGAATAAAACAATTAGCTTTTCAAATAACATCAAATCAAAATAGTATTCATAAACTATAATAATTATTTATTTATTTAGCAAATGTAATATCAACAATCTTTCACTAGACACTTGATCGCACAAAAGATTAACAGCAATTTACAGGTTATGTTTTAGACAGTATGTTCAACTCTTCCAGTGAGAGAACAATTGCTAAACGTCAAAACCTATTGAACTTTGACAGCTAATGGAGTTCAGTAGGTTTTGACGTTTATCAATTGGAAACGACCGATGGCCAGATTGAAATCTTACCAAAAAAATTTGAATCTTGGTGATTATATTCGTAAATTAAGTCTATAAATTGTAAATATTATATCATTAAATCGTTAAATTACTTATATTTTTTATATGATAAAAATAAAGTTTACGGGAAATTTTTTTTTTTCATTTTTCATTTTTTTAAATAAATAAAAAAAATATTAAAAAAAATCGGCCCACTCCGGGATTAGCAGGGATAGTTGTTAAATTAATTGAAGTTTTTTTTGAAAAAAAAAAAAAACAAAAATGGCGAAATTCAAAAAAAAAAATTGCGATTTTACTTAAAAAAACCGATTATTTTATATAATTTATCGTGTTAAATTTTTTTCCTGTATTTTTTCGAAAAGTTCATTCAAAAACAAAAATTTAAAAAAAAAATGGTCCCCAAAAGTCAATTTCTACAAAAGTTATGGCTATTTGAAAATAAAGAAGCCATTTTTTAGCAAAAAATTGCAAAATTCATAACTTTTTTAAAATTGGTCAAAAAATTTTGAAAAAATTCTCAAAAATGTTTTTCAAAGGGTAGAAAAGGATGGCTAAGTTTCAGCAAAATCTAAAGGGGTCGGGTTTGGTATGGAATACCCCATATGTACATAAGGGTGGGTCGATTCCGGACTTTTTCGATTCGGGATTTCTAATAGTGCGGAAAAGTTGCCTTAGTACTTCCTCATTCTAATGCAACTTTTTGTTTTGAGATCGGATTGCATCTTCAACCCCAACTCCGGCCTTGAAATTTCGAAAATTCGCCTAAAATCGTGAAATTGTCTATCTAGCGCCTGAAATACGCATCTCATGGCAAAATGTATAAAACAAAAGTTATTTGTCACGTCATTTGCTACCGAAATGGTATATGTGATCATGGCCGAAGGACGAACCGTTCCCGAGATACGAGCTAAAATGCGGCGCGCCGCAGCGCAAGGTGAAAATCGGCTTGCGGCCACTTTTCTTGACGTTGATATCGCCGAGTGCTATCACTCACATTCATTCACCTACGCCAAAGGACACGTTTGGATAGGTCTCCACAAAAATATTTTTTCATCGAGTCCCTTCACTCTTGTCGGTGATTTCGCCGAGTGCTATCACTTATATTCTCTCAACAGAACTCAAAATGTCTGTATCTAAATTTAAATTTAGACAGAAATATCCTGTGTCCAGTTACCTACTAACCAGGATGTTCTTTTGTGTTATCAGTTTGAAAGGTTTTGTATAGGGCGACTCCGAGGCGACAACTATGAACCTAGGAGTAAAGAGGTTACAGAAATAGTTGCAAAAAAGGTTGAAAATACATTCAGTCATCTATTCCGATAGTTTCACACACCAGAGTTGTGCAAATGCTCACCACATACCATAAGAAATTTCTGACTCTTAAACAAATGTTTTTAAGGAACCCAATAGGTTTGAGCTCTAAAAGAGACAACTTTGTCTCTTCTACCGGAAAAATATTTGACATCGCTGCTTGTAAATGCATTTATTTTTCTTCTTGCACTTGTCCAAAGGAAAGGAAAGTTCCTATCAATGAACAACCATTTCTCTTAGGCCAGAGAACCAGAAGAATTTTCTCTTCCATCCTCTAAAACCAAACAAAACACACTAGTATTAGAACACACTGCTTTAGCTGCCCAAAGATTTGGAGTAAGTGATAGAGCAGCAGCCTTGATTGTTTCTTCTGCTTTTCTGGATGCTAAAAAAGCAGGTTTGATAACAGAGGATCAAGCTAGCTGTGTCACTGACAAATGCAAGATTAGTCGGGCAAAAAAAAGTGTTGGAGTTAAGCTCCAAAACACCGAAAGTATTGACTCTGTATATGGGCTGTATTTTGACGGCCACAAAGACAATACACTTACACAAGTCAGCGAAGGTGAAAAGTACTACCGCGACACTGTCAAAGAGGTACATATTTCTCTTATAGCGGAACCTGGTTGTCATTACTTTGGCCACGTCACCTCTCCTTCCGGGTCAGCTGAGGTCAATGTTCCTCAGATTTAGCGTCGATGCATCCAAGTAACATGTGCAAATCAGAACTCTGAGATTATACATTTTGAGATTATACATTTCTACTGACAAACCAACAAAGGAAATAAAGATTTTGATTAAGTACATACTTACAGTTTACTCACCTTTGTGGTTCTCAATAAGATTCAACAGTTCAATGAAAGGTCGAGATACTTACCTGCTAAATTGCGCAAGGGTGTCGATTCATCCATTCAACAGAATGCTTTCTTTGCTGTTCCAGAAAACATTCTCCCTAGTATGATGACTAACGAACGGATAGCAGTCAGAAAGTTGGCCCTTGACCGTCTTCTGGCAGCCAGAGAAGCAGATTCTGACACTGTAAACGAAAGGGTTAGATGTAATAAAAAGCTAAAGCTGAATTTCAAAGCTAATAATTATTACGATATGATTAACTGGAAGACTATTGCCTTGACTCTTCCACCAGTTCTTTGTTCAGTTTCTAACGAAGAACTCATAAAAGGGCTGGAAATTTAGTGAATTCCCCTCTCACACCGTGGCAGTCGAGAGAACCGTCAAACGGTGACAGAGGCATCTTCTAAAGATATTGGCCCCCAATCGATCGTTTTATACACTCTACACTGAAATCTAGGCAACAAGTGCCAAAGTTTAGTACAAAACCTGATTTTATCAATAAATTTGACACAGATTCAGACTAAAAAAAGCCGGACATATGGTTGGTTGGTTGGGTTGGGCTTGGGAGGAACCCGAAGAGCAGCCACCCCCACGCGGTGGGTCCTGGTGACCAATACAGGTTAGCTGAGAGCTGCAACAATTTTCACCTTGCGCTGTGGCTCGCCGCCTTTTCGCTCGTATCTCGGGAACGGTTGGTCCTACGGCCATGATCACATATACCATTTCCGTAGCAAATGACTTGACAAATAACTTTTGTTTTATACATTTTGCCATGAGATGCGTATTTCAGCCGCTAGATAGACAATTTCACGATTTTAGGCGAAATCTCAAAATTTCAAGGCCGGAGTTGGGGTGGAAGATGCAATCCGATCTCAAAACAAAAAGTTGCATTGGAATCAGGAAGTACTAAGGCAACTTTTCCTCACTATTAGAAATCCCGAATCGAAAAAGTCCGGAATCGACCCACCCTAATGTAAGTGATAAGTACCGTTAGGCGAACAAAACTATAATACTCTGCAACAACAAGTTGCGAGAGTATAAAAATAAATGAATTTATGATTTAGGTTAAAAGAACCCAGAAATACGTTGTCTGTCATAAAATTTATTATAATTAACTCGCAAACAAAAATATTTGCGAAAAGCTTTACTAGCTTTTAAGAAAAATTATGTACATATTATACGTACATACATATATCTACCATATGTAGCAGGTAATATGTACATACATACATATGTATGTATGTATAGTATATGCGAATCTTTTTCTGATTTTAGCAAACAACTGTAACAACTTTTTTCTTGGTAGTAGGCAGTGGCGTAGCTCGGTAACCAAGGGACCTGGGGCAAATTGAAAAATGGGGCGCTAGTGTCATGTAAAGTGATAAGATTTTATCAAATAAAAGTATGAAATATGAAAATACTTGAAAAATGGTAAGCTAATTAAGCTTTTTTTTGTGCACAGCAGAGCAGGTAATAAAATATTGTGTGCACAAAAAATCTCATTTCTCTCGTGTCGCCGAACGTAAAGATCGCGGACGAACAATGGCAAGTGTAAATAAAGATTTCGTATCAGAATTTATTGATCTTATAAAAAAGATGTGGCAATTTGGAAAACGAAAAGTGATAAATAGAAAAATAAAATTAAGAAAAATAAAAGTTGGAATAACTTATTAACGAAACATAAAGAAATCGGTAAAAGTGATACCTTAGTTATAGACGCGAATTACAAAAAGGTCGGGGAAGCGAGAAATCAGGAGCAAGCGCAGAAGATATTTATGTACCAACACTATGGTATTTTGAAAGCTTGAATTTTCTAAAAGATCAAGAAATTCAATTGTAGAGTATTTCGTCGTTTGAGGATTACGACGATGAAGAAAGAGTAAGTAAAAAGACAATATATTGTACATTATTAAGTTTTATTTGGACATTTGATAGAAATTTATTTTGCCACTCGACGGCTCCAACTGTATTAAAATAGTTACAAAATTTTTCACGAATATTTGTTGCATTTTGTGATATATTTTCATAGTTCATTGACTACACGTCTACCAAGTGGACACTGTCATTGATTACGTCATTTCTTAAGTAAACATACATATGAGTTTTTTGATTAAGAAATTATGCAAATAATAATATGCATGTGGTATTTTAGCACTTTTTTCATTATTGTATGCAAAACTCCGAAACGATTTGCTAAAATTCCAAATGAGTTTCCAACACGGCGTGCTCTACATACATATGTGGATAATCAATAATTAAATATTTGTTTCTCTGCATTTATATTGCGACGATTAGAAGGTTTCATTACATTTTCTAAAAGAGGAAATGCGTCATCTCTAACAAGCACATAAGGTAGAATATCCTCAGAAAGGGGCACTTTTTTAGTTGTGGAAGGTTTTTTTTTATTAAGAAATTATGCAAATAACAATATGCATGTGGTATTTTAGCACTTTTTTCATTATTGTATGTAAAATTCCGAAACGATTTGCTAAAATTCCAAATGAGTTTCCAACAACACGGCGTGCTCTACATACATACATATGTAGATAATCGATAATTAAATATTTGCTTCTCTGTATTAATATTGCGACGATTAGAAGGTTTCATTATATTTTCTAAAAGAGGGAATGCGTCATCTCTAACAAGCACATAAGGTAGAATATCTTCAGAAAGCGGCACTTTTTTTAGTTGTGTAAGGTTCATATTTGTATTTAAGTTTTCATTGTCCAAATCAGAAGCCCTTCCATTCATGCCGACCTCTACTCCTAAAAACTGATAATTTGCGCTGACTATCGCCATCAGAACGATGCTAAATTGTTTTCTGTAATTATAGTAATAAGATCCGGATTTATCTGGTTTTATTATATTCACGTGCTTTCCATCAATAGCACCTATGCAGTGGTTGTAATTCCATTTATTTTCAAATGCGGCTGCAATTATTTTCCATTCCTTGGCATTATTTGGCATCTGAAATTATAAAAAAAATATTGTATTTAATAAAAAAGACAAAAAGATCACAGAAAAGGATTTCTTGATGAAATCAGTTAATTTTTTGGATAAATCCGAAAGCAATCCAAAAAATGTTGAAGCGAGCATTTATGGAGAAGCATGAGCTGTAAATCGTTTTAAAAATAATCTAAGAATATGTCCCCAAAGTTGTGGTTAGGAATTCGAAATGCATAAAGTCAAGTTTCTTTGGTCAAAGACCACTTTTTTTCAAGTTTAGGATTTTTTAGTTTAACTAGAAGATAAATTATTAAAAAATATGAGCCTCTTTGAATTTTTTGTTTCCGATAGAAATTGCGACCTGCATCCTGCTCACCGTCCGACAAATGCACATGCGAGATGCATCGGGTAAAATCGTATGCAAAAAATTTATGAATGATGTTTAAACACATGACAAAAACCTTAGAAATTTCGCTTTAATCAATTATTTCTTTTCCTCCCAAAAAAATCGAATTTTTTAAGCCTCTAAAGCAGGCTTCCGCCTTAAATAAGGAGCAGCAACTGATTGCTAAAAAATTGATTGATGAAACTTTATTACGCGGCCAACTGTCCATCGTCTACTTCGCAATATTCATTGCATTCAGCAGTACCAATACAAATAATTTCGAATGAAGTTATTTCTCTTTCATTAAGTCGATTTTTCCAATATCTATTCGATAGCCCAGAGTTCCAAGATTTTAACGAATAATAAATGTACGTTTACAACTATAGTATTAAATTCAAAACATAGTACAACAAGGTTTCTGTAAATACAAATGTGTACAAAATTACTGCGCCTTAAGCAACGATAATGCACATTGAAATTTTATGGTGACAGATGGCAGACTTGTGCATTTAGACAGCTGATAGTGAAATTTGTTTATTTATTAAAAAAAAAAGTGAAATAAAAATGAATAAGATAAATTATTAATAGAAATTTTGGTATTTTTGGAAAATCAATAAAAAAAAATCGCATCGTCCATCATTCGATTCCAGTTATTATCCTTTTCCAGTAATTGTACTTGCTGGCTTGCAAGCACTCTACCATTCACAGTATGCCATGACTTAAATGAAGTTGAACCGCGAGGCGCACCATAGTCGGAAAACTTTCATGAAATGCAAAAGTAAATATCCTACAAAGCGCTTTATTGCAGTTCACGTATCATCTTATTCAAGGCCAATAATCGCAATGTTGCTTTCTTTGGTGATGTATTTGCAAACGTATTTCAGTGATTTCACCAAACTGTAATACTCAAGTTTTAAATGTGAATTAGACAACAGTGGCAAATAAAGTACGATCCATGTGTTGTCAACTTCGATACTCACTCCTCTAAATTGACTGCTAAATGTTCTGCCATTGATTTCCGCAAAAATGATTGCATCAATTTAATCTAATGTAACCACCACTCACCATCCAAAAAAGAAGAAGCGGAAAACCTCTTTTTTGCCCCTCAACAGAGTACATCCAGCATCTAACAGCAGTTGATTCAAGATAAAGTCCATCAAACATCGTAACTGTTGATTGAGAAGTCGTGTTGTGACATCGTGACGATCGCTGAGTAGCTATCGCGGTCCATAATTCAGCACGTACTATATGGGAGTACTCCCTGCATTGCCTTGCCTTAGGCTGCCATAAATTGATGCCAAAAAGAACGCAGACCGATATTAGCGCGACCTCTTCGTGGCTTCGTAACAAATTTCAATCTGTAATTGATCTTTTTGCACGCATAAAGTTTTCACTGAATAATTTTCAAAAATTTTTCTTTTGAATAGCTGGATTAAAAGAGCAAGCGACCGAAATTGAAAGATTCAAATGATATACAAATCAAAATATTTAAAAACAAAACAAACAAAAATTAAAAAAAAAATTATATGAAAATAAGTTATTTTTTGGAATTGTCCCATATTCCGACTTTTCCTAATTAAAAGTATAAGTTATTTTTATTTCTAAACCTTCCCCGATCCACAACGAACACATTAAAAAAAACAATTATTAAATTTGGTTCAGTCGTATGAAAGTTATGGCGTACATACAATTTGGCGATTCATTTTTATTTATATAGATTACTGTATTTTATCTTTTATGTTAGGTTATATTTTTTACAAAGTGGCCTTCTTTAAGGAACTGACTTCTAGTTTATGTACATAAGTATGTATGCATGGCTTTAATTGAGCAACGATAGATTAACAGGTCTCTAAAATAATTTTTTCAAGGCATTGGGCTGAAATATTTGTTAAAAATTTCAAATCTTCGTAGGCTTGTCCAGAAGCAAGGAACTGTAATGTTGCAGATATAGTATTTTTCTTCTGAATTGCATAGGTTATTCCACTCAGAAGCATTCCATAAGTAGTTGCATCCATGCGAAAAAAGTTTGTCAAATCTTTGGCACTACTAATTTCGATATCTTTTAACAAATGTATAAATTATTGCCGGTCAAATGAAAACGGCTAAAAAAAATTTGATTTTCTGGTCAAAATGACCTTTTATTATCAAATGTTCTGCTAAGACTAAAAATTACAATTTTGATTATCAATTATTTATAACTTAAAAATTATTTATGCTAGCACTATTGAATTATTTACTTGTGTCTTGTGTGCCAGATGTTGATGCAATTGTTGCAATGGTTGCATTATCGTTGGTCAGCATTAATTCCTGGCTGTAGTTTATACTGCGCGTGCCGGATGTTTATTTGTTAATTGCTTATCCAGCATTATCGCAGTTAACTTTAATGTTGCTAACTCTAAAACTATGTATTAGGGTTATTAGCACTTTTGCCGTGGGAGTTTCCGATGTGTCTTCTTTATTATTGGCCACATTTACGTTAACATTGTAGCTCGATGGTTCTATTGGTTTTGTCTTACAATTCTTCCCTATGATTGATGCAGTGCCTATTGTTGCTAGACTGATCAGGCAAATAACTACTAATGAAAAATTTGTTATTAGAGCTGCTGTTTGGGTTGTCTGCAGTGTTTGTAATGTATTGGTGTTATTTATGTGGAGTTCCTTCATCATCCCAAGGCTGAGAATTTTTTCCTCTTTGTTCGAATGAATATTTGACTGTAGGATTGCGGGTAATGGTTTGCTAGTTAATATTTCATTAAAAGAGTGTTTTTGGTTGTCGATTAAAACTGTGAAATTACGATATTGAACGGCGTATGATCCCACAAAATTTATTTTTTGGTTATCGATTTCAATTGTGCCATTATACTGGTTTAATAATATGATGCCAGCGAAGATGTTTTCTATCGATGGAATGTGCTGGTTATTTATTCGAGTGCATTCTGCTGGTTCGCTTCTGTATAGTTGCGGGACACAAGTAGTATTACTAATATCTTTCATATTCTTATAGTTACAAATTCTTATATGATTATTCTCATTACATTTTTTTTTATTCCAAATACCTTATGTTTACTACAGGTTACGATATCCTCATAGGGAATTTTATTAATATATTTATTTTTCTTTATGGGTTTGATAACAATTGAACCACAAATTTCTTCGTTAATTAATGGTATTCCTATCATATAAAATAACATTGTTTCATTTGAGGCTACTTTTATATTTGCAAATTCTAGCGATTCGTCTACGATATTTAACGTGAAGTTATTTTTTATAAAAATGGATTTTGCTAATGCTATTTCTTCATTTGATAAAATATACGAATTGATGATTCCGGCTTTGGCCCAATGAATCGCATAATCAATATTAATAATTTCTTCTATTACAATCTTTAATTTATATTTTAATTCTGTACCAAATTGCGTTGTACATCTTCATTAGATTGATTCGATACTCTCGTAATATTGTTTTTCCTGTCAAAATTTTTTTTTATTTATTACTACTTGATTATTGCTATTGTTTATTATATTATTTATTTGCTTATCTAAAATTACTAAGTCATCGTGTTCGGGATTTCCCGCGATCCATTTCCAAACTTTTCTTATTGTTTCTATAGGTTTTTTAAATCTTTTGGGTTGGAGTCTATTTAGGTAAGTTTGAGTAAAGGTTAATTCATTTATCAAGATGGGTAGAAAGGGATTTTCTGATTTTATCTTGGTTTTAATAGTGTTTTCCATTTCGTCGAGTGTCATTTGAAATGCGTCTAGGTCTACTTTATGTTTATTTGGTAGGTTCCTGTTTGTATTCTTGTCAATCCTGTATCAAATGTTGCTAATTGTGAATTTGTATAGTCTATTATTTTAAAGTCTGCGTACACTGGGTGCACAAAAAACCTGCACAGTAAAAGGGGAAAAAATTACTATTGTCTGATGTTGCTTTTATGTACCGTTCGTCCTTTTTCAGTGATTACTACACTGTATTTGTCTTCTTTAACTGTTTCCTTTCTATATTTTGCTGTAAGTTTTGACCCTATTATATATTATATTATTTCACATTTTCGGGTTATTTTTTGTTTACCTAAAAGCGATGAAAAAAGGTTTCTTTCATTTCTTGATTTATTTGAATGAGTGCGAAGGAGAAAACATAATTGTGTCATCACTATGACGTGTGATCTCTATTTCTTTTACATATACTCATACACTTGTTCATTTTCGTCTATGTATTCATTTTCATTCATTTTCTGTATTTGTTAATTTTGAGTTCAAGTTTGTATTCAATGCTAATGTAAAGACAGTTGACAAGAAGTAATACAACCGAAAGGTCCATTTGACAAGAAGCTGAGTGTCAAATATCAGAAGTGGAATGAACAAACTGTACCTATACAAGATGGACTACAATTTACTTAACATGGCGCAGTTGAAACAAGCACTGCAACAACTGAATCTTAAGACGTGTGGCAACAAAGCGGAGTTAGTGGCCAGACTCCAGGAACTGAGCGGGGATACGGTTAGACCAGTCATAGAGTCCTTGATTCCAGTGGATACAGCAGGTGTCTCCAGGAGAGATGATGGTCAGGAGGAGCTGTCCAGGGGCGACGATAGGGTCAGGACGCAATTGGAAGTGCAGGTCAGTAATCTGTGTAGTGTTGTGGAGTCACTGGCCGCACAGTTGCAGGCTCTTCGTCCAACGATACCGAATGTTCCAGACGCCGGCACACCTTTGCACGCTAGCAACGTACCGTTATGCGAGGCGCACATTTCACCATGTACATCGTACGCGCTGCCGCCGCAGCCACATATGCGGTCAGCGCCGCCGCCGATATTCTCTTTGTCACCAGGGCAACGGAGTACTCCACTAACACAACAGTATTCATACCAACAGTTTGGTATGCCCCTACAAGCAACTTCAACGTTCGCTGCGCAGTCGTATGCAACAACACAATCAGGTGATTACGCCAGAGCACATCATCTAACGGCGCCGTCTGCGTACATGAACAGAGCAGTGCCGTTGCTGTACCCTCCAAGTTTGACGCACAGCCTGTGTTCCGCGAATGGCATGAGTTTGTGAGTATATTCCTAACTGATTTCCCTTATGTTCGAAATTCTGCCGACGCTCATATTCGGCTAATGAACGCAACAATAGGAAGAGAGGAAAGTGTTATCGAATTTTATTACAAAATGCTCGCAATGGGTCGTCGCGATGGAATCGATGACTGTTCGATAATTCAATATACGATTAATGGGTTGAGTGAAGATAACTTGCGCAAGACATTAAACGCAATGCGATTTGCAAAATGTGCAGATTTGTAGCAATCAATATTGAATATATCGACCATTAATAAGAGTCGCTATGGTAGGTCAAATGAATTTGTTTCAATGCGGGTTCCACAGCAAATGCCAACTGCTGTGGTTGAATCAAATAGAAATGGTATTGGGCCTGTTTGCTATAATTGTAGGGAAAGGGAGCATATCGCCCGAAATTGCAAGAAAGCAAGAAATAAATTTAGTGAAGTGAACCGAACTGAGCATGTAAATCAGATAGTGAGTGACGAGTGCATTGAAGTGACAGAAAACAGTGGTGCATCAGTAAACAAAATTGTTCCTAATAAAAAATGCACAGAACTCCGTAAGGATGTCATTATTATTGGTCAAAAGTATGTCAGCTGCAGTGCGCTCATTGACTCGGGTAGTACGCTTGTTAAGCGTTCAATTGTAGGGAAGTGTGGTGAAAGTACATCAACATGTTTTGAAAAGCTGATTAGTTTTGCGGGAGGTGAAATAGTTTGCAGGGAAAAGGTGTCGGTGAAAGTAAAATTTGATAAGGTCACGCGTTTAGTTGATTTATTGGTTATAAATGATGACGTAATGGATTACGATGCCATAATTGGTATTGACATACTGTCAAAGGGAAAGGTGGTAATTGAGGGAGGTACGTGTAGGATAATGGCAATTGAAAGAAGTGACATCGACGTAGGGAGTGAGTTGCAGTTTAGGGTTGAGCAAGAACTACTTTAGTTGTTAAATACGTACGCACATTGTTTTGGAGAAAGGCGAATTGAGTTAGGGAAATCGAAGCGGTTCAAAATGGATATCCGAGGCCGATTTCGAAAAAGCCGTATGGTATCCCCATTCCAAAACAACGTGTAGTAGAGGGTATTATTGAAGAGTTGCTACAGCTAGGGATAATTCGCAGGTTTTCCTCATTCTACGCTTCACCAATTGTGTTGGTGCGTAAGCAAAATGGGAGGGTAGATTATGTATCGATTTCCGGGAGCTAAATGCGGTAAAAGAGAAACAGCCATGGTTGATGCCCACGGTAGATGGAGTTTTAGCCACGTTCTCAGGCAAGAAATTTTCACGACGTTAGACCTCATGTCAGGATACTACCTACCAGGTGGAACTGAAAGAAAGTGCTAAACCTTTCACAGCGTTTGTGACTCATAATGGCCATTACGAGTTCAACCGAATGCCGTTTGGGCTTCTGAATGCGCCATGCGTGTTTCAACGAATGATGTCACAATTAATAGAACCGTTGGGGAATAGAGTGGTGTGTTATGTGGATGAGGTTTGCAATTTTTCAAGAGGAAGGGTTAACGTTGAGGCTTTCGAAATATTCATTTCTTCGTTATAGCGTGAATTTTTTGGGCCATGTGGTAGACGCGAATGGTATTCAACCGGGGGCTGTGAAAACGGCAGCCATTAGAGAGTATCCGACACCGACGAGCCAGTTAGATGTTCGACGATTTTTGGGTTTGAGGGGATTTTTCCGCAAATTTGTGCCTGGATATGCCTTGACCGCCAAACCGCTCACCCAGATTACGAAGAACAGTGCAGAATTCATATGGACCACAGCATGTGAAGAAGCATTTCAGCATCTGGTTCGGTCAGTGACAACAGCGCCAGTCCTCACCATATACGACGTCTCGAAAGAGCATGAGCTGCACACTGATGCTTCCAGTGTTGGCGTCGCCAAAATTTTTCTTCAGACAGAAGCCAATGCAAGTTTGTAGCCGATCGTTTACTACAGCAGGGCGTGTACAGCCCAAGAAGCGAAATATCATGCCTACGAACTAGAGGTGCTTGCTGTTGTGGAAGCGTGCCAGCGTTTTCGAATGTTCCCGTTAGGAAAGCGCTTCAACGTTGTTACTGATTGCCAAGCAATAACAACTTCAAAACTGTCGAAGCCGATGATACCTAGGGTGGCCCGATGGCTCCTTAAGTTACTTGAGTACGATTGCAATATAATACATCGGGCTGGGTCGTCTATGGGTCACGTTGATGCGATGAGTCGGGCACCAATCAAGGTGTCAGAACGAGTAAAAGACGTCGGGGCCAATATATTGATGTTGTCAGTTGATGATTGGGTGGCTACAATGCAAATGCAAGACGACAACCTCAAGCATATTATAGACGTATTGCAAGGGATTGTGCAGTCCGATCAAAGGTCCAATATAAATTCAGAATACACGTTAAAAAATCACAGATTGTTTCGCAAAACCGGGAAGGGGGGCTGTGGCTTGTTGTGCCAAAGGGAATGCGTTGGAGAATAGTGAAGATGTGTCATGACGATGTGGGTCATCCGCGAATGGATGGGACAGTTAAGAGAATTCTGCAACACTTCTGGTTCCCTCGACTTAGAAACTTTGTAAAATCTTTTGTTAAGTCGTGCATCGATTGCTGTTATAGTCGTGAGCCATCACGAAAGCAATGCGAACTTTATGGGATGGATATCCCGCCTCTGCCGTTTGTAACTATACACCTAGATCATTTAGGTCCGTTTGTCAAGAGTCGACATGGGTATGAATATGTATATATATCATTGTCATGCATTGACGAGGTACACAGTTGTCGTGCCGACCCGGTCAACAAAAACGAAACCAGTTGTTGATGCCTTGAACTATCTAACACTGTATTTTGGCTTACCGCAACGAATTGTCACGGACCGTGGCGCAGCATTCACGTCAGCAGCATTCACAACCTATTGTGAAACCTACAGCATGCAACACATTAAAGTGGCCGTGAGAACACCACGGTCAAATGGGTTAGCGGAGCGGGTTAACCAAGCGGAGCTGGCTTACTTGAAGACGTCCACAAGTGATCCCAAAGACTGGGATGCGCATATTCGTCAACTACAATGGACAATGAACACAAGGGTTAATACCACTACCAAGTTTGCGCCAATGGATCTGGTGTACGATTTTCCATTGCGCGACCTGAGGGGAAATAGGGTGTTGGTCGCATTGCACGATGATAACGAACAATTTCATATGAATGGTCGACGTTCTGAAGCGATTAAAATTCAAGAAGGCGCGCCTGAAATGGAAAGCAAAATTCGACGCCAAGTACAGCAAACCAGTTCCATATCAAGAAGGCACCTAGTACTACTAGAAGCACCACTACAAAGTACTGGAGAGTCGCGTAAACTCCAACCCAAATACAAAGGGCCCTACGTTGTTAAGAAGGCGTTAAGGTTCGACAGGTACGTGATTGAAGACGTCGATGGGGCGCAATGTACACGAAGACGATACAGTACAATTGCAGCCTCCGACAAAATGAAACCTTGGTGTGCCGTGTTTCCGGAAGTAGACGACAATTATAGTTCGGAAGACGAAGTTGGCACCACGTAAACTCGGGACGAGTTTTGTCAGGAGAGGCCGAGTTGTCATCACTATGACGTGTGATCTCTATTTCTTTTACATATACTCATACACTTGTTCATTTTCGTCTATGTATTCATTTTCATTCATTTTCTGTATTTGTTAATTTTGAGTTCAAGTTTGTATTCAATGCTAATGTAAAGACAGTTGACAAGAAGTAATAAAACCGAAAGGTCCATTTGACAAGAAGCTGAGTGTCAATTGTCAATAGTGACAATAGAAAATCCCAAAAAGGGTAATAAAAAAACGATTGAAAGGCGCATGTCGTTCGTGATCGTACCATCGTAAAGGAGGCTCGTACAACAAGAAGGTAAGTAAATGAATCTTATGTGATTTTTTAACAATATTTTGAAAATAATTACTTCATTTATTTTTATAGCATTGGAAATCAGAACTGAATCGGCAGTAGCAGCAGCAGCTATATCATCAGAAGCGGCAAATATCAATTGTTAAGTAAGTATGTGAAAAAAGTGTGTGTACTTTGAAAGTGGACTGCGCAGTCCAAGATAATACGCAAAAATAAATACTACATACATATGTATTTTATGCGTTTAAGGCGGCCTGCGCAATCCAATATAATATGTGAAAACTAATGTTTGTTTTATATTTTAAATGATCAAATAATATTTATCTTTCCTTTCAGATGTTATTACTATTTGTATTTAATTATTCTTTCTTTTTCAGATTTGATCACTATATTTAATTAATCTTTGCTTGCAGAGTAAATTATATTTGTATTTAATATATATATATTTTTTTCAGATAATATTAATCTTTTCTTTCAGATCATTTCATCATTTTATACAATGAATCTTTCTTTTTCTTTTAGATATTACAAATTCAATGTAATTATTATTTATTTTTAGGTTTTATTACCTTTACTTTATATTTAGGTATTTGTCTTTTACAATCTTTTTCGACTCTTTTATTTTCAGGTTTTAATAATTATTTTCTTTAATTAATTTTTTTTAAGATGAAATTCTTTTTTTAAATTAAATATATTTTTATTTATGAAATGTTAGCAGTATATTAATTATAATTTTATGTAAATATTTATTAAAATTAATAATTTAAAAATTAAAAATTTTTCTTTGAAAATTTAATAATTTTTTAAAGTAGGAATTAAAAAATGCAACCCTGCATCAGCTGTTTAAAATGCAACCCTGTATCAGCCGTCGATTGGGGATATTAGAGCAGGACAGGTATACTTTTTTATATGACACTGCTGAATGAGCGCAACAGAGATGTATGATCACATGTATACGTACGTGTGAGGGGAAAATACGGTAAAATATTCGCTCGGCCTAAGACACACTCTATATGTTTATCCCCACGTTTACCACCATGTTACCCACTGATTATCTGGTTTTTTATCCGCTCATGGTTGGCAGGGTCATTGTAGTTGTATACGCTTTCGTTGTATTGGTCCTCTGGTGGTTCGTTAGAATTTATGTGAAAGTTTCTTTGCATTTTTTGTGGGGGGTTATTTATCATTGAAGCATTTGATTTACCGAATTCTTGGGGTTTTCGCCGATTTGCGTAATTAACGGCTCATGTCCTTATACTCTCATACACGTCCATTGGTTGAGGTGGTTTAGGGGGTCTAGGAGGAACAATGTTTTGCTGTGGACTATATAGATTCTGATATCGTTGACTAAATTGATTTGGATTCCGATTTGAATGTTGTTGCATGTTAGAGTGATTAAGGTTTAGTTGGTTGCTATGGTAGTTTTGGGGGTTGTAATATGTCAAGGGGTTTGGGGTATAAGCTAGTTCAGGATAAAATTTGGTTGAGGTTTGAGGGTTTAAAGGTAGATGATATCTGGGTTGGGTGCATTGCTGACGTAGCTGTTGTTGACTTATGAGTTGTTGACGAGAAGTTGATGGTTTGATGGAGGCTTGGTTATTAGCGTGAAAAGCTCTGAAGCTTTGGTTTTCTAATTTGAGACAGAGATGGAGGGCTTCGGGTAGGCTTTTTGGTTCTTTAATGCCAAGTAGCCGGGGAAGATCACCAGAAAGTCCTCTTATAAAAGTATCGAGAGCTTTAGCGCGGTAATTCTCCGTTAATAAGTGGACTGCTTCTTCTCCTATCTCCATACATCCTATCTTGTTCAGAAGTAAAGATAAGTGTCCATATACCTTTGGTATATTCGTTATTCGTTAATTTCATTCGTCCTTGTATGAGACATGTCATTTGGTACTCTAGAGTGCCTATGTCTCGTTTGTCTGCGTAGTAAGTAGTCAAACAGCGGGATATTGCTGTCCAGTCTTGGGGGGTATTGTAGGATTCTAAGGCTATATCTGCCCTTCCAACTATCTTATTTCTGATGACATTTAAAATGCCGAAATATTCAGGTGTCCCTTTCAAGGGTTCGTAGATTCTTAAAATGCGTTCGACACTTTTTTTACAGGAACTAAATTCTGAGGCATTTCCTGAAAATTCCCTGAGGGATCTCACAACGTCTGGAATCTTATCCATTTCATTCATGTTGTTTTGGAATTGTTCCTCTATTGTTTGGTCCGTAATGACCGGTTTATTTTATTATTAAGAATATTATGTACTACATTAGGTACACTTGCCTCTATTGCTAAAGTTACCATGTGTTTTATCATGTTCGCCAATTCTGGCGAAATTGTGTTATTAAGGCCTGACGGTGCTGTTGATGCAGAAGGAGGATTAATCCCGAATACGGGGGGTCTAATTAGATTGTTCGGATTTGCCATTTTTAAATTGTTTATTTTTTCAAAATTTTATACCACAATTTTAATTTGAATATTTTTTTTTTTTTTTTTTTATAAATTATTTGTACAATACTTAATATTCTACAAATAAATATCTAGCAGCACTGGCAGCAGAGGCCTTCGGCTGTCTGTTATGCTACATACATATGTATGTTTAATGTAATATTAAAACAGAAGTGAAAGGATAGATTAGTACTTAGGAAGTAGGGTTAGTGAGTTAATTAGAGTAGCTATAAATCTTTATATTCGTCGAAGTAGATCTGTTTCCTTAAGAAAATTATAAATCATATTCACATTTTTAGCGGTGGGCTCATTCAGAAGCTGGAATGGATCGGCCGAATTGAAAATCTCATGTCTAATTGTTGCAGTTATAGGGCAAGCGGTTAATATGTGTTCTAACGTTGCGTTTTCGTCGCAGAATGGGCAGTTTCCATGAGGGGCTCGTTTCAATAAATGAGCGTGTGTAATTATGGTGTGTCCCAGACGTAAGCGGGTAAAGGGCCTGATGGCGCGCAAGGTGATGTCTGCAGTGTAGGTCGGCTTAATTCTGAACGGGTTGACTTTAGAATAGTGATGAATATATCCACTCCAATTATCTTTAGCTGATTTTTTCCTTAGGCGTTTAATCTCAGTTATAATGTCTTGTTTTGTGAAATAACCGAAAGTTATGGTTAGTGTATTTGCTGCATTTTTCGCAGCTGCGTCTGCTTTTTCATTACCGGGTATCCCTGTGTGCCCCGGGATCCACATCAGTTTCACTTTGTTTGGATATTTCAGAAGATTGTTGCGTATGGCGACTATTTCATTTTGTGTGTTTTCCGGCGATTCTATGGCTTCGATGCAAGATTTGCTATCGGTGCATACGATATACTTTCCCCTGGTGTAATTTGCATAAGTAACTGCTTCTAATAAAGCGCCGACTTCGGCCGTATATGATGAACATATTGTGTGGAGAGAGCCGTGTCGAATCAAGTCACCATTTTCTTTTGTGACTGCGAACGTTGAGCTGTTTGCTGTTTTTGAGCCTGTCGGTGTATATAAAGTTCCAACCGTAACTGGAGTATTTTGACTTCTCCGAAGCGAAGAGTTGCCTGTATTTTTCGCTAGAGGTCTTATTCTTCGGCAGTTGCAGGGTCTTAATAGCAAAGGAAGTATTTTTTATCATCCATTGAGGACGAGTTTCAGGTCCAAGAGAACATTTATAGGAAGGTAATTCAAGTTGCCTGGCGAAGTTAACGCATCGCGCGATGGCTGACAAGCACTTAGGTTTCCGTTTCCTCGAGAGAGCATTGTGGACGTCTTTGGCGAGAATAGTGTTGGTCGTGAAGAAGCTTTGGTATTGAACGTCTGGTGCAGTCGATCGTCCTGTCTGTTATAGTTGGCAGGCCAGTTTCAGCAAAGAGATTCTTTAGTGGTGTTGTTGGAAATGCTCTAATGCTTCTGCGCATGGCCACATGGTAAGGGGAGGAGAGTATTTTCATTGTAGAAACTGGGCAGTTGCTGAAGATAGGTAGAGCGTAGTCTATCTTGGAAATCACTAGAGCCTTGGTGACGTTGATAAGCGTTGATGGATGAATTAAACTTTTTTTCGACGTTAGATATTTGATTATATTTAGTCGCGTTAAGAGGCAGTCCTTAACATGCTTACAATGGGCCTTAAAGCTATATTTAGAGTCTAGTACTAGCCCTAAGATTTTAAGTTCATTTACCATACTAATATTAATATTGTTAGAATAGGTTAGTAAACCTGAGCATGTTCGTTTTTTACAAATGTGTAATGTTTTTGATTTTTCGTAAGAGATAGTAGTTCCTGATGATAGGGACCATGTCGAAATTTCGGATAGGATATTCTCAAACAGTTGGGCTGTATTGGTGAGGTTTGCATTCTTTGTGTAGAAAATTACATCGTCAGCATAAAGCTGGCACTCGATGCCGCGGTGGTTTGTGAGTTGAGTAATCTCATCGAAAGCTATTATAAAAAGGAAGGCGGATAATGGAGACCCTTGCGGAGTTCCGTTGTCAAGTGAAGCAGTGGAGGATAGGAAACCATTTATTTTTACTTTGCATTGCCTGTGACTGAGGAAGTTTTTTGACAAATTTCTTGATTTTAGGGCCTAGTTTCCATTTATCTAATTGTCTCAGAACGATATGGGCACCAACACGGTCGAATGCTTTCTGAAAATCAATTGCTAAAATTGAGACATGGTTTTTAGAGGAAAGAGCGCTTGATATAAAGTGATCTAGGTGCAAAAGAGCATCGATGGTGCCATAATCCTTTCTGTATGCAGTTTGGTTGGGGCTTATGAGTTTTCTTTTGTTGCCTTACACTATATACAGCTTCATAATCCTCGTAACCTTTTCCTTGTTGGTACTGAGATACCACACTGTTTTTGTTACTGTAGGCTTTGTTGGCTGTAGGCTTTCGGTGCTAATCCTTGTTGGAGTCGTTGGAGCATCCAGGAAGTTTCTTCTGCTATCCTTTTCACACTCGCGTTTTTTCTATATTTTTTAACGGCACTTTTAGACTTTCACGAACCGAACAAGCTTTTTTAAGCTTGGGCGCCAATTATTGCCGGTTAAATGAAAACGGCTAAAAAAAATTTTTTTATTTTTCGTCAAAATGACCTTTTATTATCAAATGTTCTGCTAAGACTAAAAATTAAAATTTTGATTATCAATTATTTATAACTTAAAAATTACTTATGCTAGCACTATTGAATTCTTTACTTGTGTCTTGTGTGCCGGATGTTGATGCAATTGTTGCAATGGTTGCGTTATCGTTGGTCAGCATTAATACCTGGCTGTAGTTTACACTGCGCGTGCCGGATGTTCATTTGTTAATTTCTTATCCAGCATTATCGCAGTTAACTTTAATGTTGCTAACTTATATGAGAGCGATTATTCCTTTTACTCAACCAATCCGCTTTCCGAATCCTTTTTTTTTATTTTTTTGTATACACATACATATAAATTCCAAGAAGTGCAACAAAATGTTCCGCTTGTCTGGATGAATTTTGCATTCGTTCTTCACACAGTGCCCATGTGCGGAACATTTCTTGGAATGCATTTCTAATGTAGCACTTTTATCTATTTCTTTGTATATCGACAATAAGTTATTCCAACTTTTTTATTCTCAATTTTATTTTTATATTTATCACTTTTCGTTTGCCAAATTGCCAATTCATTTTTTATAAGATCAATAAATTCTGATACGAAATCTTTATTAAGGGGGGAGCCTGCTTTAGAAGCTTCAAACAATTGATTTTTGAAGTGAAAACTTCTTATGGCGCGTTGGGTACTTTTGGGGGTGAGCATTTTCAGCCGTTCTCGCGCCAGATGAGATTTTACACGGATATACTCCGCGTGTAGGACATATGTTACAAGTGGAAAGATTCATCTTACAATCTATGAGTTACATTTTTGGATCACCTAAGGCGGACAGTATTAGCAAAATACCATATGGGTTACATATTTATAACAGATATAGAATATGTTCATGTAATATGAACTGGTGGTATTAACCCCCCACCTCTAAATTGAAACGTCTTAAGAGGAATAGTGCTTGATTTATATTCGGTATAGGTTGAATGTATATTGATTGATGGTCTCTTTAGTAAAACTAGGAATCTTCACTAAAATCACAATATTTTCGTTTTGAGTGACAATTACAATTTTGATCTTACCTAATTTTTCAAAAGTTATATTCAATTATAAACTATCGTCATCTGAAATAATATCTCTACGTAAGAGGTTATTTTGGCTCGTCATTATGATCTCTTTTATTCTTACGATATTAGTCTCAATATACATTAAATTCCCTAACAGTTTGTTTGTCCACCGTCCCTTTGCTATTTTATTTAATTCTGAGCTAACGGCGTTTATATTCTGAAACAATTTCCTGTAGTTATTGTTAGTATTATCACTAATAGCTTTAATTTGGTAGTTAAATTTTTCATTAATGTTTTTCTGAACATTGATTTATTCGATTGCATTGTGGGCATTGATTGTATTTATTTCTAATTTGCCTTCTATTTCTTGACGGTCTTCGTCGTCCATGACGCCATAAATATATTTAAGACCTGCCCTATAATATTAATTAATCCCCTTTTCTCAATTCTATGATGTGGGGTGAGTGTATATATCTGAGTTCTAATATGCTTAATTTTAGCCATTACAAGCGGATTCGGTTCTTTTTCTTTGAGTGCCATTTCCTCTAAATTGTCAACTATTTCTTTGTACATTGTTGTACTAATAAGATATGTAATTCTGTCGTATCTTTCAACCAACTTTACTTTTTCTAGGTTCAGAAGAATACCCATTCCTGTGATTGAGATCCATGATTTCGATTTGAGCTGTGATGAATGGCATTGCCGTATAAAGTATGATGATGTATAATATTGTGAATCTAAAGAATTTTAAGATTTAATATTATCTCTATGTATTATTCTGTTTCTGTTTTGTATTTTAATTGTATTTCCTAAATCTTCTAATACTACTTGCAGAGAACGTACTTATATTTATAGAGAAGGTCCAACAACGGACAAGCGTGTAAACTGTCAAAATCTAACAAAATGCGATGAGCGTGTTTCACCACAGCTAGCTCAGAAGGAGAAATGTTAACAGTGGCACGTGAACAGAGCTGAGCATTTAATGAAAATTATACTCAGAGACTTACTTCGATTTTACAGCGGTAAGCCTTTTGGCTTATGTATATTTTTATAAGTTTATGTGCAATTATATGTATTGATTTGAAAATTATATTTCACAAATTGATTAGTTTTTAACTAATTAACAAACTATTTTATATAAGGCAATCTTTTACTCAATGTCAAAATAAGACAAAATTTTTAATTATATCCTATGTTTGACGTAGTAGATATGTATGTGCATTTGATATGTGTGTAATATGTACATACATATACATACGTATCTGTGTAAAATACTATCATAATATATAAAAAAAACTAGCAATATATACATATATATGTAGGTATGTATATGTATGTACATTAGAGTGGGTCAATTTTTTTCTTGACAAAGCGGTTATCAAAAGCGTAAACTACGATGAATTCTAAGAAAATTTGCCCAAGAAACCATGGGTCTAAAATGAAAATCGAGCCTCCGGTTTTTAGCGAGAAAATTTCGTATATTGTATTTTGTAAAAAAAAATCCAATTCCTTTTCCACTGTCGATTGTTTGCTTGTTTTGTAGCTATCGAGCTAATTTGCTGAAATTTGGTATGCGATGTTGTATTTAAGCAGAAAACTCGACAGTACAGAAATTTTTTATAGGGGGCGTGGCACTGCCCACTTATGAGTTCATATGCATATCTCTGATCCACCCCACCGATTTCGTTCAAATTTGGTATACATTCCCCACTTAAGTACTGAAGTGCGACAGATTTGGTGTGTAGACAATTTATGTAAATATATTTGTTCATTCGCAAATTACATAAAATCTGCGCGAGAATTGTAAATAACTGGTGTTCAAATAACTATACTTTTGAGATTCAGAAAATGTTGCAACTAACAATGGTATTTGGATGCAGGTAAGGAAGTTCGACCAGTGGGCTTAAAAAAGTTTTGTACGATCGTGATAAGCCACTTTCGACCAACAAAATTGGGAGCTCACAAAAACCACTATAATTTTGCCACTATGTTTAGTTGATAACTTAGATAACAAAGCATTTTGCTCGGAGCCGCCACTTCACTGCAAAGATACCCTTGACCAGTATGCTCGAATACATGGATTTGTCATCGCCCTACTCAGGACCACTAATTCCTGACTATTCAAGGAACCGAGCCTTTGAGCAATGCTGGACTAGGCGTAAATCACGCGAACTCATAGAAAAAAACAGTGAGGAGTTCTGCGCTATCACGGGTTGCAAGTCGAACCAACAGCTCACGATGGACACAAACCGGACCTAAAACTCCAATTGAAGCGAGCTTGAGAAAAAATATATTTTTTTGGCCCTTAACAGTGATGAGAGCCCCCCCTTTTGATATGAATATCATTTTGCAAATTTTTATGAATGCATGTAAAATTGATAGCATTCTAATAAAGAAATGAATATTCACAGTAATATTTATAGTTTGTTTGGACTTGAACACCTTATGTTTCTTATTATTTCTTTAATATTTACATAATATGTATACTGCTAAATACTGTTGTATTATATTTGTTGCTAATAAAAATTAGATTTGTTACAACATATACCATACATATATACCTACATATGTACAGCTGTGTTCACGAAAATAGTAGTGCCGGTGGCTACTAACTATTTAACAGTCAAATCACATGATAAGAAGAATATTCGATTAGAAAGTTATAAAAAACCTAATTTTTAATTAATGTATGATATATTTACAGTTTTATCTACCATAATTTTTTTTAGTTTACATACAGTTATTAAATTAAAATAAAATTGAAATATTATGCTGTTCAAGAAAATAGTAGTGGCTATTAAAAAAGACGATAAAACTAAGAATATGAAAGTAACTGTAAATATTTTATATTTAATATGTTTTCTAAGGTCTAATATTTTGTTGTAAATCCGTTGTTGTTTATAACAGCTAGACATCGGCGTGGCATGGAATCAATAAGGTCCTTACAACGCTTCACAGAGATTTGAGCCCATGCTTCCTTAAACACTTGCCAAAGCTCTGTGTTTTTCGATGGTTTTGCTGTTGCTACACTTCTCTTGACATCGCTTCATAAGTTTTCGATAGGGTTTAGGTGCGAAGATTGTGCTGGCCATGGTATCAAGTAGATGTTTTCAGATGAAGACCACTGATTAGCTAGTTTTCTCGTATGTTTAGGATCATTATCCTGCTGAAATGTCCATTTTAACGACATTTTCCAATTAGCATACGATAGCATTACATCCTTCAATGTATTAATGTACACTGCTTGTTCCATAATGCCACTGATCAAAGAGATTGGACCATCGCCAGCATACGACAAACAAGCCCACACTATAGTCTTTAGCCCACCATATTTAACAGTCTTTGTGATGTACCTTGGGTGGTATTCTGTGTTTGGGGGACAACGAACACACTGCGTGGAGCCTATACCACCAAAAAGAAAACAATTTTTATCTCATCCGTAAATAAAATGTTGTGCTACTTTTGGACGGGCCAATACATATGGTCTTTCGCAATCTTTTATTCTTGCATTGACGTGCTTCTTCGTCAAAAGGGGTACTTTTCTCGGACTCCTTGCATGTAAATTAGCTTCTATTAGCCTTCGGCTAACTGTGACAGCACTGACCAGTAGATTCAATTCATTTTTAATTATTTTTGACGACGCCTAAGGCTTTGCTTTGCTGTATCGCACAATTCGTCGGTCCTCCAGAAATGTAGTCTTGCGCTTACCACCACGAGTTTCCGGCTTAATAGTATGATGAATAGCATTAAATATCATCGGAGCAGTGCAACCAATTATTTCTTCGAATTATTTATGTATATGTTTTGCCCTGATCTCTCATAGACGAGGAGAAACTCTTCTGAAGGCTTTTTCGGTACTGGATATCGTCTTGCTGAATACCGGTAACAGAAATACCTTTGAAAAAAACGGCCGCGGTTCGGTAATCGATATTACGTTTGCTAGTAGCTCCCTTGTGCGGTCGTGTACATGGCAAGTGAGCGATTTGTATACACACAGTGACCACTTGGCAATTCTGCTTGAAATTGACAAAACGCACAAAAGCAAGTGTCTCAAAAAGGTTCAAAACAGAGGCTGGAAAACTGAAACCCTTGATGAGGATATATACAAACTAATGCTGGATGACAATCCGAACAACGCCTTAGACATAGAAAAGAAGGCGGAATGCCTTGTTAAATATGTGAGCAAAGCTTGCGACGCCGCTATGTGTAGGAAAAAATAAGGCACATACAAAGACTATAAAGGACAAGCGCCTACATGCCCTAGTTTATTAAAGACGGTTGTCCAAACTCTTTTCCCGACGCAACTGCTACAAAGGCAGCAAATAAAAGAATCTGGAGCTACAAACGCACCGCTAGTCACTGACCAAGAAACCATAGAATCAGCAGAGAGATTCGCAAACAGTAAAGCATCAGGCCTAGATGGCATCCCGAATAAGGCCCTTAAACTGGCTATTAAATATAAACCCACCCCGTTTACGGAAGTTTATTCGCGATGCTTACGAGAGGGAGTATTCCCTAAGATCTGGAAAAAACAGCGGCTAGTTCTCATACAAAAGCCAAATAAATCAGCAGGGGAACCAGGCTTCTACCGACCACTATGTATGCTGGACACAATGGGGAAAATACTGGAGCGTATAATCTGTGTGCGGCTAGAGCAACACCTAGAAAGGGAGCCGCCGGGCTTAGCCGAAGACCAATATGGTTTTCGAAGACACAGGTCAGCAATAGACGCCATAAAAAAGGTAACAGAGGTCGCAAGTAAGGCTATTGAAGGAACCAGGTGGTTATATGGCTCCAAGGAATACTGCGCGGTAGTGACCTTCGACGTAAAAAATGCCTTCAACTCGGCCTATTGGCCGCACATCATGGAAGCCCTGAAACAAAAGAAGACACCACTCTACCTGCTGAGGATCATATCCAGCTACCTCCCCGATAGATTACTGCTATACGATACAGAAGAAGGTCCTAGAAACTATATTATAACAGGCGGTGTACCACAAGGCTCTGTACTAGGGCCGCTACTGTGGAATGTTTTGTATGACGGGGTGATACGTCTTCCATTGCCCAAAGAAATACAGATAATCGGGTACGCTGATGATATAGCAGTAACGGTAGTGGCAAAAGAAATAAGCCAGATAGAGTACCTGTGCAACCACGTTGCGATGGCTAACAAAAGCAAAGCTCCAGTTAGCAAGCCAAAAAACTGAAGCGGTGCTGATAACGAGCAGGAAAAAACTAGAGGAGACTACGCTCAACATTGATGGATACAATATCCCAACGCAACAGTCGTTGAAATACCTGGGTATAATTATTGACGCGAGGTTAAATTATCGGACCCACATCACGAAAGCCTGTGAGAAAGCAGCAAAGGTGACGGCTGCATTAAGTAGAATCATGACCAATATAGGTGGACCTAGTCAGAATAGACGCGCCTTCTGGCAAAAGTTAGCCAATCAGTCCTAATGTACGCCGCACCCATATGGGGACCAGCATTGCTGCACAAAACGTATGCGAATGCGGCAAAATCAGTAGTTCGATTAAGCGCAATTAGGGTAGCGTGCGCTTTCCGGACGGTGTCACATGAAGCGGTTGGAATTATCTCAGGTATCATGCCTCCAGATATTATGGCAATGGAGCTAAAAAGAATATATGACAAAGCGAAAAACGCGGGGAGACGACTAAATATTCAAGAAAAACAGCAAGAAAGACGAACCAGCCTTAATGAGTGGCAAAAACGATGGGACGAAGCAACAAATGGTAGATGGACACACACGTTGATCAGAAACGTGCAAATGTGGGTAGAGAGACAACACGGAGAAACTGACTATTACTTGACGCAGTTCCTGACTGGGCACGGTTGCTTCAGAGAGTATTTACATAAATATGGACATGACGATGGGTTTGAGTGCTCTTTTTGTGGAAACGGGACTGAGAATGCGTGGCAAATTTTCTTTCTGTGCCCCCGTTATAAAGATGAAAGAGAGGAATTAGAGAAACTACTATCAGAGCGGCTAACCCCTGGAAACATCGTACCACACATGCTACGTTCCCAGCAGGTGTGGAACTTTGTTAGAGAATGGAGCGCGGCAGCCCTAATTGAACTTAGACGGAAGGAATGGCAAAGAAAGAGCGATAGACAGATGACCCACATGGAGTTGGTAAATTTATAGATTGAGAGCCAAACGGCTAAAGCTTATCCTTGTGAAGAAATGCCTAGCGGCGGTCCCGCAAGGAAGATAAATAGCTAGAGGAGACGGAGTTAGGGTTTAGTACGTAGGCGTCCTACTCCGCAGGTTCCGCACTTGGTAACAATGGCGGCCCATGCGCGTGTAGGATGAATCGTGATGCCGTCTGAAATAGGACGGTATCTTTCGAAGATTCCCCCTCCGGTAACAACAAAAAAAAAAAAAAACAAAAAAAAACATATATATATGAGCATACACATGTAAATATGTCACCAACAAAACACAACAATCGTCTCGAAAAGCATCAGCAGCGTAACAATTCAATATGGCAGCCAAATAGCCAATGCCTAAATTTATAGTAAAACACGCAACAACAACATTTTCATTCATGAACGCAAGCGTACTTTCAACAGGCACACTTGCTTCATTCACAAAAGCAAATACCATTACATCTCCCCGATCATCCCTTTGCCAGCAAGCGTCTTTTCGCGACGATGGCAAAAGCTAAAAATCACAAATTGAACAATTTCTAATATTTGTACTGCTGTAAAACTGACAACGACGCAAACTCGCAAAACACAGAAAGGAGTGACAAAAAGTGACAAAAAAGTTCTCGACGATTTAAAATATTTGCCAATTCCAAAATATTTTGTCGTAACTCTCAAAAATCTGCGTCGATATGTATGCACGCTCATACATCTTCATACATATTTACGCAAGTTTGTCGGCGAAGCTGTTGTAGCGGCAAGGGAAGCGGCGATGGTTGGCGTTCGTTCGTTTGTTTTTTCGGCACAGCTTGGACAATAACACAATGTTGTGACGCCTAGTCGTCGTGTCAACCCTCGACACATTGACTTTTCGACAAAACATGAGCTTCGGCCATTGATTGTCGTGACAACGTATGTAGATGCGGAAAGATGCGTGCGGCACTTGTCCCTTATCCATGTTTGTACATATGTAGCTCGTATTTGCTTTGGTAAATATACGGCAAAGAAATAATATATGTATGCCCTATGTAAACATTTGCTTGTCGGTCTAGGCGCAAGAAAAAGTTACATGTACATACATATTTATATAAATATGCTGCATGTAAACAAATTTACAAATATGGCGAGCATGCCTTCTTTAATATTTTTTACTTGCACGCATAATTATATATAAATGAGCGTCTGCTTGGTGTATATATATGTATGTATGCCTATTCCAATATGTTTTTGTACACGCATGCGCACTTTCATAACTATGTGATCTGTTGGCCTTTTTCCATTTACGCATGCCACGTTGTACATGAAGAAGGGTTGATTTCGCACTTGCCCATATGCGATGTCTGTATGTATCTATATAAGTTTAAACAAATCAATGTCAAGGTTATTATTTTCAGAATATACTTACATACACATATGTTAATTTCGCACTTGCCCATATGCGATGCCTGTATGTATCTACATAAGTTTAAACAAATCAAAGTCAAGGTTATTGTTTTCTAAATATACTTATATGCAAATTTTATTGATTTACTATTATTTAAAATTAACAATTTAAAGATTTTTTATTAAATGTATAAGCAAGTTTAAAATGTTAAAAAAATTATAATGCAGAATTACGAAATTGTCCATTTGAAATGGAAATTTATCACACGACTTAATATAAAAAAGTCATTGAGTTTCACTTGCTTTTTTAAAAACAAATGTTGCACTTAAACAAGATGGAAACAAGATGGAAAAAAGTACCTCAAAATACAACAAGATAAACCAGAAAATAGAAGAAAAAGCTGAAAATAAAAAAAACCTGTAAATAGAATAAAATTCTAAATATTAAAAGAAGTAAATATGTATTTTCAATGAATTCATTACTCACCCAAAAGTAAGATGTTCTTAAATCAAACGGTCTTGACTTGCAACTTACTTTAGTTTATTTAGTTTAGCATCGCGCTTCCGATATCGTACATTATTAATTTCTTCTTTTACTAACCATTTCGAGTTTTTGAATAACAGTACCGTTACCAAGTATTCTAACAACTTAATTTTATGAGTAAAACACTCATCGGTTGGGTCAAACCACTCAGGAAAAACATTTTCTGTTTTTTCTTTAATTGCGGACAACATCAGACTACGAACATTTGAACAGTGAGCACATTTGTTGAAGAGGTTGACGTACCACATCATCTGCAGTCGACACACTTCGAAGACCCTATCACTTGGATTGACTAGCCTTAAATCCGCGTCATCCTTATAATTTTTCGCTTTGATTAGGGCCTCCGAATAAAGCGATAAACAACTTTGTGTCTTCGTCATTGCTTTGGTGCATTTTTCGCAATGGATTTTACACAGAATTTTTTGGTAAATACCATAGCCAGTGTAATACCGCTTGATCTGGACGTCAGCTTTGTCGTCCTCTTCAACAAAATTTTCGTCTGGAATATTGAAAGATTCCAGGTCAAGTTGCTCAGATTCCTGTTCGTTTCCCTGCACATCTAGATGACGATCTTCGGGGCCTAGGTTCTAATCTAAATTTATGTCGTCATCATCCTCACAATTAGCCCCTTATCTTGAAAATGTTGCCTCAATATTTTCATCGATATTAAACGACCTACTATATATTGTATCCCATTGGCAGACGGATGGGTATTGATACCCTGACTAGCCCGGACTCTATAAAAAAAAATTTCCAACGCGTCTTGATTCAGTTTCCCAAGGAATATATAACTTAATTCCTTTTGTTCCCTGAATAATTCTTGGCTCAACTGAATCATTCCAACAATTGTGGAACAGAACCCACCTATACAGCTACTGTGAGCCATGTACGGAAGTTTTATTGATTTCAAATACTTAATGTAATCAAAGAGGCGTTGGACCTTCCCGGAGTCGTTTTTCAATAGCGGAAATTTTAAGGGATTTTTTGAAACAAAATTTTTGCAGTCTAGATCATCGAATAGATCATTCATTTTTTTTTACAAATAACTGCGTAGGCTTTGCACATTTTAATATATATTCGTCGGAGCCGAATAAATTTTGG